>CM072514.1:56468972-56511472 GCA_036898135.1 Oncomelania hupensis | reverse complement strand
ATCTATTTAGGAAAACTGCGTACATCTGTCGCCTCTTGTATGCCAGAAAAAGATAACGAGCCAAATTACTGGTTATATCATCGTTTGTACATTTCAAGAGGTAGGTAAAAGAGTGCTCTCCTTGAATAAATTGAGCAATGTATTTGTTTTAATTCTACTTAAATAATTAACAAGTCTACAGCCACTTGTGAAATTGTATAGGCTGTAGGAAGAAAGACTTAAAAAAAATCATTATCTTGTTTACTGTTCTTGTTGGTTTACCATTGTTTTCATTATAGTTATGTGTGATTACAGGTACACAGGTGGGTTAGTTATATAATTATATAGGCTAGTTTATTTTTATTGTTAATTAAAATGTTGTAATTGTTCCCTCTGGTGCAGTATGTGTTAGTTTTCTGGGGTGGTTGTTCTCGTGTGATAAGCACACATTTGTGTACCCGCTGTTGGAGCAATATTTTAAAAGCTACAGAACAGTCACACACGTACACCTCACATGCTACTCAACTATAAATATAAATAGAAGATTTAGCAACTTAGAATCCTCTTCAAAGAGAATTTGCAGTCAAATATGTGCAAAGTCCACTGACAGTACTGGTCGGACGGTCCTGTCCTAGCCTATCCCATAACTCGAAGATCGTTGGGGAACTTCAGAAGATCGTTTAACCAGCGTACTCCATCTTTCTCTGTCCTCCGCAATCCTCATGGCTTCGCTCAGTGTCAAGCCAGTCCATTTTTGAATGTTGTTCTCCCGCCTCTTTTTCTGTCTCTCCCTTCTTCTGCCTCCTTGTACCATGCCTTGCAGGATGGTCTTTGCAAGACCTGATGCTCTGGTGATGTGGCCATACCATCGGAGTTTCCCTTTCTTCACCACTGTGAGCATGTCATCGTGTTGTCCAGTGCCTTTTGTGATGGTGTGGGACTTCGTCGTTGGTGATGTGCTGGGTATAGGAAATGCTTAGAAGTCTCCTGTAGCACCTCATCTCCATGCTTTGTATTCTTCGTTGTAGGTCTCCTGTGAGGGTCCATGTTTCGCAAGCGTATAGGAAAATGGAGATGACAAGTGAGCGCAGCAGCCTTACCTTGGAATGTAGATTGATGGTCCTGTCTTTCCAAATGGGCTTCAACCTTGTCAGAGCAGCAGTTGTTTGTGCGATCTTGGAGTTAACTTCCTGTCGGGACCCATTGTCGGATACAATGGCTCCTAAACATTTGAAGCTATGCGCTGTTGAGGGACTGGCCTTGGACTTTGATGTTCGTGTTGATTCCATTTGTGTTGTTGGTCATCATTTTGGTCTTCTCTGCACTTATTTCCATTCCATAGGCTATGGAGGTGATGTCGAGCCTCTGAACCAGCTGTTCAAGTTCTTGTTTCTCTCCAGCCAATCCATCAATGTCATCCGAAAATCGAAGGTTGGAGATTGCTCTACCCCCTACGCTGACTGTGCCTTCGTGATCTACAAGGGCATCTGACATGATGCGCTCTAGGAATATGTTGAAGAGGGTTAAAGAAAGTAGGCATCCTTCAGGCACACCGATTGTTGTTCTGAACCAGTTCCCGATCGCGCACAGGATTTGTATGACTTTAATAATGTTAGGGCTGATGTTGTACACTTTCATGGTTGCCCAAAGAGCTGCATGTCAGACTCGGTCAAACGCTTTCTTGAAGACTATAAATATTGCCTATAATATAGATGTTGTTGGCGCTGTAGGTATTTCTCGCAGATTATTCTGAGGATGAAAATCTGTATAGTAGTACTTCGCCATGCCCCGAATCCTGCTTGTTCTTCAGCTATGATTTGTTCAGCACGCGTTTATGGTCGACATCCTCATCGCAACACCTACGTGGGAGGAACATGTCACGCTCCTACAACGACTACTCGCCCGCCTCAGAGCCACTGGATTGACGGCAAGACCCACCATGTGTCAGATTGGATTCACAGAACTAGAATTCCTGGGACACACCATAAGACAAGGAAGCCTGCGACCGGTAGAAAAGACCGTGAAACGTCTGCTCGACGTTCCTAGGCCCAAGACCAAAAAGGAAGTACAGTCGTTTCTGGGGCTCTGCGGCTTCTACCAGAAGTTCATCCCCAACTACAACAGCATCGCCGTGCCACTGACCAATGGAACCCGGAAAATCGCCCCGGACAAAGTCGTATGGACAGCCGAATGCGAGACAGCATTCCAAACCCTCAAGGACAAAATGACATCGGCGCCAGTACTCCACCTACCGGATTTGACACAGCCATTCGTTCTTCGCACCGACGCCAGTGACTTAGGCCTCGGAGCAGTACTGCTACAGCGCGACCCCAAGAACTCAGAGACGCTATTCCCTGTCGCCTACGCCAACAGAAAAATGAGACCAGCCGAGACACACTACGCCACGTCGGAGAAAGAATGCCTTGGACTAGTCTGGGCCATACAGACATTTCAACTCTACCTGTATAGGACCCACTTCACAGTTCCGGTGGACCACCAACCACTATTGTTCCTGGCAGCCTCCAAATCTTTGAACTCGCGCCTGATGAGATGGGCACTCACCCTTCAGGCATACTCTTTCCAAATCGAGTACATCCCCGGCAAAGAGAACCACGGAGCCGACTACCCCAGTCGCCATCTCGTGGAGGACACATCCGCTGTCGCCCACCAAACACAACTTAGGGCCACAGCACCAGAATTCGTCCCCGTCCAGTAAAATCCTGTCACTAGTGTCCATAGCTACCTGGCATAGCATTGAAGCGCAGGTAGAGCAACTAAATTAGTTTGTAAATAGGACCCTAGGATAGTGCAGTGTTAAACTAGGCCCTGTATTAGAAAAAGGTCGAATCCAGTAGTCATCGCATTTTTTCAGTTGAGGGAGCCTGTAACAAGAGCCCCAGTTTTACTCAGCACAATTTAAGATTTTGCTTGTTTGGTCAGTTAGACTTGGAAGGTTACTGTTAGTCTCTAGCAGACGACAGAAGTGATCATGCGTAACAGTTGTAGCCTGACGCCCGCACGGATAGTGACATCCTCGCAGCTGACGGTAGAGGGCTTCGAATTTTACAGCCACTCAGATTTCTTCAGCCAATCAGATCACAGATCCGTTAGGTAGAACCAGTTCTGACTGGGTAGGCCAAGGCTAAGTAGAGAGGGAGTCGAGTTTGAAACGCTGAGCAGTACACAGTACACTCAAGCAGAAATCTCTCCACTGATTGACCAGGGAAGCAGTACTTGTTGAATATTCGAATTCAATCAAGTTAGCCACGGCCTGACATTGTCAAACAGGTAAATGAACATACTTCGGTTTCATTGTCATGTATTTATATTATTGTTGAATTATGTGTGTGAAATTTGCTATGCATAGAATGAATTATTAGTTGACGTTGTGTGACCTCGTGGAGGATCCGACCACGATTGTCACAGGGCAGCCTGTGTTGAAACCGAGTAGTAAGTGCGGGTGGGGAGTTAATGAGTTGGGGTAGTAACTGCGCGGTGTCGTATGTATGGTTATGTGTGTGGAAAGCGTGATTTTTGAACAGCATAGTTTGGCCAGCCAGTTTTGGGGAATGTGTTCACTGTTAGTCAGAACAGGTTTTGGCAGAGCTACGGTGTAGACCGGGTTGTTTTGTTGCTCTGGGTGTTTTGGTTGTTCTGGAAAAGTAGGGGGGACAGTTATTAACGAATAATAGTAACTGGTTCCAAAAAGAGTATACTAGTTGGAAAAGGTGCTGTGTTTTGTAGTTTAACTCTCAGATTGGAGTGCAGCTATAATATAGCAAAGTTTGTGCAGTGTGGTAGTTTAGTGTGAGGCATTGTCCACTAATGGAAACTATGCACTGGATTTACCCTACTTGGACTACTGTGTAGGCAAGCAGTGAGAAAGTGGCTAGCTACAGGTACTGTTACAATCGAGCCGTTGGGTAAGTGTGATGGTGATTTTCCTTACTGTGCTAATGACCGATGGCCGGCTGTTTGGGGTGTTGAACGATAGCTGTGCGTGAGGCTGGGGGAAGTATGGTTGCACTGAGGAGAGGAAGGGTGCGACTGAAGGAGGGAGAATGAGGGAGGAGAATGGGGGTGAAGTGTGATGAAGGTAGGATGGAAGTGGTTGCTGTTGTTGAGGTTGCGGTTGCTCAAGATGGATAATGTGTTGATGATTTCATGTATTCATTTGCAGCATTGTTCATTTCATGCATTCATAATGTCATTTAGTTTTTGAATTATGTGTTAGATTACAAGAGACAGTGAAAGTAGTCAAGGGAAGTGAAATGAACAGCAGTGGCGCTTCCTCAAGATACAGGAATTAGTTAGTGTAGTAAGGGGGGAGAGTGTGAGGAGGGAGGGGGACAGAATCGGGTGGACTTGACATTAACAATACGGCAAGCATGTTGCAGGTTCGAAAGTCTTCGATCGTCGCTCGAAAGTCTTTGTTCGTCGCTCGGAAGTTCGTCGAACTCTTCAGCGCGACGACGACGACGACATCCGGTCGTTGGACCCACATCATCATCACCACCCATTCGTCCACGTCCACGTTTGTGAACATCCTCATCGTTCCACAACCCCATCTTTCCCGCGTGATCGTGACGTCTGTTGCGGGACCTAGCCTCGGCGTTACGAGGTAGCCGACAGGAGGAGTCAGGCTGAGAGGCGTCGACGGCGGCAGGGCCGCCGCAACTACAGCGTCACCATCACCATCATCGTCACCGTCAGCGGCGGAGGGAGTGGCGACACCACAGCGCCTGGATTAAACAGCGACAGTCCAGCGTCAACCACAACGAGGAGGCAGCTACCTTTCGGAGGCGTCAACGGGGACACCCTACTATCAGGTCGGCTCGTTCTTTATTTGTCCCCCTCTTGACACTTGCCCCCTCTGTGCCCGGACATTGGCGTTGCACAGTCGTTAGTTAGACGTGGTTGATCAGCAACCCCCGTTCATCTGACATTTCCATTTCATTGTTCATTGACCCATTGATTGTTCCATCACCATTTTTCTCGTTTCATGTGTAAATGTTGTATGTGTATGAGTGTGTGGTATGAATGAATAAATAGCTTGAAAGTTGTATATATAATTGTTGTGTTATCATCGCTTCACGTCTGCGGGAAACTGTCATTCTGTCTGGGTTGTCTGCGTGTGTAAGGTGTTTGTTTGTGGTGTCTACCCAGGGGGAGTCGTGGCAGTGACATTTGGTGGAGATGCAGGGTATGGTGTGAGTGTGCCCAGACGTGAAGTTGTCTTGTGATTGTCTTGTGGCGTCCGAGTGTGTGAGGCGTGATTCGGTGAGAGTGTGCACCCCAGCGGGTGGTTGGAGGGAGTCAGGTCGCTGTTTAGCGGAGGCTCACAGCCGGCCTGGGTTCGACCACACGTGAGGGGAGGGGCCATTGCACTCTCCAACCGGTTCGCTACCTTGCAGGCCAGTTTCCACTGTTTGAGTGGGAGGAGGTGGGTGATAGGTAGGAAGATAGCTTAGGTAGGTAAGTTAGTATCTAAGGCTAGGCTAGGTAAGGTTAGGGTACGTAGGGTTTTTGACTTGTTGGTTTTGGTGTTGTTGTTGCTTTCCTTTTAAGCAGGATGGCATCGATCGAGGAGACTGAAGGAGTGTCACCGATCGCGGCTCGTACGCGTTCTCGCGTGGGTGTCACGATGGACGAGCGCACGACGATGGCAGCGGTTGATACTGGAGTCACCGACTTACCTTCTGCGGACGAGCGACGGAGATCGCCGGTTAGATCATCGCGTCGTGGGTCAGTGGACGAGGAGTTGACGACGTTCGAAGCCAGAGACACAGTGAGTGGTCCTTTTGTGACGGGATTTGGCGCGACTGGCGGGATGTCAGCAGGCACCGACGTCTACGGAGACCAGGATCGTCTGAGCGACGCAACGAGACCGAAGAGGTTCGAGACCAATCCCTACCGGTCGATTTACAAGGTCGAGGCGGCACCGACGCCGAGGACAGGACCGTTCGCGGACGAGACACCGGTCGAGAGGATCTTGAGACTCGCCAAGCGCGAAGGGTTGAAGGGTCAGGCAGCGTTAGACTACGCGATGGACCAAGCAGAGAGGGAGAAAGACGCAGATCGGTGAGAGAGAGAGAGGGAAAGAGAGCACGAACTAGCGATGGCGCAGCTGACGTTGCAAGCAGGCGCCGGGAACCGCAGGAATCGTCAACCCGAGTTTGAGACGGTCAAGCTGAGGTTACCGTTCTTCGAGGATAAGGACGACCTAGAGACCTACTTGTGTCAGTTTGAGCGGTTCGCCAAGGCTCAAGACTGGAAGAAGGACACGTGGGCTATTCGCTTGGGGACCTTGCTGAAGGGGAAGGCGAGGGAAGTTTACGTTGGTTTGAATGAGGACGACTCTGCCGACTATGAGATTCTGAAGGCAGCGTTGTTGGTACGTTTCAACCTGACGGCCGAGACGTATCGCAAGAAGTTTCGCCAGCTACGAAGGGAGCCACCAGAGACTTTCAAACAGTATCTGCGGAAGTCAGAGTTGTTCCTGGAACGCTGGATGGGACTAGCGAACAAGAAGGCCACGTATGCGGACTTACTGGACCTGGTGTTGATGGAGCAGATGGTCAACGGTTTGACACCAGAACTCGTCACGTTTGTGCGCGAGCGCAACCCAGCGACGGTGGAGGAGGCCGCGACGTTAGCGCAGCAGTACGTCGACGCCAGAGCCGGAACCAACCTACGTTTCCCACCACGTCAACCCTTTACACCCAGGGATAAGAGCGAGGGTCGCAAACCAGCGGGACCACGACCCAACTCGCCGGACAAGCGGGAATGCTACAGTTGCGGACAGAAAGGGCATTTGAAGCGGGATTGTCCGAAACGCAGCGAGCGGAGTGGAGCAGCGTTGCGCATCTTGAAGGAGGCAGGCAAGGAGGGAGATCCTCGGTTCCAGAGCCAAGTGGTAGTGGAAGGTGTTCCGCTGACGGCTGTGAGGGACACGGGGGCCGACTTGATTTGCCTGCGGAAGGGAGAGGTTGCCAACCTTGTGTACACGGGACGCACGCGGCGTGTCGGATTCGCCCTTCGCCAGCTATCCAAGTCGCTACCGACAGCGTGGGTGCAGTTTGAGTCGCCATTCTACGCCGGGAGAGTGGAGGTGGTGGTGGTGCCGGACTTGATCTACCCAGTGGTGATCGGCAACTGGGCGAGGACAGAACAGCAACGTGATACAGCACTGCCGGTGTTTGCCGAGGGGAGTGCAGAGTGTTGCGCTGTGCAGACGCGAGCGAAGCCAGCCAAGGAGCAAGTCGCTACGGAACCATTGGTAGTCGGACCAAGCAAGAGCATCGTCGCGACGCCAAAGGAGATTCGTCAACTACAGTTGGAAGACAACGAGCTTGCGAAAGTACGACAGCTAGCAGACCGGAAGGCAGGAAAGGAGCAACGAGGCAAAGGGCAAGTGGCATTTGTCTGGAAGCGGGGCCTTTTGTACCGCGAGTACACCGGACAGGACAAGGTGGATCGCAGCCAGTTGGTGGTACCAGCCAAGCTTCGACCGGAGGTGCTACGCGTGGGACACGACACGCCTATGGCTGAACACCGAGGAGCCAAGGGGACCCTAGATCAGGTGTGGACCAAGTACTACTGGCCAGGGATGTGCCGCGATGTTCGGAAGTACTGTACTTCATGCGACGCATGTCAACGAACGACACCCAAGGGGCGCATCAGGAAAGCGCGTGTGCAGAGAGTCGGCAGGAACAGGAAGCCGTACCACACGATCGTGCGGAAGCGCTATGAGGAACGCCGAGCAGAACCAGAACCGACGGTGGCCGTCGTGTTGGACCAAGCCGAGACAGAAGGAACCGCAGACGTCAGCTATCAGGGCACCGTACCACTGATACCGCTACGGGCGGGCGAAGGGCCAGTGGACATACGGATAGACACGGAGCTATCTGCGCTACATGAGAGAGCACCGCCGCTGGACGAGTGCGAGGTGATGTCGACCGACGACAGCCCAGAACGTAACCGACAGCATCCGCTACCATTTTCACAGATGGAAGTCGTCAAGGGTGAAGTGGAATCGATGCTGGAGTTGGGGGTTATCGAGTCGTGTACATCGCCGTACAGAGCACCGATCGTGCGAGTAAGGAAGAAGGCAGAGGTCAACAGAAGGGATGACTGCCAGGAAGCTTTCAACAAGTTGAAGAGAGCGCTGACAAGTGAGCCAGTGGTAAGGTTACCAGTATTGGAGGAGGAATTCATCTGGAGGACGGACGCACCTCAACAGTGCCAGACTCACCCGATGGGCTATGCAGTTGCAAGCCTATGTCTTCACAGTTCGACCGATTCCAGGAAGAGACAACATAGAGGCGGATTTCCTCAGCAGATCTGACCCTGTGGAAGATTAAGTTTTGAACTCTCCGTAGTTTCGTCTTGGGAGGGGTGTGTGTCACAGGGCAGCCTGTGTTGAAACCGAGTAGTAAGTGCGGGTGGGGAGTTAATGAGTTGGGGTAGTAACTGCGCGGTGTCGTATGTATGGTTATGTGCGTGGAAAGCGTGATTTTTGAACAGCATAGTTTGGCCAGCCAGTTTTGGGGAATGTGTTCACTGTTAGTCAGAACAGGTTTTGGCAGAGCTACGGTGTAGACCGGGTTGTTTTGTTGCTCTGGGTGTTTTGGTTGTTCTGGAAAAGTAGGGGGGACAGTTATTAACGAATAATAGTAACTGGTTCCAAAAAGAGTATACTAGTTGGAAAAGGTGCTGTGTTTTGTAGTTTAACTCTCAGATTGGAGTGCAGCTATAATATAGCAAAGTTTGTGCAGTGTGGTAGTTTAGTGTGAGGCATTGTCCACTAATGGAAACTATGCACTGGATTTACCCTACTTGGAGTACTGTGTAGGCAAGCAGTGAGAAAGTGGCTAGCTACAGGTACTGTTACAATCGAGCCGTTGGGTAAGTGTGATGGTGATTTTCCTTACTGTGCTAATGACCGATGGCCGGCTGTTTGGGGTGTTGAACGATAGCTGTGCGTGAGGCTGGGGGAAGTATGGTTGCACTGAGGAGAGGAAGGGTGCGACTGAAGGAGGGAGAATGAGGGAGGAGAATGGGGGTGAAGTGTGATGAAGGTAGGATGGAAGTGGTTGCTGTTGTTGAGGTTGCGGTTGCTCAAGATGGATAATGTGTTGATGATTTCATGTATTCATTTGCAGCATTGTTCATTTCATGCATTCATAATGTCATTTAGTTTTTGAATTATGTGTTAGATTACAAGAGACAGTGAAAGTAGTCAAGGGAAGTGAAATGAACAGCAGTGGCGCTTCCTCAAGATACAGGAATTAGTTAGTGTAGTAAGGGGGGAGAGTGTGAGGAGGGAGGGGGACAGAATCGGGTGGACTTGACATTAACAATACGGCAAGCATGTTGCAGGTTCGAAAGTCTTCGATCGTCGCTCGAAAGTCTTTGTTCGTCGCTCGGAAGTTCGTCGAACTCTTCAGCGCGACGACGACGACGACATCCGGTCGTTGGACCCACATCATCATCACCACCCATTCGTCCACGTCCACGTTTGTGAACATCCTCATCGTTCCACAACCCCATCTTTCCCGCGTGATCGTGACGTCTGTTGCGGGACCTAGCCTCGGCGTTACGAGGTAGCCGACAGGAGGAGTCAGGCTGAGAGGCGTCGACGGCGGCAGGGCCGCCGCAACTACAGCGTCACCATCACCATCATCGTCACCGTCAGCGGCGGAGGGAGTGGCGACACCACAGCGCCTGGATTAAACAGCGACAGTCCAGCGTCAACCACAACGAGGAGGCAGCTACCTTTCGGAGGCGTCAACGGGGACACCCTACTATCAGGTCGGCTCGTTCTTTATTTGTCCCCCTCTTGACACTTGCCCCCTCTGTGCCCGGACATTGGCGTTGCACAGTCGTTAGTTAGACGTGGTTGATCAGCAACCCCCGTTCATCTGACATTTCCATTTCATTGTTCATTGACCCATTGATTGTTCCATCACCATTTTTCTCGTTTCATGTGTAAATGTTGTATGTGTATGAGTGTGTGGTATGAATGAATAAATAGCTTGAAAGTTGTATATATAATTGTTGTGTTATCATCGCTTCACGTCTGCGGGAAACTGTCATTCTGTCTGGGTTGTCTGCGTGTGTAAGGTGTTTGTTTGTGGTGTCTACCCTGGGGGAGTCGTGGCAGTGACAACGATGCGAGCACGACCGGCCGACGCCATGGTGTATTATGTACGGATCCACTGTTGTTTAACCTATATGTATGCATACAGACCAGTGACTGTACCAGAGAATGTTTATAATATTAATTCTTTCTTTATGTATATAGTTAGCCACGTTTTATATTTAGATATGTATAGGAAATTGGAGTGGAGATTCCAGTGGACCACGTTAGCAGAATGTTCGTCGCTTATATATGTTACAGAAAGAACCCGTAACCAGGGATTACGCGTAATCCCTGAACATTTTTTGGTGAATACGTGTAATCCCTGTTTCAAGCAGGGATTACAAGTATTCCATAAAATTTCCAGGGATTACGCGTAATCTCTGGAAAAAAAACCTATACTTTTACACGTTTTTACTGTAAAAATTTTAAAATTTAGTGAATTCACGTAATCTCCATCTTTGATCACAATCATTATACATTGGCATAGTAAGAGCCAACTTAATTTCCACAACATTATTAAAAATTAATTTCCTAAATAGGGTTCATTTTGTATGTGTTATGAACAAGTTCTAATCCTGTTGTGCAACATGACAAAGACATGAGTAAATGTAATTGAATAGGTTCAGTTTTCAAAAGTGTTTAAGCCAAAGTTCTACTTGTTTCTTCATTCTTTCTCTTCTCTAAGCATTATGAATTGCTACAGTGAGAGCCAACTCAGTTTCTAGAACATAGGCTACATCAAATTAATTTCTTAAATAAGGTTCATTTTGTATGTGCCATGAACAAGTTCTAGGCCTAATCCTGTTTTGCAAACTGACAGACATGAGGAAATGTACACATTGAATAGATTCAGTTTTGCAAAAGCGTTTACTGTTTAGGCTAAAGCTCTACTTGGTTCCCTAATCTTCCTCTACTTTAAGCAGAGTCAAGATGTCGATCGAGGAAAGATTTACACAAAGTCTCACGGATCATTTTAAAGAAAACAAGAAAGATTGATTCCAAAGTGTGATTATCAGAAGACCATCGATGGCGTGAAGGCAGCAGCTGACAACCCCAAAGCCAAGGGCCGGCTCGGATATTGTCTTTTGGAGAAGTAAGTTTTCCTTTCACTCTATAGGCCATATTCGTCTATTTGGTTTTTATTTTAGTTTATCATTTGGACAGATAGTGATATTTGAGGCAACCGTCCTTTGTACTAACGTCGCTCTGTGTGTGTGTGTGTGTGTGCGTGTGTGTGCGTGTGTGTGTGTTCCTTTTTGATGATGATGATGATAAATAGGAGGATAGGAATGCTGCTGCTGCTATTGATGTTGATGATGATGGTGATGATGATGATGATGATGATGATGATTGGTGATGATGATGATTGGTGATGACGATGATGATGATGATATATAGGAGGATAGGAATGCTGCTGCTGCTATTGATGATGATGATGATGGTGATGATGATGATTATGATGGTGATGATGATGATGATGGTGATGACGAGGAGGAGGAGGAACTGACAGCAGTTTGTTTTTCATGTCGTTTACCTGTGCGAATTGTGAAACTCACGAGATGATAATTGTGTTTTCAGGTATGAAGTAATGCAGTGTGGACCAACGGAAAAACTCATCAAGAAACGTAGCACACCAGAAGAGTCACCGCTCTTCTATGTGAGCATTAAAGAGACGTTCGACATCGTCAAGACCGCCCACTTGTCAACAGGTCATGGGGGCAGAGACAGAATGATCAAGGAGTTACAAAAAAATATGCAAATGTTCCAACCAAAGCTGTTGAAATTTTCAAGGCTCTTTGTCGAGAGTGCCAGAAGAAGCGCAAAAGACCTATGACAAAGGGCGTCGTTGTCCGCCCAATTTTGACAAAGGAATTTGCATCGAGGGGCAGGTTGATCTCATCGATCTGCAGAGTATGCCCAGTGGCAGTGTATCGCAAAAGAAATGGATCATGGTCTACCAAGATCATATGACTAAGTTCTGTATCCTGCGTGCCCTGACGTCCAAAAGAGCAGCCGAAGTGGCTTATCACCTTCTTGACATATTCCTTCTCATCGGAGCCCCCGTTATTCTCCAGAGCGATAATGGGTCTGAGTTCACCTCACAAGTCATCACAGAGCTGAAGGAAGTTTGGCCAAACCTAACGTTGGTGCATGGTAAGCCTCGCCATCCCCACAGTCAGGGCTCGGTGGAACGAGCGAACGGGGATATCAAAGATATGCTGGTGGCATGGATGGCTGACAATGAATCCCAAGATTGGCCTACAGGTATCATGTTTGTTCAATTCCAGAAAAACAGTGCGCTTAATGCCGGGATAAAGTGCTCTCCGTATTCCGCAATGTTTGGCTGTGAGGCTCGTATTGGACTGACTACTTCGTCTTTACCAGAGGAAGTGATTGCTCGTATGGAGACAGAGGAGGATCGTCTTGCCTTCGCACCACCAACACCAACATCAGATCATGGCAATGACAACGTTATCCCGCAAACTGATGGTGTTACCAACCAAAGCCAAGCTGCAAGCGACGAAACAATAGCAACGACCGCTGAAATCATAGAGTTTCATACAGAACAGTCACCAAAGCCAAGCTGCAAGCGACGAAACAATAGCAACGACCGCTGAAATCATAGAGTTTCATACAGAACAGTCCTTGCCCACATCAACAGCGTCAACGACAGCAGAAACACTTGATATTTCAGCAGTACCTTCCTCGCCCACACCAACAGCATCTACCTCCCATGTTGACAGTCCGTCTTCCGAAAACCACAGGGTAGTTGCTGAAAAAATAAAAGAGATCAAAAAAATCCGTCGCGAGGCAGCTAATGACCAAACTTTTCAAGCAGAAAGGATGGTGAAGAGAAGCCGGGTAGTTCTGCAAGCTGGCATAACAGGAGACAATGTTGCTGTGCCAGTTCCGTTGGTTGATCGAGGGAGAGGCGATGCGAGGAACATTCTAGGTGTTATTGTGGAAAGACGAGAAGACATTGATCAATACAGAATAGCTGTAAAAGCTGGTGTTCTCAGTGGTTTGTACTCTAGGAATCAATTTGATTTGTGTCATCAGCGCCTTCTAAACTCTGAAGACATGAATACTGACAGAACAGTTTCACTGCGCTCAGCAGTGATTTCTCAGTCAGCTTCAGGTGGGCAAGGCTTCACAAGATGCAACTGTTCTGGCCCCAAAAAGTGTCAGACTAAGCGTTGTAAATGCTTTAAGGCCAAGCTTCAGTGCAACTCACGCTGCCATAGTAGCCTCAATTGTTGCAACAAGTAAAATGCCAATGGTTTTAGTATCAGCGTCTTCTTTGTTCAACCGCCAGAAAGTTGT
The DNA here is from genome assembly GCA_036898135.1 of Oncomelania hupensis. Classification (NCBI taxonomy): domain Eukaryota; kingdom Metazoa; phylum Mollusca; class Gastropoda; order Littorinimorpha; family Pomatiopsidae; genus Oncomelania; species Oncomelania hupensis. Next base: position 56,498,025 of record CM072514.1, on the reverse strand, counting down.
ATTTTAAAGATATAGCCTAGTCTGTTGAATTTAACTGCTTGTGTAACTAACAAATATACTGGCTCCAAAACGTGATAGTTAAGGCATTGTAAATGTCAAGCCTTCATTCTTGTTAAAAGTAACAGTCTGAATATTATTGTCTCAGAGAGTTCTCTCAACTTTCAAGCTACCAAAGAATACGTTTTAATGAAGATTTTTAAAAGACATTTTAAGTTTTATAATTTTATGTGAGAGATTATATGTTTTCTTTAACTTTGAATATTAAAATCTGTATTTTGTAACATGCCTTCTTTGTTTGCATTGTGTGCATCATGAATGACTTATTGTGTGAATGAGAATGTACTAAAATTAATGTCCAATATCTATGGAAAAACAATCACAATGACACTTTATATGAGCATCGGGGAATACACGTAATCACTGGGACCTTTTTCCAGGGATTACGCGTAATCACTGAATATTTTAGTGAATACATGTAATTTCCGATTGAAACAGGGATTACACGTTTTCACTAAAATGTCCAGGGAATACGCGTTATCCCTGGTTACGGGTTCTTTCTGTAACATATAGAGTTGTGGAGCTAATCACTGAGGGCTACTTCGGCCTTCAGTGAGACGCTCTGCACATACCTATTATTCAGGGTTGTGCAGAATTTCGTCTCATATGTAACAGACGAGCAGGCGTTATATCGTGAGCCCAACTCGGCGAACAACAAAACCAAGTAGTCGCTGAATGTTGGCTGCCGAGGCATCTCCAGCATTGCGCGAAGATAGCCCACCAGTCTACCTACATGGAAAAAACTCCAAGACAACACAGCGTGTCAAGGAATCAACAGCAAGAGAGCTCTTCGGACACTAAGCTAAGTACACAGCCTTCAGTGCACCAAACTCTGTATAAACCGGACCACAGTAGTCCACTCTTCAAGATCTGACCATTAGGGCAGAAAGTATCCAGTGCCCTATGATGAGAAAGTAGCTGCCTATACCTATCAGCAAGCGAACCATTCGCATTGACATTTGAACTTTTAAGTTAGTTTCGTACATCGAAGATCATGTATAGAGTAGAGTAAATGTGTGATTTTTACTGTTATCAAGTGGCTGGACTACATATGTTACATAGCCGTGTGAAAGCTAGTGTGAGAGTGATCTTTTAACATTTTTCTATCTATCTCTGTACCCCAGCCTTAACACAGACCGAGCTAAACAAATAAATGTATTAAGGTAATTCACAGGGTGATTCACTAGCGGTTCCCAGAGAATAAGACGAGAGGGTTATAGCAGTCCATTGTGCGGAGCCCAGCAACAATAAAACCCCACGTCACAATTTCTATAAGGACGCTAGCGCAGTAAGGAGTGACCTCACGCAGCTTACGTATAGGCAGTAGTACAGCCAATCCGGACGCGAACAGAATTAGAAGCAACAGCGATCATTTGTAATGTCAACTAGTCGTAGTCATGCAAGCATCATTTCGTAACACATCGGAGAGCTTCGTTCGGCTTCGGTGATTGCCTTTTTGGGCGAATGAATGGAACTAGGTTGGAAAAAACAAGTTTGCAATCCGGACAGAGGAAGCTTAGGTTTACCAGTTCTACCCGGTTTGGGCAGACAGCTAGGTAGATTCATTCATGTTGTAAACTGCCAGCAAGACACAGCTACGCTCTGAGATCTCTCCACTGACGACGAAAAAGCAGGAACTGTTGAAACTCTATTCAATCAAGTTAGCCACAGCCTGACATTGTCAAAAAGGTAAATGAACTAGCTTTTGTTTCATCGTGATGTATTGATATTATTGTTGAATTATGTTTGTGAAATTTGCCATGCTTACAATTGAATTTAGTCCAACGTTGCGTGACCACGTGGCGAACCCGACCGGTCGACGCCATGTTGTAGACCCTACGGACCCACTGTTGTTTAGCCTATATGTATTCTTGCAGACCAGTGGCTGTACCAGAGAATGTGTATAATATTAATTATTTCTCGATGTGTAAAGTTAGTCATGATGTATATTTATATATGTATATGAAATTAAAGTGGAGATTCCAGTGGACCACAGACTTAGCAGAATGTTCGTCGCTGATTATATAGAGATGTGGAGCTAATCACTGAGGGCTACTTTGGCCTTCAGTGAGAAGCTCTGCACACACCTAGTATACACGGTCTGGTCCTGATTTGGCTCGGAAGAGTCCGCTGGACCTAAAGCAATAAGCATGTAATGTAATGTAGTATACACGGTGGTGCAGAATTTCGTCTCATATTTTGCAGAGACGAGCAGGCATCGTTAGCCCGACCAGACGAAAGACAAGAAAAAGTCTTCACTGAAATTCGGCCTGCCACGGCTTCTCAAGCACTGCGCGACGAGAGCCCACCAGTCAATCACCAAGAAGAAGAATCCACAATAACACAGCTCATCAAAGAAGCAACCCCAACACAGCTAATCGAATTTACAGTTAAGTGGGTTTTGTACCAGTGCACCAAACCTGTTAGCTAAGGACAACACTAGTCCACTCTTGCAGAACTCTGACTCTTTGGGCAGAACACATCAAGTGCCCGATGATGATACAGTAGCTGCATAGAATTATCTAGAAGCGACACATTCGAATTGACAGATGAACTTTTAAGTTAGTATTTTATACTTAGCAGATCGTGTATAGAGTAGAGGAAATAAATGTGTGATATTTACTGTTAACAAGTGGCTGGACTACCTATGTTTCATAGCCGTGTGAGAGCTAGTGTGACAGTGATCTTTACCATTTTTCTTTCTATCTCTGTACCCCAGCCTAAACACAGACCGAGCTAAACTTATAAATGTATTAAGTAAAGTCACAGGGAGATTTACTAGCGATCCCCATCGACTAAAGACAAGTGGGTAATAGCATTCCATTGTGCAGAGCCCAGCAACAATAGACCACATCTCACACTCTCTGTGTAGAGCAACTTCCTAAGGGTGTGTTCTCTTATTTTAGAGACCGCCCAAGGCCTAGGTATCTCTCCGATACTAGGATGACCTAAGAACATAATAAGACAGTAGTAACGATCCATCGACTCTCATACAGACTGTGTTGTGTTGTGTTGTGGCGTTTTGTGTGTCTGCATCTTCATATCTGACAAGTGTTCAACAGCCCAGAGTCTCCACGATCCAAAGCAAGTCTGGCATATGTCTTACAGAGGAACAAGAAGTCTTGGACAGATGGATAGAGTACTGCTCTGACCTTTACAACCATACACCAAATGGAGACCCATCAGTTCTAGCATGTCCCAAGAACAGAGAAGAAGAAATCCTCCCCCCAATTCTCCGGGAAGAAATTGAGGCAGCAGTGCAATCGCTGAAGAAAGGGAAGTCAGCGGGAGTGGACAACATACCCACGGAACTGCTACAAGCAGGAAGAGAAGCGATGATTGATGCCCTCACCATTATCTGTAACAAGATCTGGCAGAGTGGGGAGTGGCCTACACCATGGACCCAGTAACTTGTCATCACTCTTCCCAAAAAAGGTAACCTGCAGGAGTGTGAAAATTACCGCACCATCAGCCTCATCAGCCATCCCAGCAAGGTCCTCCTGAAAATAATTCTCAACAGGTTAAAACCCCAAGCTGAACAAATCATAGCTGAAGAACAAGCGGGATTCAGGGCAGGGCGAAGTACCACTGAACAGATTTTCAACCTCAGAATAATCTGTGAGAAATACCTACAGCACCAACAACATCTATATTATGTGTTCATAGACTTTAAGAAGGCGTTTGGCCGAGTCTGGTATGCAGCTCTATGGGCAACAATGAAAGTGTACAACATCAGCCTTAAAATTATTGACCTCATCAAAAGCCTGTATGACAACGCTACCAGTGCAGTCCTCCATAACAGCGTCATCGGGAACTGGTTCAGAACAACAATCGGTGTGCGTCAAGGATGTCATGGCAAAACTGTGGAAGAGAGGTGAGGTCAGCGTTGTTTTTGTCCAAACGGACAATAACAAGTTGTTATTGTCGACTCTGGGTCAAGAAATTGGATAATAGGTTATGCAAGTTAGCACGTGCGGTCAGAAAGAGACCTGTTTGTGCAGATTCAGGGAGCCAATCATTGAGCTCAGTTGGGATGCATATTGCAGAAATTTAGCTGGAACTAGGCATTCGTTACTTGGGCTTGGTGGTAAGCGGATCGTTGTAGGAGGACGGGAGGAAGCCAGGCGGTGAGACATTAAGCCAGAATCCGGATTGCTGTCAAATTGGGACACACGGAGGCGATGGGTTATTATTGAGAGCTGGGTAGCTGTCACCCATTTATAAAGCGTCATCGGGCGTTGTCCATGTGATGTCTGAAGAGAAAATCTCCTATCATAAGTCGATAAGTGAAATTCGACCTCCGGAATCCTGTCTCTAACGATCGTCAATGAGAGAATGGGGAGAAAACTATTTAGGGAGGGTGTGTAGCAAAAGTGTATGAAAGAGAATGTAGAACGTGAAATTGTATGTCCTTAAACTTTTATTAAAATATGTTAATTATTATGATATTGTATTTAGAAACGTTTTTATGTGAAATGCATTTTTGTTGTAAATAATATAATGATGAGTTGGAGGCAGTCAGCCAGACTCAACAGAGGGAGGTGAAGTGTAAATTGTATATACATGATATCAACGAAACAAATGTATGTTAAATATGTAGAACTTTATGATGGTTGTATTTTGTATAAATTGTATAAACGTAACGAAATGGAAATAGATTGTGAATATAAAACCATGTAATTTTTCTTCAGGAGGAGAGCAGACAATTTTATTTTAAAAGTAATAGAGATAGATGTAAAAGTTATGCTAGAATAGTAGTCTGTATTATTATTGGTTTCAGGTTGGACTTGTCGGACTTGTTGTTGTTGCCGTTGCTGCGGCTGTTGTTGCTGTAGTTGGGTCCTTGGTTCGTCCTCGGAAGTTGATGTTGCGGTTGCTGCTGTGAGAGGGCAGTGCCTGCAGTAGAAGTTGAGGATGGAGGAAGAGGCTGGGTGTCTTCATTCGACATTGACCGTTGCGTCACCGACCCAGATCTTGCCGCTGACCACCGAAGATTGTTTCCTAGCGCTTGGGGTCATCTAAGGCTACGAAGAGGGGCAGGAAGAAGGAGGGAGAGAAGTCAACAGAAATAAAGGGCCGTTTGGCAAGTGGATTGTTAGTGCAGAAAGAGCCACGGAATTTCCTTTTATATTCATAGGGAAGAAAGAACAGTTTATCATATTTTTATAAATTTATATTCTTGTTAACGTCGAGTTTAGTTCCTCATGAACGATATCTATATATACATATATATTTTCGAACTATGTGGAGAACATTTTAGTTAGAGAAATTCAAGAAGAAGTGTGCAGTCGGACTTTGCCATCTATGACAGTGTACATAGCGTGAAGTGTGTACATAGCTTATATATATAAAAGACTGAACTGGGACAAAAGGGGGGGGGGGGGGACATATGTGTGGTTTATTATCATTGTGTATATATTGTATATGTGTGTGTTAAAGTAGAACAAGGTGAGAGAGTGATTTTTCCTATGATTTATGATGATACCAATGTGTTGATTGTACAGTGAACATCGGATGAAGCCACCAGAAATCCACGGGAAATAGCTGAAAAAAATCCACGGGAAATAGCTGAAAAAGATACTTTTTTTAATAAACACTTGCAGTAGGTCCATTGTCCCTTATTGGATTCCATTACGCTCACATATGTTGATTGATTATTTTTGTTTATTAACTCGGGTATTATAAACTGTTCAAGAATACCTCTCTTATAACCCAGTTTGTGTATATTGATTGAAATGTTACCGTATTATTTGTTGATGTCCGTGTGTATAAGTTCACGTGTGTGTGAGTGTGTGTGTGGGAGCGAGAGATAGAGAGAGAGAGGGTAAGAGAAAGAGAGAGAGACAGAGAGAGAGAGACAGAGAGAGAGACAGAGAGAGTCCATTACGGATAAGAGATAACATGTGAGCCTTCGTGTCCTAATTATTTCAAACCAACCCTTTAATCGGAAGGATAAATCGTAAAAGTAGATCATGAATTGTACATGTTGTACTATCATCATTGTGGAAAACCAAAAAGCTCACAAAATTAAAGCAAACAAAGGCATGAACAAAACCTAAACAATATGGTGGATTTAAAAAAAGATGGTTTGTCTTGCAAAGCCATGCAACAGCTTAGGAATAAATCTCTTCTTTACTTCTCATTTGAAAGTGCAGTCCAGTCAAAACGTTGGTTTACCAGTTCTCCATTGATTCGGATTCATCTCAGTACAAAAGGTATAATTATAATGTGTTCAACTTATAACACCCTTATTTAGTCATAAACGCATTTCATCATGTATAGCGAAAGTGAAGTCTAATTTGCTTTGTTTTGTTTTTAAGCTAGGGACTCTTTTTCTGCCAAACAGTTAAAGCTCTCCTTCAGTTTTTCACTCTCCTTCATAATCACCTACTGTTGATGTGGAAGTTCCAAATTGTTCAGCAATTTTTTTTTCATCTTTTCATCTTCAAGTGCTTGAATTAGATCTATTTTAGGCTTCAGGGTAAGCGTGACGCGCCGATGTTGCGTCATTATGAACAGTAACTCTCCTGAAACTTTAATACAGTAATCTCCCTTGAAACTTTATTATAAGCGGCAGCAAAACTCGCCAGGCGCCTTAGAAAACACTTTATTATAAGCGGACTTTACTATATTTTTTTTATTATATCTGATTTTTAAAAACAGAGACAAAGAAGAGTTTTGGTCGGGACCAAGACTGGACTTTACTAAAACCGAATATTTACTTTATCCGGCCTTTAGTATATCCGGAGTTCACTGTATATGTTTTAGACTGTTTTATGTTTTAATTTCGCTTTATACTTTTCTTTGGTTTCATTCTTTTGTTTCTTGAGTGGGTTTTTAATTACATGTTTTATTAAATAAATGTATAATTGTACTTTTACACCTTATGTCGCTAGTTGAGTTTCTTAGTTTAGTTTAGTGGGAGAAAGGACGCTCGCGCACGCACCACCCACCCCTAAATACCCTATCACTCCTTGCATGAAGGAATAGTCACCTGCTTAAACACCAGAGGGAGAAAGTAGGCCTGACAAAGGATGCCTACTCTCTCCAACACTCTTCAACATCTTCCTAGAGCGCATCATGTCAGATGCTCTTTCAGATCACGAAGGCACAGTCAGCATAAGGGGTAGAGCAATCTCCAATCTTCGTTTTGAAGATGACATTGATGGATTGGCTGGAGAGGAACAAGAACTTGAACAGCTGGTACAGAGGCTTGACACCACCTCAAGAGCCTATGGAATGGAAATAAGTGCAGAGAAGACCAAAATGATGACCAACACCAATGGCATCAACACGGACATCAAAGTCCAAGGCCAATCCCTCAACACAGTGCAAAGCTTCAAATATTTGGGAGCCATTGTGTCAGACAATGGGTCCCGACAGAAGTCCTCTCCAGGATCGCACAAACAACTGCTGCTTTGACAAGGTTGAAGCCCATTTGGAAAGACAGGACCATCAGTCTACGTTCCAAAGTAAGACTGCTGCGCTCCCTTGTCATCTCCATCTTCCTATATGCTTGCGAAGCATGGGCCCTCACAGCAGATCTTCAACGAAGAATACAAAGCATGGAGATGAGGTGCTACAGAAGACTTCTGGGCATTTCCTATACCCAACACATCACCAACGACGAAGTCCGACATACCATCACACAGGCCATTGGACAACACGATGACCTGCTCACAGTGGTGAAGAAACGGAAACTCCGATGGTATGGCCACGTCACCAGATCATCAGGCCTTTTAAAGACCATTCTGCAAGGCACAGTGCAAGGAGGTAGAAGAAGAGGGAGACCGAAAAAGAGGTGGGAGGACAACATTCGAGAATGGACTGGTTTGACACTGAGCGAAGCCATGAGGGCTGCTGAGGACAGAGAAAGATGGAGTATGCTGGTTAAACGATCGTCTGTGGTGCCCCTACGACCTCCGGATTATGGGACAGGATAGGATAGGATAGGGATCTTCATAGGCTGAGAACTGAAGGCGAGTGGTGCTCAGTAACCTAATTCTTTAGTGGCTATACACTCTGAGCATGTGTACGCGAATGAATGATGATGGATGAGGGGGAAAAAGGGTACTTTGATAAATAGTATTTTTTATATGATTTTCTTGTTGGAAAATGTATAATGGAATAATGTTGTGGAGGTTGTTGCACGAACGAGGTCAAGGGTGATGATGTATTATAGTATGCTAGAGGGGTGATAAATATGAGAGAGGGGTGATGAATATGAGAGAGAATGAATCAAGATTGTTGATTAGGAATGGATTTATAATGCATCTGTATAATAATGTTCATGAGAAGTTAGTATAAATTATGGAAGAAATGTGAATTGTTATGATGCATAAATAAACAGGTCAAGATGGCGGATGGCGGAAGGAGTTATTTCCCATGTTATGTTTACATTGTAAATTGATAGATTAGTAAGATGGTTTATTATGTTGACCAGATTGGGCCTACCTATCTATGTTCTACGTTCTACCTACTTCTGGTTTCTACGTAAGCTTACTTCTACGTCTGTTCCTATGTGCTACTACTTCTACTTGGCTGGTTGTCTGGTCGTTGTTGCTGTTGCTCCCACGCTGGTGTTGTAGGGTGCCGGGCGTTGGTTCAAAAGGATGCAAAATGGTGCAAACTGGTGCAATCTGAACCTTGAAAAAGCCATTTGTGATGGTCTGGGACTTTGAGCTTTTTGAACAATTGAACTGACAAACTCTGGGGTACAAAAATTATTCTCTGCCCCTCCCTTAAAATAAAACACACACACAAACATTTATTTATCAGCAGAGATGTTTTGTATACTATTATTATTCATTACTTTCTGTTGATCGTTAACGGTATAAAGCTTTACCTTGTAGTTTATGAACATCACCGCCCTGCTTTCACTTTCAGTCTTGCTCCACTAAATTCCTCGGGCATTAGTACCATTTGTGAATTGTATCTGCTGGCAAAACAGTTCACTGCCTCTTTGAAGTCAATATCAACATCCCTCTGCACTTTCAGTAAAGCAAGTCCATTGAGTCTCTGTTGCCCCATTGTAGAGCGCAGGTAGTTTTTCAGGTTGCGCAACTGACTGTTTGAACGCTCACACTCGGCAGTAGTGACAGGCAGGGTGCAAAGGTTCTTTAGCATGATTAACAGGTTGGGATAAAAATCCCTGTCACAATGTTTCAGTGCTTCTGATGCCGTGGATGGGATGATAGCTGTCGCATTCTCAGCAGCACTTCGCCATTTGCAAACCCACCGTTGGTATTCTGCATCAAGGGTAGCGTTGTCTAGTAGGTCAGACTCCCACAGCATTGCCAGTGTCTTCACCCCCTCTGGAACCTGCATGAAACCATCCTGGTTGTCTATTAAAGTGCTTGGCACCAGACAGAGACTATCAACTGCTAGGTCAACATTTTTAAACCTCGAGTCCAATTCGGTTGACAGGTGTTCCAAGAAAGGAATGGCAATGTTAATCTTGAAATATTCTTCTGGAGTGGCCGCAGCTTGGTTGTCACGGAGAGTCTGTCGGGATGCTTGACGAGGAACAATAACATCAATTGTCAAAGCATTTGCCATTTTGCTGACTTCACCAAACCAGGCAACGAACGCTGTGTCGACATCTCTTCTAATAGAAAACATGCAGTTACTGACCTCTTTGATTTCCCTGTAGCCATCGACAACATCTTTTGTCCTTTTCTGCAGCTTCACTGTCAAGGGTTTTAAGTAAAGCAAACAATTGCGGACGACAACGAATGCAACGAGGAAAACACTGCTGCTCAAGGTGTGGAGAAAGCCAGTTGCCTTGGTCAATGTCTCACTGTCCCAATTGTCACTGTCTTCACACATTTGGCCCAAACAGTCGTGAACAACCAGGAAGAGAGATGTATAAACCTCCAGTGCTTCATGTTTTTCTACCCATCTTGTTCTGCACAGATCAGCAAGCTTTGTCTTTGTCGTGTCAGTCTGAGATGCTTCGATGGTATCTTCAAGTTTTCTTTGTCCACAAACCTTAATTATGTCAGACGTCTTTTCACTGATCTTTCTCGGAAAGAAGTGCATTGAAGGAGAGCAGCTCTTTTGGGTACCTGGTCGATTCAACGGAAATCCATTTCAACGATGTTTTTGGACGATTCAGCGATGGTCGTTTTAACGGATGTTCGTTACAACGAATTGTCATAATTATCAACTTAGCATCTTAATTAATATTTCTAAAAAGTCGTTTTGGGGGGATTAGGGCAGTATCAAGGTGAAGGTGCTGGAAGAGGCTTGCGGCCAGAACAAAAAAAATATGGCTGCATTTACTAATTTAGGCTTAGGGATTGGGTTACTTGGTCGTTTCAACGGAAAAACGCTTTGGACGTTTCAACGGATCCCTTGAAATGGATTTCCGTTGAATTGTCTATAAATAACTCTTTGTATCTTGGACCAAAAGTGACTAAAAACGGCAATGTTTTAAAAACAATTTAAAAAATTGAAAGAAACTCTTTGCATTTAAAAAAATTCTATTTTTTTAAGTTTGGAGGGGGGTGGGGGGGGGGGGGGTCCGGAACCCAGGTAACCCCCTTCCCCTTCCTCTGGGTCCGGCCCTGCTATCTATCTATCTATCTATCTATCTATCTATCTATCTATCTATCTATCTATCTATCTATCTATCTATGTATGAATAGCTCCTGTTTATCTGTCTGACCTAATCACTCTGTACAGCCCATCAAGAAATCTCCGCTCTGCTGACGACCGCCTCAGACTCAAAGTGCCTCGAACCAGACTCGTGTCCGCCGGTCAGCGCTCTTTCTCCTACCAAACTCCCGTCAACTGGAATTCACTACCTCTTTCACTCCGCCAGAAGTCGTCTGTACCTTCTTTCAAAATTGCCCTCAAAACCCATTTGTTTTCCCAGTAGTAGCTACCTTGATCTCACTAGCGCTGATTGGCTTGCACAACGTCTACTGACATATCACAATTTATGTGTTGCACGTGTGTGTGTGTATATATATATATATATATATATATATATATATATATATATATATATATATATATATATATATATATATATATATATATATATAATATGTGTATGTATGTATGTATGTGTGTGTATATATATATGTGTATGTTTACAATGATTTTTTTTGGTTGTTGTTTGTTTGTATGTTTGTATGTTTAATTTTTATTAGACACCATTGTTTCGTCACTTTTCTATGTACAATTTTCTATTATATGTATGAATGCGGGAGAATGCGCCCTGAATCACTCTTGTTTGTGTGAGATATGTGCGCTATATAAATTAATGTATTATTAATTATGTATGTATGTATGTATGTATATATGTATGTATGTATGTATGTATGTATGTATGTATCTATCTATCTATCTATCTCTCTCTCTCTCTCTCTCTCTCTCTCTCTCTCTCTCTCTCTCTCTCTCTCTCTCTCTCTCTCTCTCTCTGAAATCCAAGAGAACAATTAATAACAATAGCACACGCTTGCACTCGTATTATCGTACGTACACGCAATACAATATGTACGAAATACTTGCCAATTTCCCTCCTTTTTTTGTTTGGGGGGGGGGGGGGGGGAAGAGCAACAGTAGCAACAAACCTTGCATCAAAACAAATGATAATGAATATTGCTCTTGGACCCCATTTATGTTTTTCAACTTTTGTTTGCTTGTCTGGTTAATAATAAATTTCTGTTTAAACCAATGGTAATGGATCGATTCATCGTGACAGAGACAGGAAGAACAAAGAACAGAATTTCAACAACACCACCACCCACATTACCACCATCGCCACGGAGTATTGGTAATGGATTCAATTTCTCAGATGTTGATTAGTATTTTAAATTGTTTTTGTTACTGTATGCTGATCACACAGTCACTTTATCAGAGTCAGCTGAAGACATGCAGAAAGCTCTATATATTCTTAATTTATAGTGTGCGAAGTTTGATCTCTGTATAAATATTGCAAAAACGAAAGTTATAATTTTCTCCCGCGGTAAAGCCAGAAAGTTGCCTGTCTTTAAGTTTAATGATGTACTCCTTCAAATAGTTTGAGAATATACATATTTAGGTACCCTCTCTCATTATAATTCAAAAGAACTTGAAAGCCCAAAGTGTGTCAGCTGAACGTGCGAGGTATGCACTTTTAAGGAAGCATAGAGAGTTAGATTTGGCGCTTGATGTCTAGCTAGATCTCTTTGATAAATGTATTAAACCGATTCTATTATATAACTGCGAGGTGTGGGCTTACTAAAAAAAATGGAAATATATGATCGGTTGCCACTAAAATGTTTGAAAATGATAAATGACGTAAAAACTGGCACGCAGACTTGCATGGTTTGGGGTGGGGTTGGCTGTATTCCTGTCTCTTTGGATGCCAAATGCAGTTTACTTTGTTTTTGGTATAAATTGTGTATCGATTGTTGTAAGGATTCCACCAAAAATGTCGGTGCTTATGTTTCGTCTATACTCTTATTTGGTTTTTAATAGTGAGTATAAATTATCTTAGTTATATACGGTTGGTTCTCTTCTGGACGATCTCGGTCGGTCTTTCATATAGTTGCGTGGTTGTAGTTATTGTTTGCATTATTTTAAAAATCTAGTCAAACATTACATTACATTACATTATTATTGCTTTAGGTCCAGCGGACTCTTCCGAGCCAAATCAGGACCGGACAACCCCCGATCCGCATAAAAGATCTGCTGAAACAACCCTAGTGGTAAACCCGAAAGCTCTCCACAAGCCAGTCACTTTACAATAAAGACATCCCACGCAGGGGACGGCTGAGGCTTCACCCCAACTTATCGAACCCCCGTTTACAAAAACAAAATAGAATACAATTATAAATTATCAACAAAACACATACATATAAAATGCCTACATTGCTAAATAATAACATCATAGGAAGCCCTAGTGACCACCTGGCAGAAAGCGTCCAATATTCCCAAGCTGATCCAACAGACCTCATACACAAACAAGGAGTCTTGTCCCGGAAGAAACAACACCTGAAAGACCCAATTTTTGCAAATCTGGCATCAGAATATAAATGAGCATAACAGTTGTATTACTTACAGAATTTTCAAGGAAAAGTTTTGCTTTGAGGATTGTTTAGTTCATTTGTCACCATTTTTAATGAATAAATCTGTTAAAATTTAGACTCAGTTGCCACAAACTTCCGATTTAAACTCAAAGATATATAAATATTCAGAGAGAAAAAAGGTTGTGTTCTTTGTGTAATGTAAATGAAATATGTGATGAATTCCATTCCTATCCTATCCTATCCGTAACTCAAAGGTCGTAGGGGCACCACAGATGATCGTTTAACCAGCGTACTCCATCTTTCTCTGCCCTCAACCCTCATGGTTTCGCTAAGTGTCAAGCCTGTCCATTCTCTAATGTTGTCCTCCCATCACTTTTTCTGTTGTTGGTGATGTGATGAATATAGGAAATGACCAGACGTCTGTAGCACCTTATCTTCATGCTTTGTATTCTTCGTTGTAGATCAGCTGTGAGGGTCCATGTTTCGCAAGCGTATAGGAAGATGGAGATGACAAGGGAACGCAGCAGCCTTACCTTTCCATTATTTGTTTAATTGTACTAATCCCCTTCTAAAAGATAACATATTTTCCCTATTGTCACAGTATTTTGGGAATCGCCCAAATGTCTTCAAATTAAATCAACTAATGAACTAGAAAACGAAAAGCACACTGATAAATTTAAGTCGTCTTATTGGAATAATATTTTCACTTTTTAAGTAGTACAGCAATGTTGTTGTTTGTTTGTGTTTTTTTTCTTTCTTTTTTGTCTTCTCAAATGTTTCAATACTGTTTGGTAGTCATGCATGTGTGCTTTACTTTTCTTGCATTCTTTACATTGTACTTTCACTTTTCTGATGTTTTTGTTTTATCTTGCATCTTTATGCGACTGTTCTTTTTGAGTGATTTTTTAAAAAGAGGTGTCACAAATATTTGAACATTGTTGTTCCTTTTCCATTCAGTGTATTTGTTATTGTTTGGAGTTAGATGCTGCTGTGTCTTGTAGTATAGTGCCTTTTTTTCTGTCATTATGTATTTATTGTGTTTCCCTATCCCTCCATCTTCCTCCCTTGTCTGACTATACGGCCCCTCCCTCCCCCCTCCTGGGCTAGAAGCCTAATTTGATATTTGCTGTTTCATCGTTTGTTTGTTTGTATAATAAAGGGACAGTTTTAAAGTACCACAACCACAATAATAATAATAATAATAATAATAATAATAATAATAATAATAATAATAATAATAATAATAATAATAAGATGAACAACATCAACAACATCAACAACAATATTATTATTATTATTATTATTATTATTATTATTATTATTATTATTATTATTATTATTATTATAAAATGATAATAATAATAATGATATTATGATATTATTATTATTATTATTATTATTATTATTATTATTATTATTATTATTATTAAAGTGAGTGTGAGTTTGTATTATTTTTATTCAATTTGTTGAACTAGATAGTATGACAAAAAAAAAAGAGTTTATTTATCTAAATTACTGAGTTGAAAGCAGCATAAAAAAACATTCGGTACCACAACCACAATAATAATAATAAAAATAATAATAATAATAACAACAACAATATTATTATTATTATTATTATTATTATTATTATTATTATTATTATTAAATGATAATAATAATAATTATCTTGTTATTGTTGTTGTTATTGTTATTATTATTATTATTATTATTATTATTATTATTATTATTATTAATATTAATATTATTTTTTTTATTAAAGTGAGTGTGAGTTTGTATTATTTTTATTCAATTTGTTGAACTAGATAGTATGACCAAAAAAAGAGTTTATTTATCTGAATTACTGAGTTGAAAGCAGCATAAAAAAACATTCGGATCATCGATAACGTCATCTCGCGATTATAGCAAAAAGGTCCTTGATACAGTCATGTAAGCGTCCCTCCGATACTACAGGAGGAATAACGAAGATTAACGTCCGCTGATTTTTATGTTTGTGTGCCTACAAAGATCTAAGGGAGATGTAATACTTCTAGCAGACGATCCTTAGGACCCTCAAAGGCAACGTTTAGATTAAAATGTCGCAAATATTAGACCCAAACAATGTATGACGATACATGCAAATAATCATCTCTTAACGTACATTAGACATATTATAGTTTGTTCCTCAAATTTAATCTCGGCCACAGACGCACTTTAACAACAACAACAACAACAACAACAACAACATAAATATAAAGTGTAATTACCTGGCAAAAGAACAGGTCACCACTTCCAAAGACGATGTTTGTAGAACGGATTGAAGAACGTTTAGGGTGTTGAAAAAGAACAAACTGAAAGGCAAAATGGTCGAAGGACGGATTGAATGAGGGTAGATGGTCAGGACTGATCGAAGGACAATAAGGTGGTCAAATACGAATTGAAGAACGAATGTGATGGTGTGACTCGCAACTGCGTCTGTTGCAACAAATTGTCAATGTTGCATCAGTTCATCTGAAATTTGAGAGCTAAGAGTGTATCCACCCTTTCTATTTCTGAACTGGAATAACCGGTTGGGTATAACCAGGAATAACACAGTACCTTCCTGCAAGCTGGGTGCAAACATCGACGAACAATAAGTGAATTCCAAAGAGGATTTCTCAGAAATCCATAATTGGGTTGAAATAACTGCGATCAATTGCGTCGATAATGTAGGCTACCTTTGTAGGCATAACATACGATCTCCCTGTTCAAAATAGACGCAAACTAAAGTTATTTATACTGCCGACCTAAATGTAATTATTAGAAATCAAAGTGGATAGAATTCCCTGAAATTAGGTTTATTTTAAAGCAAATATACTGGAATAAATTACATGCCAAAAAAAGGTATATCACGCCGTGCTATTTTTCAAGTTAGAGCATAATTTCTGAATTGAAGGGTGGCAAACTCGAGAGAAACGCAGTATAATAGTAAACTGATGAAAAAAGAAGATCTGGGCACGATAACCACCAGGAGCAAGATAGAAGAAGGCTCTGTAACATTCTTGTGAATGAAAATTCAATTTCAGTGAGATTCTTTAAAAAATTGTTAAGAATTTAAAAACATGAATTTTTGACTCCTATCACTAACTAAAATTTCAATGAATCACGAGATAGAATTGACTGAAGCTTTTCAGGCACAATCGTAATTGTCATATTGATATTCACACAAAAATAAACACAGGTCGCCAAGCTAAATTTTAATCCATAGAGGTTACACTTGATACCCCCCTCCCCCGTTCCTAGTAAAAACTAGCTCTAGTAAAAACCAGCAGTTTACATGAAAAGGTAATCAGAATGTTTTGAAGCTGTGCGTACATTATCTTCATAATCATCTTGTTACACTCCCGGTTTAAGGGTTGAATGTCTGTCTACTTGAATGTCTGTCTCAGAGTCTGTGTGCTTGACTGTTTTTTTTTTTCATAATTATCTCCGGTGTTAACGTTCCAACTGCGCTAATTTTATTTATTTATTTAATCAGTTTATAGTCCCCTCTCTTCCCGAAAAGGATTTTCAGATAGGAGACTTAACTATATTACTTGGTACACCCGTTTTATATCATCATAGGTAGATAGTTGCCCACTAAAAAGCACTTCCTGTTTTTCGCTCAACAGACGAAGCCGTAATGCAGAACCACAAAAAAGTCGAGCATCTGCGGTGTTTATTGTCCGATTGAATTGGAGGTTAGCAAACCGATTGTGTGGGGATCAAAGTCCACCGAAAATGGGCGTGACAGACTCAAAAAACGGCGATCTGCGTGACAGATTCAAAACACGGCGATCTGCACTAAGCTCAAGCTCACATGCGCATGCTATTGTTGATACATTGAGAGGACACGTGTTTCCCTTCTTACCATTTCTGCTTCGTAAGCGCGCACTTACCTTGCTTTAGAGCTACCGACTTTTCTATCCTTTATGACTTTTCCATAATACTTGGTAATTATATATTTTATTCATATACCTTTATACCATATGGAAATACTGTCACGACGAGACTTGGCAAATATTTACATTTGTGTATACATCACGTGTTTATAGAGTTAGAACACGAGCGAGGGCTATTGTGTAATTGTATAACAAAAGCCTTTTGATGAATGCGTGTATACATGCAATTGGAACATTAAAAACTGTTTACAAACAAATATCAAGTTTCTAGGAATCTTCTGAGAATTATTTTATAACACGCACCGAGAACGTTATGACAAATACCTACAGCAACAACATCTATATCATGTGTTTTTAGAATTCAGGAAAACCTTTTACCGAGTCTTGCATGCAGCTCCGTGGGCAACCATGAGTGTTTACAACATCAGGCATAAAACTATTGAAGTCATCCAAAGCCTGTACGACAAGGCTACCAGTGCAGTCCTCCACAACAGCGCCATTGGGAACTAATTTAGAACAGCAAACGGTGTGCGTCAAGGATGCATACTCTCTCCAACACTCTTCAACATCTTCCTAGAGCGCATTATGTCAGATGCCCTTGCAGATCACAAAAGCACAGTCAGCACAGGGGGCAGAGTAATCTCCAACCTTCGTTTTGCGGATTTGATGGATTGGCTGGACAGGAACAAGAACTTGAACAGCTGGTACAGAGGCTTGACACCAACTCCAGAGCCTATGGAATGGAAATAAGTGCTGAAAAGACCAAAATAATGACCAACATCAATGGCATCAATGTGGGATATCAAAGTTCAAGGCCAATCCCTCAACACAGTGCATAGCTTCAAATATTTAGAGCCATTGTATCAGACAATGGGTCCCGACAGGAAGTACTCTCCAGGATCGAACAAACAACTGCTGCCCTGGCAAGGTTGAAGCTCATTTGGAAAGACAGGACCATCAGTCTGCATTCTAAGATATAAGGCTGCTGCCCTCCCTTGTCATCTCCATCTTCCTATACGCTTGCGAAACATGGACCCTCACAGCAGATCTCCAACAAAGAATACAAAGCATGCAAAAAACATCCTGCAAGGAACGGTGCAAGGAGGCAGAAGAAGAGGGATACAGAAAAAGAGGTGGGAGGACAACATTCGAGAATGGACTGGCTTGACACTGAGCAAAGCCATGAGGGTTGCTGAGGACAGAGAAAGCTGGAGTATCACCTGTGGTGCCACAACGACCTTCGAGTTACGGAATAAGATATGATAGGATATGATTTGACATACCTATATGGAAATATCTAGATCGACTAGAAGGATTAAGCATAAAGAGCTGAAGAAAACAATCAAGTGTCCAGAAATATAGTTAATAGGCGCCGAATCGCAATCAGTGCATTTTTGTAATGTTAAGCACATTTTTTTAATGCTCGCACGGTCATTGACCTTTCTTGCAATGATCAAATTAATTGTAATAATACATATACAAATTGAATAAACGCCGGAAGCAAAAGTTGTTACTCCCTCGGTTTGGAATTTGTATCTAAATTGGTTCAAACCTTGCCTAAATCGGAATATATCAAGCAGTGCAAGGTCAAGGTTACGTGTAAGAATGTAAGTAATTTTCAATCTTCTAGTTTTAGATAACTTTTTATGATTTGTAGTAGATTCTCTAACTGTGAGAGGGTGTACAGGTACTTAAACGTTCACAGGCATACAAATAAAAATAAGAGTAAGCTAATTTCTAAAACATGGTATACCAGCTCAGCCAAAAATGCAATACCAATTCCGGACAGGAAGGGAGTAATAATTAATTTGGATCAAAACGGCAAGATAGTACCAAAGCGTACCACCACACACGTGAAAAGGCAAGGCAGCGTGGGAAAATTCAATAATCATTATAAGCCTCATGCTCATCCATTATTATTATCCACTGCTGATCATATCAGCCCCCCCCCCCCCCCCCTCTTACATTCTCTCCACTGGCTTCCTGTATTTCAGAGAATTACCTACAAAATCTGTACTTTCTGTTACAAGTGCGTCCATGGATTACCCTTTTCCTACCTCACCCAGAACATTCACTTCTACAAGTCATCTAAAAATCTTTGTTCTTCGGAAAACCTCATGCTACAAATACCCCGCTACAAACTCTTCTCTGCAGGCTGTCGATCTATCTCAGTGCTAGGTCCTTCAACTTGGAACCCTATTCCTCTCTCTCTCTCTCTCTCTCTCTCTCTCTCTCTCTCTCTCTCTCTCTCTCTCTCTCTCTCTCTCTCTCTCTCTCTTTCTCTCTCTTTTCGGAGCTCTCCGAATATAGCCACTTTCAAGTCCAACTTGAAAACTCATCTTTTCCTTTCAAAAATGTCTGATCTCGCCTCCCATCACCATTATCATTCCTTCTTTTCAGATTCAGACCACCGCCGTCACACCGCACGCCCCCATCCTCCTCACTCTTTAGCTGCTCTCCTCCTCCCCCTCCTTCCCTCGTCTTTTATAATTTTATTTACATGTAAATATTATTTTTTTTATGTTTGTATTATGTCATTGCATAATTTATTGGTGTCTCGTTTTTGTTTAACTTTTTTTCCTATGTGTTTCGATGTTAACGTTAAGTAAAAATGCGTGAGAACTGCGCTTCGATCTGATGTCATTAGGAAACCGCGCTATTATTATTATTATTATTATTATTATTATTATTATTATTATTATTATTATTATTATTATTATGAGAGAGAGAGAGAGAGTATTAGGAGAACGATCACATTTGACTTAAAACCACAGGCAAGAACTACGGACCGCTCAAAACAGCGACTCAGTATTACTTATATTTCATCTCCCAAACGTTTTCTTCTGCATGGGGCAGGCAAGATCCTGATATTGGAATGCCCTTGAACTAAGCGATACAGTATTGTTTCACATTGCTTAAATTCTGATCGTATTGCTCGCTGTCTTATTACTTCATTTAGTAATCTTTATTTATCATTGGGTGATAGGAGAATGATCAATGCTGTATAATATTGGCTTTGACCATGAATCGTTTTGCTGTATGTAGTAAGCCTACTATAGTTAGTTATTAAGTTAGCTCGACTAGTTACTTAGTTAAATATTTATTTTTTTAGTATGCTGAAGTCAATAAAATAACATACGTTACAGTTAATTTGATTGCTTATTAATTTATTTATTCATTTATTCTATTCCTTTCCTCATCGAAATAAAAATGTCTGCTTTGCAATATGGAAGCAATTTTATTCAAGGGAGAGAAGCACTATGTGCTAAGGCGAAATCAATATAATGCTCTCTCTCTCTCTCTCTCTCTCTCTCTCTCTCTCTCTCTCTCTCTCTCTCTCTCTCTCTCTCTCTCTCTCTCTCTCGCTCTCTCTCTCTCTCTCTCTCTCTCTCTCTCTCTCTGTCTCTCTCTCACACATCAAATCTAATATAAACCTAACTTTATCAGTTATTCTAATGTAGATATAGTCTAATGTAATCTTATCTCATTTCATCTCATTTAATATCTTATCACGTTATCTTATCTAATCTTATCTCATCTTATCCGACTAAAACAAATGACTAAACAGACATTCCTGATTAAGTGCATGGAAACAAAGAACGGCCATCCTTGAAGTATTACTTCCCTCTGCACTGAAAACGCTATGGCAGCATTGACTGTGCTTATTGACGGCATTCAGTACATCAATCAGTCATTCAATCATTCGCTCACTCAACGAATCAGTCAGTCGAAAAATACGTCTTTGCCTGGGCGTCGTCTTCTTCACTAGCCAAGTCCTGCGTAAGTATATTCTACGTAACTGTTATTAGTGTAACTGTCCCTTGGATTCATTTTGTACTATTTTGGTATAATGTTACCGTTTACATGGGCACAACACAAAACAAAGACAAGACACAGCACACACACCTACCAAAACAAACAAACAAAACCAAAGCAAAGACAATGTTTTTTAACCGAGGCCAACGCAATACAGCATATCTCTCTCTCTCTCTCTCTCTCTCTCTCTCTCTCTCTCTCTCTCTCTCTCTCTCTCTCTCTCTCTTTTTTCTCTCTCTCTCTCTCTCTCTCTCTCTCTCTCTCTCTCTCTCTCTCTCTCTCTCTCTGCATACATGTATATTGTATACTGTATTGCGTTGGCCTCGGTTAAAAAAAAATGTCTTTTTTTGTTTGTTTTGGGAGGTGTGTGTGTGCTGTCAGATTTTCAACCTCAGAATGATCTGCGAGAAATACCTACAGCACCAACAACATCTATATCATGTGGTCGTAGACGTCAAGAAGGCGTTTGACCGAGTCTGGCATGCAGCTCTGTGGGCAACTATGATAGTGTACAACATAAGCCCTAAAATTATTGAAGTCATCAAAAGCCTGTATGCCAAGGCTACCAGTGCAGTCCTCCATAACAGGGCCATCGGAAACTGGTTCAGAACAACAATCGGTGTGCGTCAAGGATGCCTACTCTCTCCAACACTCTTCCACATCTTCCTAGAGCGCATTATTTCAGATGCCCTTGCAGATCACGAAGGCACAGTCAGCATAAGGGGTAGAGCAATCTCCAACCTTCGTTTTGCGGATGACATTGATGGATTGGTTGGAGAGGAACAAGAACTTGAACAGCTGGTACAGAGGCTTGACACCATCTCCAGAGTCTATGGAATGGAAATAAGTGCAGAGAAGGCCAAAATGATGACCAACAATACCAATGGCATCAACACGGACATCAAAGTCCAAGGCCAATCACTCAACACAGTACATAGCTTCAAATATTTAGGAGCCATTGTATCAGACAATGGATCCCGACAGGAAGTCCTCTCCAGGATTACACAAACACCTGCTGCCCTGGCGAGGTTGAAGCCCATTTGGAAAGACGAGACCATCAGTCTACATTCCATGGTAAGACTGCTGCGCTCCCTTGTCATCTCCATCTTCCTATGCGCTTGCGAAACTTGGATCCTCACAGCAGATCTACAACGATGAATACAAAGCATGGAGATGAGGTGCTACAGAAGACTTCTGGGCATTTCCTATACCCAGCTCACTAACTACGAAGTCCGACAGACCATCACACAAGCCATTGGACAGCACGATGACCAGCTCACAGTGGTGAAGAAACGGAAACTCCGATGGTATGGCCACATCACCAGATCATCAGGCCTTGCAAAGACCACCCAGCAAGGAGGTAGAAGAAGAGGGAGACCGAAAAAAGAGGTGAGAGGACAGCATTCGAGAATGGACTGGATTAACACTGAACGAAGCCACGAGGCTTGCTGAGGACAGAGAAAGATGGAGTACGCTGGTTAAACGATCATCTTTTGTCTCCTACGACCTCCGAGTTACGGGATAGGATAGGATAAGATAGGACTGGAACATGGAACATTTAATCCTGTGTTTAGTCTTCTGGGCCATTGTCGTGTTCTCAATCCTCTTGGAGAAAGTAAGTAGAAGTTGGACACGAATTTATAACAACTGTCTCATTTGCAATGTAGTAGCTAGTGTGTTAGTTAGTCATTGTTTATAGGGTCCAGCGGACTGCAAACAGCCGAATCAACTTGGTTGAAAGAGGACATCCGTGTAAAAAGATCTGCTGAAACAACCCTAATGGTAACACTGAAGGCACTCAACCAGCCGGTCACTTTACAATAAAGGCATCCCATGCAGGGGACGCTGACGCTGTACTCTAATTTATCGAACCCCCGTTTACAAAAAACAACAACAGAATATAAACAGTATTATAAGATATTAACGAAACGCATAAATAAATATAAAATACCTACATTGAAAACAATTATACCAATTACCATAGAAAGTCCTAGTGACCATTTGGCAGAAAGCGTCAAACATCTTCAAGTTGAACCAACACACACATGGGGAGGTTTGGGAGAGTTTTCAAGAGAAAAGCTAGGTGACTGGTCTAGCGAAGAAGATAGTAGATTGATAGAACATATTAGGAACGAGAAGGAACAAATGAGAATGACAGAAACAGTGGGAATTTAAAGCACTAAATTTCCACAAACTAGGAATACTATTTATACAGAAAACCCCGGGACCCCGACGGGGACAATGTTGTAGTAGTAGTAGTAGTAGTAGTAGTAGTAGTAGTAGTAGTAGTAGTAGTAGTAGTAGTAGTAGTAGTAGTAGTAGTAGTAGTAGTAGTAGTAGTAGTAGTAGTAGTAGTAGTAGTAGTAGTAGTAGTAGTAGTAGTAGTAGTAGTAGTAGTAGTAGTAGTAGTAGTAGTAGTAGTAGTAGTAGTAGTAGTAGTAGTAGTAGTAGTAGTAGTAGTAGTAGTAGTAGTAGTAGTAGTAGTAGTAGTAGTAGTAGTAGTAGTAGTAGTAGTAGTAGTAGTAGTAGTAGTAGTAGTAGTAGTAGTAGTAGTAGTAGTAGTAGTAGTAGTAGTAGTAGTAGTAGTAGTAGTAGTAGTAGTAGTAGTAGTAGTAGTAGTAGTAGTAGTAGTAGTAGTAGTAGTAGTAGTAGTAGTAGTAGTAGTAGTAGTAGTAGTAGTAGTAGTAGTAGTAGTAGTAGTAGTAGTAGTAGTAGTAGTAGTAGTAGTAGTAGTAGTAGTAGTAGTAGTAGTAGTAGTAGTAGTAGTAGTAGTAGTAGTAGTAGTAGTAGTAGTAGTAGTAGTAGTAGTAGTAGTAGTAGTAGTAGTAGTAGTAGTAGTAGTAGTAGTAGTAGTAGTAGTAGTAGTAGTAGTAGTAGTAGTAGTAGTAGTAGTAGTAGTAGTTTTTAATTCTTGTTCTTTTACTTCTACTATTACTTCTACTTCTTCTTACCTTCTTCTTCTTTTCCTTCCACTGTTGTTCCTTTTAGGTGTATTGTTAATAAATACATAAATAAATTAATAAAATAAAATAAAATAATGTATTAATTAATATTGCATACAACGTATATTAAATTAAAACACTATATACATTCCTTGATACAGATTTACTATTAGTAAGTTAATTTCGTTTTGTATTTCTCCTTCTTCGCGCGCAATGTACAAGAGGTCTGTGGTCAGAAAGTACGAGAAACATTAAATCTGGAATCTCATTGTTTTACAGAAATAGAATATGACATCTGTACCACAAACTCCTGGTGTGAATGTGTGCGAAAATGTATTGATTGTTTGTGCATGATGTATACATTGACTATTAATGTAATGTGAACTGTGAGGTGTTGTATGTTGGTTTATTCAATTGACGTATAGATTGAGATGTGGGTGCTTGACGCGATTAGGTGACATGGTATATATTGACAGTGTTTGCGGTTCTATTTTGTGATCTGATTGCCTGATGTGTGATGTCTGATTGTTTATTTTCGATAGTCTATTTTGCGTAAATGTGAGAAAGCGATGTGTCTGCTTGCACTGTGCTGTAATGTATTGTATTGCGTATGAACTTATAACCTATATTCTGATGTATTCCCATATGCGCAAAACAAATTCTTCACATGAAGTCAATAAATCTTGAATCTTGAATCTTGAGGATACGCTCATCCGATCATCTGCGACAACGGTTGTTGCGGATCCTGACCCGATGAATACTGCTGTGGAAAGTATTTCATCCCTAATCATAATCGCCGTCGTCGTCATTGTCACTTTCGTTGTTGTCATCGTTGTAACATCATCATCATCACCATCATCATCATCATCATCATCATCATCATCATCATCATCATCATCATCATCATCATCATCATCATCATCATCATCATCATTGTTGCTGTCGGCTTCGGAGTCACGGGTAATGTCGCTGTTAGTGACCCTGCCATGGTTGTCATTATCCTCCTGCTCCTCCTCTTCTAGCACCTACTGCTCCTTCTCCTTGTCTTCCTGCTGCTGCTCCTCCTCCTTCTCATTCTCTTCATCATCATCATCATTAGCATCATAACATCATCATCATCATCATCATCATCATCATCATCATCATCATCATCATCATCATCATCATCATCATCATCGTGTCGTCGTAATTCTAATCATCCTCGCCATTATAACCTTAATCATATAGGTTAGACATAATCATAAATGGGATCAACACACCGATTGAATTACTATAACAGATAAATGAAAGATATATTAATTGTATATATTCAATTCAATTCAATATTTTAATTTCACGTCTGTTCACAACATGGTGAGTTTAGACAACAAAAAAGTATGAAAATAAAATGAAATAATTTCCATTTTTAAAAAAAATGCGTTGGGTATATGTATATATAAAACATTTATTTATTGTTGTTTGATTATTTGATCGATCGATCGCGTGTTCGTGGTTTAAATTAATGTCATGTTTGCCTGATCGACTGATTTGTTTACTGAACAATGCATGTTGCAGTGTTGGGGTCTATCGTGCGCGGGGTGACCGGGACTATGGGAGGCGAGATATAGCAAACGCGCGCGCATTTGCGCTCGCAAATGCGCAAATGCGAGCGCAAGTGCACTCGCATTTACGCGCGCAAATGCGCTCGCAAGTGCGCTCGCATTTTTTCCGGGTATAATTTTTACGTGTATGGAGCGGAATATAGCAAATGCGAGCGCACTTGCGAGCGCATTTGCGCGCGTAAATGCGAGCGCACTTGCGAGCGCAAATGCGAGCGCAAGTGCACTCGCATTTGCTATATTCCGCTCCATACACGTAAATATTATACCCGGAAAAGAATGTGTCTGTGAAAGAATTTGAGACGTGCACAAATTAAATATTTCTTGCATTTATTATTAACATCAATCTATAAACTCACATATGATATTATTATAGGCTACTCAGTGACAAAGCCGCGCCCAACCGCTAAAAAATGTACGCTAGATCTATTTTTTTCCTTCTTTAATCTTTGGCGTCTGCGCTTTGTTCATTTTCAGTTCCTTTCCGTTGACAGTTTTCAGCAAAACCCTCATAGCAACGGGCGTAGCAACCGCGCGCGTAAATGCGAGCGCACTTGCGCTCGCATTTGCGCATTTGCGAGCGCAAATGCGAGCGCAAATGCGCGCGCGTTTGCTATATCTCGCCTCCCATACGGGACCTTGGTTTTCGTGGGCATCGTGGTAACCGTGGTGATCCTCTTCAAGAAACTCACGAGTCACCATTTTAGCATCAGCGTCTCTGCCCCCTTCTTATCCTATTCCTATCCTATCCCGTAACTCAAGGTCGTTGGAGCACCACAGATGATCGTGTAACAAGCGTACTCCATCTTTCTCTGTTCTTAGCAATAGTCATGGCTTCGTTCAGTGTCAAACAAGCATTCTTGAATACTGTCCTTCCACCTCTTTTTCTGTATCACTCTTCTTCTGCCTCCTTGCACCGTGCCTTGCAGATTGCTTTTTGCAAGGCCTGATGATCTGGTGACGTGGCCATACCATCGGAGCTTCCGTTTCAACACCTCTGTGAGTATGTCATCATGTTGTCCAATGTGATGGTCTGTTGGACTTCGTTGTTGGTCATGTGCTGGGTATAGGAAATGCCCAGAAATCTTCTGTAGCACCTCATCTCCATGCTTTGTATTCTTCGTTGAAGATCTGCTATGAGGGTCCATGCTTCGCAAGCGTATAGAAAGATGGAGATGACCAGGTAGCGCAGCAGCCTTACCTTGGAATGTAGACTGATGGTCCTGTCTGTCCAAATGGGCTTCAACCTTGTCAGAGCGGCAGTTGTTTGTGCGATCCTGGAGAGGACTTCCTGTCGGGACCCATTGTCTGATACAATGGCTCCTAAATATTAGAAGCTATGCACTGTGTATAGGGATTTTGATGACCATGTTGATGAATTTGGTGTTGTTGGTTATCATTTTGGTCCTATAGGCTCTGGAGGTGGTGTCAAGCCTCTGTACGAGCTGTTCATGTTCTTGGTCCTCTCCAGCCAATCCATCAATGTCATCAGCAAAACGGAGGTTGGAGATTGCTCTATCCCCTATGCTGACTGTGCCTTCGTGATCTACAATGGCATCTGACACGATGCGCTCTAGGAAGATGTTAAAGTTTTGGAGAGAGTAACAGATTTTCAACCTCAGAATAGTCTGCAAGAAATACCTACAGCACCAACAACATCTATATCATGTGTTTATAGACTTCAAGAAAGCGTTTGACCGAGTCTGTTCCCTTACTACCGCTAATGTCACATACTGATACTGGTAGTCATTCTATACTGTGCTTTTTTGATGTTACCGAACACACATTACTAGATAAGTCAGTATTCCAGCTATGAAAACGTTGTGTTTTTTAATATACTGTTTTGATTTGATATATTGTGTTTATTTAATACACACAAACAACTGCTGCCCTGACAAGGTTGAAGCCCATTTGGAAAGACAGAACCATCAGTCTACATTCCAAAGTAAGACTGCTGCGCTCTCTGGTCATCTCCATCTTCCTATATGCTTGCGAAGCATGGACCCTCACAGCAGATCTCCAACGAAGAATACAAAGCATGGAGATGAGGTGCTACAGAAGACTTCTGGGCATTTCCTATACCCAACACATCACCAACGACGAAGTCCGACAGACCATCACACAAGCTATTGGACAACATGATGACCTGCTAACAGTGGTGAAGAAACGGAAACTTCGGTGGTATGGCCACGTCACCAGATCATCAGGCCTTGCAAAGACTATTCTGCAAGGCACAGTGCAAGGAGGTAGAAGAAAAGGGAGACCGAAAAAGAGGTGGGAGGACAACATTCGAGAATGGACTGGTTTGACACTGAGCGAAGCCATCAGGGCTGCTGAGGACAGAGAAGGATGGAGTATGCTGGTTAAACGATCATCTGTGGTGCCCCTACGACCTTCGGGTTACGGGACAGGATAGGATAGGATAGGATTTAATACATTGTATTTATTTGATATATTGTGTTTATTTGAAATATTGTGATTAGGCTATTTAATATAGGCTATTGTGTTGATTTGATAGTGTATTGATTTAATATATCGTGTGGATTCGGTTTAGTTTTTATTTGATATACTGTGGTTATTTGATATATTATGCGTATTTAATATGTTGTGTTTATTTGATATATTGTGTTGATTTAATATATTGTATGGTTTTGCTATATTGTGTTTATTTAATATACAGCGTTTATTTGATATATTGTGTTTATTTAATACAATGCGCTTATTTCATGTAGTGTAATAATTTGATATATTGTGCTGATTTGATACACTGTTTGTTTAATATATTGTGTTTCTTGAAAGTTTGGATTGCTGATTTGTTTTTGTGCCTTAATTCTTTATCCAAATGGATAAACAGAATATTTTCTGTTTGCCAAGGATGGGTACATTGTGTTTATTTGATATACTGTATTTATTTAATCTAGTGTTTATTTGGCATATTTTGTGTATATAACATATATCATCTACATTTGGTGTCTGGTTTTAATGTCTTAATTCTTCATTGAAATAGGGGAAACAAAGAAAACTATAACGCACTAACAATATCAATTTAATTAGAACCAGCCACTAGAGCATCCGTTAAGGTTTTTGTCAAGCTCCCCACTAATCAAAGTCTATCTTTGCCTTAATTAAACAATAGACTATTTGTTTTCTACGAAAGTTGTAATATGTAATCAGTTGCCCAAAAAGGACGAATGTATCTGGCACAAAAAATGATAAGTGTTCTACGTAAAATGACAAACATGATTACGTGTTCTTAGTTCTTGCCATGTGTGTGTGGTTGTGTGTGTGTGTGAGAGGGTGTGTGTGTGGTTGTGTGTGTGTGCGCGCGTGTGAATTTTTGCGTTTTAATGTGTGCAGGCGTACTTGCAGATATTTATATGTGTGTCCGCGAGTACAACTTTGTATGCAAGTGTGCAAGTCTACTGTTTCTTGACCCTCAGTGCGCGCGCGTGTTCGTTTGTATGTATGTGTGTGTGTGCATACATATTGATTGATTGATTGATTGTTGCTTTAGGTCAAGCGGACTCTTCCGAGCCAAATCAGGACCGGACAACCCCTAATCCGCATAAAAGATCTGCTGAAACAACCCTAGTGAGAAAATTGAATGTCCTCCACCGGCCAGTCACTTTACAATAAAGACATCCCACGCAGGGGACGGCTGAGGCTTTACCCCAACTACTCGAACCCCCGGTTACAAAAACAAAATAGAATACAAACAT
>CM072514.1:56043972-56463972 GCA_036898135.1 Oncomelania hupensis | reverse complement strand
GCAGTAAGACTGAAACTACGAGGTAAACAAAACTGTCTGCAACTGGGGATGGATACCTACTCCACAAGTGTGGAATAGGTGACGAAAAGACTTGTAGTTGTGGTCTTCAGTGCCCACCATAAGACTCGAAAAAAGATGCCTACATCAAAGAATAATAATAATAATAATAATAATAATAATAATAATAATAATAATAATAATAATAATAATAATAATAATAATAATAATAATAGTCATAATAATAATAATAATAATAATAATAATAATAATAATAATAAGAATAAGAATAAGAAGAAGAAGAAGAAGAAGAAGAAGAACAACAACAACAACAACAACAACAACAACAACAACAACAGCACGAACAAGAAGAAGAAGAATAAGAAGACGAACAAGAACAAGAAGAACGAAATAAATAAATACATATCGTTATAAATAAATTCATAAATAAATGAATTAATTAATAAGTCCTGAGCTATAAAATGTATTTATTCTGTAGGTATCTCCTCTTGACAGCGCTGATTCCTTGCATTTTGTTCTGATTGGTTTGTCTTCAGAGCGACTGCAGAGATTGTGGCCGGAGTTATCGTCCCGATCCTGATTATCACCATTGTCGCGGTGATCGTCTGCTGCAAGTACAACAACCACTGCTACTATAACCAGCGCCTCAGAACCCAGGTGAACCTTAGAGAACATGGACCACAGGCAGAATTGCACGCGCCTATGGAATACTTATGAGAGTGTGTCATTCCTGGGTCTGTATTGACCATACTTTTTGCACCTAACATTTAGCATCTATTATGATTATGATTATTATGGTTATTATTATGATTATTATTATTATTAATATTATTATTATTATTATTATTATTATTATTATTATTATTATTATTATTATTATTATTATTATTATTGTTTACTTGCTTAATTCCTTGAATTCCGCGTGGAACAAAGGGCCTCCACAACAGTTCTCCAGCGCACTCGGTTCTGGGCAGCCTTTTTCAGTTCACCCCATGACAGATTGCAGCTCTTCATCTCCTCCTCACAGGAACGCTTCCAGGTCGTCTTGGGACGACCAACCTTCCTCTTCCCCTGAGGATTCCACTGTAGGGCCTGCCGTGTGATGTCCCGTTGGGGTTTCCGCAAAGTGTGTCCCACCCAGCGCCACTTCCGCCTGGCAATCTGCCGGTCGATGGGGTCTTGATTCGTCCGCTGCCACAGGTCCGTGTTCTTTACTTTGTCCGTCCATCTGATCTTCAGGATGTTCCGAAGACAACCATTGATGAACACTTGGAGCTTCTTTGTCAAGGTGTTGGTGACTCTCCAGCCAGGACTCTGAGCCGTAAAGGAGAACGGACTTCACATTGCTGTTGAAGATCCGCAGTTTGGTCCGGAGAGAGAAAGATGTAGATCTCCAAAGTGGTTTCAAGGTGACAAATGCGAATCTTGCTTTCCCAATTCTGGCTTTGATGTCCTCGTCAGAACCACCTGTTGCTGTTACAATGCTACCCAGGTAGGTGAAGGAGGTAACTTCTGTTAGGTTGCTTTCTCCAATGGTGATTGGTTGCTGCTGTCTTTTAAACAGGGCCATGGTTTCAGTTTTCTCCAGGTTGATCTGAAGTCCAGTTTTCAAGGCTTCTTGAGCAAGGTTGTTCGTTTTTTGCTGCATCTGCTGGCGTGTCTGGGACATCAGGCACAAGTCATCGGCGAAGTCTAGGTCCTCAAGGAACTGGGTCAAGGACCACTGGATTCCGGTTCTTCCTTGCCTGGTTGTCTGTCGCATCACCCAGTCGACCACTAGCAAGAAGATCATTGGGGATAGCATGCATCCTTGACGAACGCCTGTGGTCACTTCGAAGTCCGCAGTCAGTTTGCCGTTATGTATGACTTGGCAGGTAGCATCTTCATACAGATCCTGGATCAGGGTTATGAAGGTTTGGGGGATTCCGTAGTGATGGAGCAGCCACCAGATGGTTTCTCGGTCTATACTATCGAACGCCTGTCGGAAGTCGATGAAGTTGAGGTACAACGTTGACTGCCATTCCACGGATTGTTCTATGATAATACGGAGTGTTGCTATCTGGTCCGTACAGGACTTGTCTTTCCTGAACCCAGCCTGTTCTGGTCGGAGTTTCTCGTCCACTGCATCTTTCAGTCGATCGAGGATGATGCGAGTCAGTACTTTGCTGGGTACGGACAAAAGCATAATGCCGCGCCAGTTCTTGCAGGCGCCTAGATCTCCTTTCTTGGGGAGTTTTACCAAGTGTCCCTTTTTCCAGTCGGCTGGCACTTTTCCTTCCTTCCAGATCCTCTGCAGTAGTGGCAGCAGCATGTTAGCTGTAGTTGAAAGGTCCACTTTTAGGGCCTCTGGGGGTATTCCATCTGGTCCTGCTGCTTTTCCGTTTTTTAAGGTTTTCAGGGCTTTAATTACTTCTGTTTTGGTAGGGTGGTTGGTGTTGACTTTAAGTGGTGAGTCTGCCGGCGGGATGTCTGTTCTCACGGACGGCGGGGGTCTGTTCAAGAGTTCTTTGAAATGTTCAGCCCATCGCTGTCTCTGGTCTTGTTCCTTGCTGAGAAGGTTACCTGTACTATCTTTAACTGGCCTATCTGTGTTTGTTTTCTTACTTGAGAGAGTCCTAGTGACCTTGTACAAAGTGCTAAGGTCTCTCTTTTCTGCCGCCTGCTCTGCCTCCATTGCCAGCTCATCGTAAAAGAGTCTCTTATCTGTCCTGGCACTTTTCTTGACTTTCTTGTTCACCATAGTGTACTCCATTCGCAGAGTTTTCTTTTCCTCTGTATTTTGGCTGCAGTTGATTTTCTGCTTGATTCCTTTTCGGTTTTCTATCAGTGTCCATGTGTTGCCAGAGATCCATTCCTTTGTTGTTCTTTCTCTTTTTCCCAATACCTCTTGACATGTGCCTGCGAGTGTATCTCGTATGGACCTCCAGTGTTCTTCCAAGGGGGTTTCTTCAGTCAGCATTTTCAGGGCTTCAAATTTGTTTTTCAAAGAGATAGAGAAAGTGTCCTTGTGCTCTTTCTCCTTCAGTCGCTGGGTGTTAAACTTGACATGTGGGCGGTCTGCTGTGTCTCTGAAGGCCCTCAACTTGATCTTGACAGACCCGGTCACCAAATGGTGGTCCGAGGCCACGTCGGCTCCTCGCTGAGATCTTGTATCTAAAAGGCTTCTTCTCCATTTCCTAGCTATTGTGATGTAGTCTACTTGGTTTTTGGTGTTGCCGTCAGGTGAGATCCAGGTTTCTTTGTGGATGTCCTTGTGTTGAAATACACTGCCGCCTATGACTAGGTCATTGAAAGCGCAGAAATCTGTAAACAGCTCACCGTTCTCGTTCATTTCACCCAGGGCTTGTGTTCCCATCACAAGTTCTTTCCCAAGGTTGTCTTTCCCTATCTTGGCGTTCATGTCGCCCATGAGGATTTTGATGTCTCTCTTCGGGGCCTCATTGACTACTGACTGGAGAGTGTTGTAGAACTGTTCCTTTGCTTCTTCCTCAGCCGTGTTTGTGGGTGCGTAGCACTGTATCACCGTTACTTTCCTCCCTTTAGAATTGAATCTTGCGGTCATCATTCTCTGATTAATTGGCTGCCATTCTATAAGGGCTCTGGCAGCTGCTGGAGACAACATGATGGCGACTCCCTCGCTGTGGATGTGGTTCTCTTCTGTATGCCCAGAGTAAAGGATTTTCTCTCCGCTGGCAAGTGTTGTCATGCCAGACCCGTTCCATCTGCTCTCACAAATTCCTAGTACTTGAATATTGTATTTCTGCATCTCTCGTGCTACTTGAGCTGCTTTTCCAACTTCATACATTGTTCTCACGTTCCAGGTTCCAATTTTGGTTTTTGCCTTCATCGTCAGGAGATTCGTCAGCTGGCTGGCTTCCGTGAGGCTTTCACCATCCTGCGTCATCTGTCCTCCTGAAGAGGCATCTCCCTGAATCAGGCGCTGGTGGTTGTTTTCTTCTGTTGTTTCGGTTTCTGTAGCAAGAGTGGTTTCACGGGGCAGGGTCGCTAGCCCCACGCCCAACCCTCCTCCTTTCTCATCCGGGCTTGGGACCGGCCATGGCGGAGTTATTATTATTATTAGTATTAGTATTATTATTATTAATGGCTATCACTCATGCTGGTTAATACTGTGGCGGGCAACAAAACGACGACGGCCGTGACGATGTACATCCTTCGATATCAATCTCTACAACCTCCACCTTTCACACTAACCTCTACCTCCCCCCCCCTCTTGCTCACCCCCCCACCCTACCACAGGCCACTACCAGATAAACAACCAGTTGCCTATAACCACAGCTTCTTTGGTCAGGTGCAAGTGTTGCCCACAGCAACTCCGACCATCACCACCATCAGCAGCAATGCCAGCAGCCAGTACCCTACCACGGCCACCGGCGGGTACCCTCCTCCCCCGCCACAATTTCAAGGCGGTTACTACGGTCAAGGTAAGGCCTAATCACCACCATCATCTTCGTCGTCGTCGCCACCATCATCATCGTCACTGTCATCTTCATCCTCATCAGTAGCAGCATCGTCGTCATCATCATCAGTGTCGTCGTCTTCATCATCATCATCATCATCATCATCATCATCATCATCATCATCATCATCATCATCATCATCATCATCATCATCGTCGTCGTCGTCGTCGTCGTCGTCATTATCATCATCATCATCAGCAGCAGCAGCAGCGTCGTTGTCGTTATCATTATGGTTGTCGTCATCATTATCAGCATTAGCGTCATCATCATCATCATCATCATCTTCATCTCACAAATATTGTATACCATGTACGTCAT
This sequence comes from Oncomelania hupensis, assembly GCA_036898135.1. NCBI lineage: Eukaryota > Metazoa > Mollusca > Gastropoda > Littorinimorpha > Pomatiopsidae > Oncomelania > Oncomelania hupensis. The sequence goes on along the minus strand of CM072514.1, from coordinate 56,459,158 downwards.
TTTTGGACTTTCACTCTGGTCAATGATTCAAATCAGCTTGACAATAACCAGAGTGAAGAAGATCGAGGTGGAGGAGAACAATCAGAAACGCTGCTGCTGAAGCTGTTGTTGCTGCGGCTTCTGCTGCTGCTGCTGCTGCTGCTGCTGATGATGATGATGATGGTAATGATGATGATGGGAAAGAGGAGATAATACAATAACTAATATTTCAATGATTAAATATTTCAATAATTCGTTCATTCAATGATGTGTTTACCCAGCTTATTCTCCATTTCAGCTCAAGGATACTCGCCCTCGGCTGGTCAGGGGCCACAACCACCTCTTTATGACAACACAGGGTCTTCTCCCTTTAATCACCCAAAGTTTAACTCCATGTGACATGTTTCTCAATACTGGATCCGAAAAAGTTGAGATCGCATTAAAATGAGCTTATAAATGTCACAGACTGCCTTGGGCAGGTGCGCTAAATTTAGTATAAATTAAGATTCCAGACTACAGGCAGTCTGAGCAATAGAAATATTAACCATCACAACACAAACATAATAATTTGACACCAGTCAGTAACTGAGGGAATCAAAACTACATTTATTCCATGTATTCAAAATACTCAAAAGCATCTCAAACAATTACTGGAAATTCATATACAAGATTTTACATATTTAATATAATAAAATAATAAAGAAATTAGCCCCTTTTATTCACCCCCCAAAATACAAATTCATTTCAAAATAGCTCAAGCACACAATATACGGCATTCAGTTCATTCATACTGTGCTACCCTACGCTAACAAACTACTACTAACCCTCAGTTCCCACACTAGGCCTATTCTAACACTATACTCCCCCAGAAGACACACACACAGGCATACCTACAAAACTATCACTCACTTTGAGACACGACTCCGACCGGTCATTACAAGCATCAATAAACCTGTAAATATTATAAAATGAAATTAGCAAACTGCTAACTATATATATATATAATAATTTCCGAAACCGAATTCCGAATTCTTTCAAAGACAGACTTCTGATAAAATAATCTAACTCACCTTTCAACAACCGGTCGGACCGCCTCCCAAAGATACGCTCTCTCTCTCAGTCATCACACACATCTCCTAGATTCCCTAACCAACTACCCAGCATCCCTACGTTATATACTCCAGTATACGTCACACAAGAAATCGTTTTGATTGGCTATTCAATCACTACATGCTTAGCACATGCAACACGACTTCTCTATATTCATAACAACTTACCCACGGTTTCGTGACATCACCCCCTCACCCCCATAAAAAATAAAAATTGAGGAAGCGAAATTTTTTATTTTTAAATCAAAACGACACATGTCAACTCCCTTGAAAACCTCACAACCGCTAAGTCACCAAAGTGTGAATACCATAGAGCAAAAATGTAAGAAGTGAAACTTTTTATCTTAAAGCCACCCTTTATAGTAGAAGCGATACCCTTCCAAACTTCTACGTTGCTCATAAATAGGAAGCGAATACCATACATGCTCCCATAGATATTTGTAAATGTCAACCCCTAGCATTCACAAACATATATGCTAACCTAGGATATAAGCATATATAAGAACTCACACTGTACTAGCCTGAAGTAAAGTAAACAGGAAAGATTGCATACCGCCGATCTTCATCAGATGTAATGGTTTTTAAAAAAAATTCATCAAATACTACGAACTAAATAAACATTTTTAATATGAGAAGAAGAAAGTGATGCCGCCGCTCCCCGGAGTGTTGTTAAAGTGTCCTCTCACATGTGTAGAAATGTCCTCTCTCATATGAAGAAATGTCCCCCCTCATAATTACTGTTGACTGTTCTTGCATAGTCATATTACACGTCAACTGGTCATAAGGCCGAGTCCACAAATCTCACATTGGCCACACCAGTACATAGTCTTTAGTGACACAGCTGAACATTCGTAATCCTGCAACTGTGAAAGTCTTCAGCAGACACATGCATAAACATATTTAATATACAACAATCCAGAAATGGATTCATTCCACAAGTCGAGAGAGTACGTCAGCCTCATAATTAACACTTCCAGCAATAGGCAAGACAGTAAATGAATAATCTTGAAGAGCAAGAGCCCATCGTAAAACACGACTGTTTGTCTTGCTTGACTTTGTCAAAACAGTAAGAGGCTTATGATCCGTCTCAACAATGAAATGACGTCCAAACAAGTATCGCTGAAACTTTTCAATCGCCCAGACTAAAGCAAGACATTCTCTTTCAATAGTAGAATATCTGACTTCACGATCGAGAAGTTTCCTACTGGCATACAGAATCGGATGCAAGTGACCATCATTGCCAAGTTGCAAAAGCACCGCGCCAATTCCAATGCCAGAAGCATCAGTGCGCACAGTGAATGTTTTTTGGAAGTCTGGCAAAGTCACAACCGGACCACTTGACAAAATGCGTTTTATAGTGTCAAAAGCAACCTGACACTCAGGTGTCCAACGAACTTTGTTCGAACAAAGCTTCTTGGTTAAGTCTGTGAGTGGTGCTGCCAAAGTTGCAAAATTTGGAATATAGCGGCGGTAAAACCCCGCAAGTCCGAGAAAAGCTCTAACTTGGCGTTTGGTAGATGGCACCGACACAGACAAAACTTGAGAAATCTTGTTCTTTTCAGGACGCATACTGTTTTTGTCAATCACATGAGCAAGGAATTCAATTTCTTGGAACCCTACTTCAACCTTGCTTGGTCTAACAGTCAAACCGTGCCGAGACAATTCACACAACAGACCATGAATAGCATGCAAATGAGTTTGCCAATCCTCTGTTGCTATTAGTATATCATCAAAAAAATTCACAGCGCTAAATCTTTGAAGGTCTAATAACCGCATCATGCGAGCAAATGTACTCGGAGCAGTTGACAATCCAAATGGCATACGACAAAAATGAAAAAGTCCTTGAGACGTTCTAAAAGCTGTCTTTTCTTTGTCCTTGTCTGCCATTTTGATCTGCCAATACCCTTTTGTTAAATCAATTTTTGTGAAATAATGTTTGTTATTTAGAAATGCAAACATAGCTTCAACATCAGGTATTGGTTCTGCATCAAACCTCGTTATACGGTTGAGTTCCCTGAAATCGGTGCAAAATCGAACTGACTTATCACTTTTACGCACCAGAACAACTGGAGACGCATATGGAGAGGAAGATCGTTCAATTATGTTCATCGCTAACATCTTTTTAACCTCTTCATTCACTGTTTGTTCTGAGCCAAAAGGAAGTGGGTATTGTTTTACATTAACAGGCTTGTCATCGGTAACAGAGATAGTGTGTGTGCATAAATCTGTACTACCAGGCAAATCTGTAAGCATATGTGCATGCTTCTGAAAAACAGTCTTTGCTTCATTGCGCTTTTCCGTAGGCAATGCATCATCAAATCGAATATCCTCGATTGATTCAGATTGAGTTGTGGGCACAACATTCAATGATATTTTTGATACATCATGAGTATCATCCTTGGAATTATCATCCATGGAAACAACAGCTATCATAGCCGTTTGTACAGGCGTTTTCACAGTTCTCTCTTTATATTCTCTGAGAATATTGATGTGGAAAAGTTTGTGTACCCCATCCATATCAACCAGGTAGTTGCAATTACCCCTCTTTTTAATGACAGTGAATGGACCTCGCCATTTTAACAACATCTTTTTGGTATCTGTTGGTAAAAGAACCAAGACTTTGGAGCCTAACTCTAAAGTTCTGTTAGCCCCCGGTTTGAGTTTGTAAGCTCTGTTTTTCCTAGCAGCTTCATGTACCGATTTTTGGGCTATGTCCACCATATCACTCAATGAAGATTTCAAATTTTGGACATATTCTGAAATAGGTTGTGATTGTGCATTACCAGTGCCCGTCCAAGACTCATACAAAAGCTGAGTTGGACCCCGTGGTACCCTACCAAATAGGAGTTCGAACGGGGAAAATCCAGTGGTTTCTTGAGGAATTTCACGGTAAGCAAACAATGCCCCATTAAGATACCTATCCCAGTCCTTTGGTTTGTTTGTCATAAGTTTTTTTATCATTGACTTTAGAGTTCCATTGAATCTTTCCACAAGACCGTTTCCTTGAGGATGGTATGGAGTTGTGTGTAACTGTGATACTGATAGTAGTCTAAGTACTTCTTTCATCATGTCTGAAGTAAATTGAGACCCTTGATCAGACAATACTTCATGAGGTACCCCCAAACGGCAAAAAATTTGGACCAATGCATCAGCAACTGCTTCTGTTGTAATAGTTTTTAGTGCAACTGCTTCTGGATAGCGAGTAGCAACATCGACACATGTGAGTACATATCTGTTCCCTGATTCTGAAATAGGCATGGGACCAATAATGTCAACCGCCACACGTGAAAATGGCTCTTCAATTATAGGCATGGGTTGCAACGGCGCATTGGGTACCTTTCCTTTTGGGAAGGCTTTCTGGCAAATATCACAAGAACGACAGTAGTCCTTGATAGCTTTGCGATAACCTGGCCAGTAAAAGGAATGGCGAAATACGTTTAAACGTGCTATTACTTGCCATGTGTCCCCCAAAAAGTCCATCGTGAGCAGCTATAAGAACTGATTCCTGCAACTGTTGTGGAACGACCAATTGCCAGGACATGTCATTGTTCTTTTGAAGATGAGTTCTGTATAATAAACCATCTCTGAGCGTAAAGTTCTCCCTATTTTGCATCCCTTTCTGCACGACACCCACTTTTGTAAAACACTGCGCCAAAGACGCATCATCACTTTGCATTTTGCAAAGTACATCTGCAGAGACATCAAGATGAGGAACCTTTGCGGTCAAAAGGGGTCTAAATGGTTTGTCTGCTTTTAGTTTTTGAGCCCTGGTTTGAACTGCATGGGCTAGTTCAAAACAGCCAAATTTACAACCTGGAATGCGACCCAAAATCACATCACAAATAGGCCGTTCTATCACACATGCTTCAACCGTACCTGAAAAGTATGGAGAATCAATGTTAACGCTAGCAAGTGGTAGGTCAATTTTTTCTCCATTAAATTGAATGCAGGAAATAGTGCGATTCAAATACTGATCTTCATGTACAAGACTCTTCTTCACACCCACAGTAGTACACCCTGAATCTAACATGAAAGTAGCTTGCACCCCATTTATTGTACCCTGACATGTTTGAATTTGTTCAGGTAATGCCGAATCAGTTGTCGCTCCCACTAATGTAACCTTGTCTGCAGGTTTTTTAGGACAGTTGTAGATGAGGTGATCAGTACTTTTGCACCAAAAACATGGGCGCCCCCTACCTCTAAATGAACGTCCCCCTGTAACACCCCGAGAACCCGTGTGTTGATCACCCTGAGGTTGGGGTTGGGTACTGGGTTGAGAACTGGTTTGGGATTGTTGTGGAGGGTTTGACCCAGACTGAGATGGAGATCGTGTGTGGTTCACGTTTTTATAGTAGACTCTACCCCCGCGTCTACCACCTTTCTGACTAAACGATCCACTGTATCCCGATCCTCTAGAGGAATCTGATTTTGAGATAGGCACAAAAGAATGAGCTAAATGCGAATCAGATACGTTTTCTCGTGCAATCGGTTCTTCATGATGCACTTCTCTATAACGTTCAGCTAGCTGTACCATTTCTTTCACCGAACTGAAACTTTTTTCTTTCAGAAAAGTAACTAACTTTACAGAACAAGAAGCCAAAAACTGTTCTGAAATGATGAGATCAAAAATTGACTGAAAAGTTTTCTCAATGTTGGACAGTTCGATCCATCGCATAAAATATCGATGTAAACGATCAAAAAACACAGGTACAGTTTCTGACGTCTCTGGTTTGGCAGTTCGGAATTTTTCTCTGAAACCTTCTTTGGTATAACGAAAACGTTCCAACAAATGTTTGGTCAGTTCGTCATAAGTACGGTCAGGTTGGGAAGACATAAGTTCATAATAGTATGTCAAAGCTTTGCCCTTCAAACAGTCCGCTAACAAGCAAGCCCAATTTTCCTTTTTCCAACCCACAGATTTTGCGTGCTGTTCAAATCTGAATAGGTAACCTTCAATATCATCAAATCTTTCATCAAAGAATGGAACCTTGGGTCTACAGCGAGCTTGAGCAGCAATTTCAGCATGTTCGTCATCTTTTTTAATCTTGATTTCTTTTAAACGTTTAAGCTCCTCTTGCAAGGCAAGCTCTTTTTGTTTTAAAGTCTCATGCAAAGCGAGCTCTTTTTGTTTCATATCAAGTTCCTGCTGCTTTATTTTCTCAGTTTGAGCAAGCTCTTGTTGTTTTATAGTCTCATGCAAAGTAAGCTCTTTTTGTTTCAAATCAATTTCTTTTTGCTTCAGATCAATCTCCTGCTGTTTTATTTTCTCAATAGAATCAAGCTCCTTTGTTTTAAATTCTCTCTGCATGACCAAAAATCTTTCGTTTTTCTCTCGTTCAAGATCAGCTTGAGCTTGATAGTCTCTTTCCTTAGCTCTGGCATCTCTGAGACCGTCTTGAACATACTTAGTGAAAGCTGAACCTTGTAACTCCAACATAGTAGCTTCCCGACTAAGTTCATCATACAAAATTTGAAGTGGATCTTTATCCTCAACAGCCATTATGAACAATTGTCTTTTCCTCACAATAGTGAAATATTAATTGACAAATAACAGAGCAGAAGAATATAACAAAATATACACAAAAACGAATGCTAATGAAATAGATTTTGTATTTACAATACTACAACAAATTAACCGGCTGTGACACTGCCAGACTCTATTGGCAAAAAATATAAATAAACAGTAGGCCACTCACATCAAATTCCGCAGTGTTTCGTAGTGCTCTAACTGGAATGCAGCACGTGAAATCTATCCGGAATGCAGCACGTGAAATCCAGTCCACACGACAATATAACCACAGACTGTGCAACCCTCCAGTCAGCTCAGGTTACAAAGGCCACAGCAATGCAACAAATACAAAATCCCAATTAGAAATTATACCAACTTTATATATTATAAATTTAACTTAAAACTACTTTTATAACAGTACACTGAAATTTTAAATGTACTTATTAATATGCAGGCTCGCCAAATTGTCACAGACTGCCTTGGGCAGGTGCGCTAAATTTAGTATAAATTAAGATTCCAGACTACAGGCAGTCTGAGCAATAGAAATATTAACCATCACAACACAAACATAATAATTTGACACCAGTCAGTAACTGAGGGAATCAAAACTACATTTATTCCATGTATTCAAAATACTCAAAAGCATCTCAAACAATTACTGGAAATTCATATACAAGATTTTACATATTTAATATAATAAAATAATAAAGAAATTAGCCCCTTTTATTCACCCCCCAAAATACAAATTCATTTCAAAATAGCTCAAGCACACAATATACGGCATTCAGTTCATTCATACTGTGCTACCCTACGCTAACAAACTACTACTAACCCTCAGTTCCCACACTAGGCCTATTCTAACACTATACTCCCCCAGAAGACACACACACAGGCATACCTACAAAACTATCACACTTTGAGACACGACTCCGACCGGTCATTACAAGCATCAATAAACCTGTAAATATTATAAAATGAAATTAGCAAACTGCTAACTATATATATATATAATAATTTCCGAAACCGAATTCCGAATTCTTTCAAAGACAGACTTCTGATAAAATAATCTAACTCACCTTTCAACAACCGGTCGGACCGCCTCCCAAAGATACGCTCTCTCTCTCAGTCATCACACACATCTCCTAGATTCCCTAACCAACTACCCAGCATCCCTACGTTATATACTCCAGTATACGTCACACAAGAAATCGTTTTGATTGGCTATTCAATCACTACATGCTTAGCACATGCAACACGACTTCTCTATATTCATAACAACTTACCCACGGTTTCGTGACAATAAACTTTGCCCATAATCGGCCTATTATTTTCTACAATCCATTCCGTCTCAGTAACTTCATTTAAAATTTAGGTAATTTCTACAAAATAGACCTAACAGTAAGCCTATGTCCTTCAACCAAAGCTGCAATTTAGTTTTAGTATTTCTTTTACGTTTTACTAGATTTTGTTGTTGTTGTTGGTATTATTTTCAGACTTATCTGGAAACACTTTGAAATAGTCGGAAATCACAACGAAATAAAGACCACAAAACCAATAATAACTACTTAAATGAGCAGTAAAAATGAGCACTTTTATCCTGCCCACGACGGGTCTGACCTCTCCGATGATCACACTATCTAGTGCACAACATGTGTACATAATTATGACCTTAAAACAATGGAGTTTTACGCTACGCACTGTTGCAAGAATGAGACGCAAGAAACAAACAATACAACACACACACCCACACCCACACACCACACACACAACACACACATTTTGCAAATGTATTCAGGTAATTGTAGATTATAGTCGCACAACACCGGAGCGTATAGGCGACTACTGGTCCCATTATTCTGACACCAGCGAACCAGTTGATGGTAAGGGGAAAATAATGTGGTCACACGTTGGCCAATTCGGGATTCGAACCAGGTACCTTTCGGTTACTAGTAAGCCGCTCTACCAACTGAGCTACCGGGCCCCACTATGTATTCAGGTTCTCTTATGCACATTATAAATGCAATGAAACATCACCCGATTTAGAGAAAATAATGAAAACAACCAGAATCAAGGCATTCTGCTCGAACACGGGACGTAATTCTTCTAAACGCTAATGATTTCATACAGCCAACAGTTCCTCACTCCTTACAGTTCCCACTCCGCATGGAACACATGTAATATTAACATGTCGTACAAATGTTCACTCCATTTTTTGTGAATAAAGATTTCTTGATTTGACTTGACTTGACTTAACTTGACTTGACTAACCAACTGGACAAATGTTTGGGAACAAGTAACATTATAACAGGAATATAATGAAAAATAAAAGAAGGATAATATTTAATTTTAATTAAATACCATTCTTCGAACCCTCCTCAACACACACACACACACACACACACACGCGCGCGCGCATACACCGATCAACCCCTTGGGGTCATGAACAATCTTGCCACTGTAGATTGTTCTAACCTATAAAGGGAAAAGTGAAAGCCCCAGTTGAAAACCTGTCTTGCCTTTGTAGGCATGACTGACTCACTACGGCAACAGTCCCCGCCCCCCCCCCCACCCCCCCCCCCACCCCCGTTGGAGTGCCGGGGGTTTCAGTATAAATAGTATCCCCACTTTCTGGAAAGTTAGTGCTTTAAATTCCCACTGTCGCTGTCTTCCTCATTTGCTCTTTCCCATTCCTGATCTGTCCTATCACTCTGCTATACTATCTTCGTCTTCGCTAGATCAATGACCTACCTTTTTTCTTGAAAACTCTTCCTGGACAAGACTCCTTGTTTGTGTATGAGGTCTGTTGGATAAGCTTGAGAGTGTTGGACGCTTTCTGCCGGGTGGTCACTAGGGCTTCCTATGATTGTATTATTTAGCACTATAGGCATTTTATATGTATGTGTTTTGTTGATGATTTATAATGATGTTTGTATTCTATTTGGTTTTTGTAACCGGGGGTTCGAGTAGTTGGGGTAAAGCCTCAGCCGTCCCCTGCGTGGGATGTCTTTATTGTAAAGTGACTGGCCGGTGGAGGGCATTCAATTTTCCCACTAGGGTTGTTTCGGCAGATCTTTTATGCGGATTGGGGGTTGTCCGGTCCTGATTTGGCTCGGAAGAGTCCGCTGGACCTAAAGCAACAATCAATCAATCAATCAATACACCGATCAACCGGGAATGTTACCAAAACAAGGTACAATTGGGGAATTGTCTTTTCTCAGTGATATTTACAAATCAAATGTATTTGATAAAATTAAGTAGATTTATGAAGCACAGTGCAAGGAAGCAGAAGAAGAGTGAGGTAGAAAAAGAAATGGGAGGACAACATTCGAGAATGGACTGGTTTGACACTGAAAGAAGCCACGAGGGTTGCTGAGAACAGAGAAAAATGGAGTGCGCTGATTAAACGATCATGTGTGGTGCCCCTACGACCTTTGAGTACGGGCTAGGATAGGATATGATAGGATAGGATAGGATAGATTTATGAATGACATACAGGATTGAGGGGTAATCTGCCCTTTAAACTTGATTTTGTTCATAGCGCAGCTTACTGCACAGGTATGTATAATTTACAAGTGACTACACAGGATGTATAATTTACACACTTGTGCGATTTCTCGATATTTACGGTTGTGCTATACTGTTTTCGACTGGAAAATATGTTGCGGTTTTTTTTAAATGAGGAAGGTTTTTGCTTCCCAATTTCTTTTCAATTACCCCATTTGTTACCACGTTTATATGAAACAGAAATCCCTCGTTCAGCGGTTATACAAGTACACACACACGCACACACACACACCCACGCGCGTACTCACACACACACACGCACACACAAAGTGATGTTTCATAAACCTCGTGAGGTGTGCTTCGTAAAGTTGATCGCGTGGGGTAGCGAAGTTTTAAAGCGTGCAGCGCAGCGGAGAAATGCTGAGAAATAAATGCGTAAAATTTAGCCAGTCTACACGTAAGCCGTTTATCTTGAAGTTCGGTTGCTATCATTTTATGACGGTCTTGCAAAATGTCCTAAGCAACGTCAACAACAAAAACATTCTCTGCCATTCTGACAAAATGGGATTAATTTTTTTTAATTAAAAAAGGCCTGCGGGTGAATTATTTACAGACTCGCAAGACATGAAACCCTTACAACCGTTACTACGGGAAAATGAGGTCTATCGGCTCAGTCTTGCGTCTGAAATCCATGTAAAGTAGAAACAACATACAAACAGCAGCATGATTAGAGAAGGCAAGAAAATAAATAAAGCTTCAAGGAAATAATAAGAGGGCAAGAAAGAGAGAGAACGAACGAACGAACTTTTATTTCCTGAAGGCACTGGCCCTTAGAAAGGAGTCACAATACAATACATGGAAAACAATACAAGCAAACCCAATGCAAAATAGAACAATTATCCAACGTCCAAGGTCATGGCGACGAAGACACCCATCTGCGTCTTCTGTTCTGAAAAATGAATGTCATAATTACGACAACTTAATATTTACATACAATGCTCTATAAAATATGGTCGATATACGTTTGCCTTTGATGCAATGCGTAGAAAACATAAAAGGCCAATTTGCGAATCTGCTCAGTGGATCCATTACGTAATACCACCGTGTAATGTTCGCTAATGCCGAGTAAGTATTTCATCCTAATATCTCTGTACAAACGACAGTGATGAATAAAATGAGCTTCATCTTCAGTTTCATTACATGTGATGCACAAAATATTAACATTGTTATAAATAGATCTCTTAAAAGATGACCCATTAATAGGTAAAACACCGATGCGAAGTTTAACAAGACCGTCTCTAAAGCATCTGATGTCCAAAAAATCAAAAAATCAAAAAATTCTTCACATATAAAATCTGACTTGAATAAATTGTATACTCTATACATATCTTTCTCTCTCACTGAACACAGTTCCATTCTTGTACATACTGGTCCATCATTCTCTGTTTAAACATTGAAACAAAAGCAGATTCACATCCTACGCCCTGGTTAATCCACTCATATCCAAACCCTAATTTAAACAAAGTCTGTTTTACTAGTGTTGCCCAGCATGCTTTGCCTCTATCGTCCATACTTCGCAGCATGTAATAAGCTTGTTTTGGTAGTCTTGATCCATCCATTTGCAGCAACTTTAACCAGTATTTAATGCATCGAACTGCACTATTGGTATACAAGGGGTATCTCCCCAGTTCCCCATAGGCAAATCTGTTTGGCACTTTCAGAGGTACTCTAAGAAAACGCTTGCAAGCTAATGTGTGGACTTTTTCAACACTGTCCAGTCTATTCAGGCCCCACATTTCAGAGGCGTACATCAAAACTGGCTGCACCTGTGAGTCAAAAATTTTGAAAAAGCACATTTTGGTAATGTCATTTAATTTACCTATAAATTTTATGCATTCTACACAAGCCCTTCTGCCCTTAACTGCCAGAGCGCTAACACTTCTGTTTAAGCTCATTTTCGTTGTGAACATAAATCCAAGATAAATGTATTCGTTTACCACTTCAAGTCCGCTCCCACCCAGGGTCCATTTTTCGTTCTTACCTAAAAATCCCCCTTTTCGAAACACCATTACCTTTGTTTTATCAGAGTTAATTTTTAAGAATAGCCGTTTACAAGCAGTATTTAAAATATTAATCTGATTTTGTAGCCCCATGGCAGTATCGGACAGAAGGACGATATCATCGGCAAATAAAAGTAAAAATAATTCTACCAGGCCGGGTAACAACTGGATACCATGCAATCCGTTCTCATCTACTGCAGCTGCAATTTCATTAATAAATATAGAAAAAAGAACAGGACTGAGGATACAACCCTGTCTCAAACCAACTAAACATTCAAACAAATCCGTTAACCTGTTTTTAACTTTAACACAAGACAACACAGTGCTATATATTGCCTTAACTGCCTTTATAAATTTACCGTTTATGCCGTATCTCAGTAAAACATCAAAAAGTGGTTCATGCCGCACAGAGTCAAAGGCCTTTTTTTAGGTCTACAAAACAAACGTACAATTTACCTCCCTTTTTTGATAAACATTTTTCTACAATAGCATTTAGAGTAAATATATGGTCGAAAGTTGAGTAACCTTTCCGAAATCCGGCCTGTGAGAGTCACACGACACCGAAGCATATAGGCGACTACTGGTCACATTATTCTGACACCAGCGAACCAGTTGATGATAAGGGGAAAATAATATGGTCACACATTGGCCAATCCGGGATTCGAACCAGGTACCTTTCGGTTACTAGTAAGACGCTCTACCAACTGAGCTACCCGGCCCCTATGGCAGACTTGATTGATTGATTGATTGGGTAAAATTTCCGTCCCCTAACACCTGGGCGTATGTGGGACATAAAAACAGATTTAAAAAGATAGGCCCCAAAAAGGGTTTAAATGTTGCTATTAAACTTTTCAGGACCACGTTTAAAATCGGGATAAAGGACTCTAAAATCAGATAAAAGGGTGGGACCAAACATCCGCACACGCCAGCCACACGCAAAGTAAAAGTATAGTCCTCAACAGCAGGGGCGGGCCGACCAGCAAATAATAGAAGTACAAAGTAAAATCAAAATTAAAAAGCAGGCGTCCACCTATACAGGCGGAAAACCGTAGGCAATAAGGCAACACGAACCAATAGATAAGTCAAACAAAATGATATCAATTAAAATTAAAAAGACAGACCACCCTCGGCAGATGAGCCATGTTACGGGTGTCAGCGATATACGTATACGTGAGATCGCAACAACAACAAAAATAAGTTAAAAGAAACAAAGACAGCCCTCGGCAAGAACTGCCATGGTGTGGGTGTCCAACCGACTAAGAAATCACATAAAATTACACTAATACATGGTTAAAAGTAAAATAAAACAACACCAAGGACGGCCCTCGGCAGATGACTGCCATGATGCAGGCGTCCAGCGATTTGCGGCATGTTAGCCATGGAATCGCTCATGGTATAAGATGACACAAACGTCGAGTATAGAAATAACGACCAAATATAATTAAAAATGGCATCAAGAGCAATGACGTCAGGGGAAATAACAACAACCGAATGCCGAGGCGGCGACCAATACGGACAAAACTGACTAACAAATCTACAGAAAAGAAGCGACCGCTGAGTTATAAATAGAGCGAGCCGCCAGCAGCAAAAGACCAGGCTCAGAGGACGTAGAATAAGTGATGAGGTCGGACCAGTTCAGGCCGATGCCCCGCAGGGCACAGGCAGTCCGTAACGAATCAAAGTCCCCCGAGAGGGAGGGGCAGTCAAAAAGGCAATGATCGTAATCCGCAGGGGAGCCACATAGGCAGGAAACGTCAACATAACGAGTGCGCCAGAGACCCGTACAAAGGCGCATGGCAATGGTCTTGATGTGACCAGGGGCAGAGCTGAATAGAGGAAAGTGACGATTACCCTCCAACAGTGGGCGACCAACGTCATGCGCAGCCCAGGCAGAATACCTGGCATCCCAAAAAGAACCCAAAAACCGCACGGACGGCAGCAGACTTTTTTTTTTAATTATTTTTTTAGTAAAATTTACGTCCCCGGACACATTAAGCGTATAGGGAACGGGTGAACCGTTACAGCAGACTTCAGTTCAGTTCAGTGGATAGATTTACGTCCCCGGACACAGTGCGTATAGGGGACAATAGCAGACTTCTTCTTCTTCTTCTTGATTAGATTTATGTCCCCGGACACATAGAGCGTATAGGGGACTTCAGACTTGTTGTTTGTAGATTATAGTCACACGACACTTTCGCATATAGGTGACTACTGGACCGATTTATACTGACACCAGCGGGCCAGTTGCTGGTAAAGGGGAAAATAATATGATCACACGTTGACCAATCCGGGATTCGAACCAGCGACCTTTCGGTTACTAGCAAGACGCTCTTACCAACTGAGCTACACCCGGCCCTATACTTGAAAGAGTGCGGTACTTATATAGTCTCGCTATACTCTAGAGAAAGGTCGAACATTCCAGCGTGACGCAATTACAGCCAATCGCAATACAATTCGTCACCGGAACTATGCACTGTCTTACGCCATATAACCTTATTTTAGGTTAGAAGAATCTCGTAGCTACCACTAGATTTATCTACATGCTTCGATCGATAGTAAACAAGTAATTCTAGAAAATTCTCCTATAATATCGACCAACGAAAAGTATCAACAATATACAAAGCTTCTAACAACAACGCAAAATCAAATCAAAGGTAAATAAGCCTACACTCTGTTATTGCATGCTTCGCAAAACAAAACTATCGTGTGCGAATGACCAATCCACTGAATTCTAATCTTTTTTTTTTTTTAAAAACGCGACGATAATAATACTTTAACTTCTTCTATTGATGATGATAGTGCTGAAGTTGACGGTAACTGTGGAAATTCCGGTAGTGGGCGTAAGGAAATATTTTGTTTCTCTTGTTAACATTATAGTTATGCGGTCACAAACGATCCAAATCATTTTATCCACACCTTTCAACAACAATAATAACGCTGCGTGTTAGCGATTTGATGTGATCAAAGTTCGATCGCATGGGAACACCTTGACAAAGTATTTTTCACAAGTCATAGCTAAATGCTTCCGCGTTATTTGAATATTTTATGGGAGCGACCTTAATTGCATTGGCTGTTCATTTGCGTTTTGTCAGAACAAATGACGGGAGCATAATTCTTACTGATGGAGTTTTGTTTCCTCAAAATGTACCATATATAGTATGATCATTCAAAAGTTCATTAGTCTGGGTCCTAGTTCTGAAATGTTTCCAATAAGAAAATCACATTTAAAAAAAAAGATGGAAACAAATTTAAATATATTTTTAGACACTCAAACACATAGCCAAAGATCAGCATTTTCAAATGTGCTAATTATCTGGTGATGTTGTGAATGGGATTTTAGCAGAAATCCTATCCTATCCTATCCTGTCCCATAACCCGAAGGTCGTAGGGGCACCACAGATGATCGCTTAACCAGCATACTCCATCTTTCTCTGTCCTCAGCAGCCCTCATGGCTTCGCTCAGTGTCAAACCAGTCCATTCTCGAATGTTGTCCTCCCACCTCTTTTTCGGTCTCCCCCTTCTTCTACCTCCTTGCACTGTGCCTTGCAGAATGGTCTTTGCAAGGCCTGATGATCTGGTGACGTGGCCATACCATCGGAGTTTCCGTTTCTTCACCACTGTGAGCAGGTCATCGTGTTGTCCAATGGCTTGTGTGATGGTCTGTCGGACTTCGTCGTTGGTGATGTGTTGGGTATAGGAAATGCACAGAAGTCTTCTGTAGCACCTCATCTCCATGCTTTGTATTCTTCGTTGGAGATCTGCTGTGAGGGTCCATGCTTCGCAAGCATATAGGAAGATGGAGATGACCAGAGAGCGCAGCAGTCTTACTTTGGAATGTAGACTGATGGTTCTGTCTTTCCAAATGGGTTTCAACCTTGTCAGGGCAGCAGTTGTTTGTGCGATCCTGGAGAGGACTTCCTGTCGAGACCCATTGTCTGACACAATGGCTCCTAAATATTTGAAGCTGTGCACTGTGTTGAGGGATTGGCCTTGTACTTTGATGTCCGTGTTGATGCCATTGGTGTTGTTGGTCATCATTTTGGTCTTCTCTGCACTTATTTCCATTCCATAAGCTCTGGAGGTGGTGTCAAGCCTCTGTACAAGCTGTTCAAGTTCTTGTTCCTCTCCAGCCAATCCATCAATATCATCCGCAAAACGAAGATTGGAGATTGCTCTGCCCCCTATGCTGACTGTGCCTTCGTGATCTGCAAGAGCATCTGACATGATGCGCTCTAGGAAGATGTTGAAGAGTGTTGGAGAGAGTAGGCATCCTTGACGCATACCGATTGTTGTTCTGAACCAGTTCCCGATGACGCTGTTATGGAGGACTGCACTGGTAGCCTTGTCATACAGGCTTTTGATGACTTCTATAATTTTAGGGCTGATGTTGTACACTTTCATGGTTGCCCATAGAGCTGCATGCCAGACTCGGTCAAATGCCTTCTTGAAGTCTATGAACACATGATATAGATGTTGTTGGTGCTGTATGTATTTCTCACAGATTATTCTGAGGTTGAAAATCTGTTCAGTGGTACTTCGCCCTGCCATGAATCCTGCTTGTTCTTCAGCTATGATTTGTTCAGCTTGTGGTTTCAACCTGTTGAGTATTATTTTCAGGAGGACCTTGCTGGGATGGCTGATGAGGCTGATGGTGCGGTAATTTTCACACTCCTGAAGGTTACCTTTTTTGGGAAGAGTGATGACAAGCGACTGGGTCCATGGTGTAGGCCATTCCCCACTCTGCCAGATCTTGTTACAGATAATGGTGAGAGCATCAGTCATCGCTTCTCCTCCTGCTTGTAGCAGTTCCGCTGGTATGTTGTCCACTCCCGCTGACTTCCCTTTCTTCAGCGATTGCACTGCTGCCTCAACTTCTTCCCGGAGAATTGGGAGGATTTCTTCTTCTTCTCTGCTCTCGGGACATGCTAGAACTGATGGGTCTCCATTTGGTGTATGGTTGTAAAGGTCAGAGCAGTACTCTGTCCATCTGTCCAAGACTTCTTGTTCTTCTGTAAGGCAAATGCCAGACTTGCTTTGGATAGTGGAGACTTTGGGCTGTTTAACACTTGTCAGCCGCTTCACAGTCTGGTAGGCCTTCTTGCTGTTGTTCTTATTCAGATTGTTCTCTATTTCCTGGCATTGATCTTCTATCCAGTTCTCCTTTGCTGTGCGCATGCCTTTTCGGATGTCATTGTTGATTTTTCGGTAGACATCAGCTCCCTGTGAGGTGTTCTTTTTCTTTTTTAACTCTCTTCGTTTATCACACAGATCCAAAAGTTCAGGTGTGATCCACGGCTTCTTCTTTGGTCGGTGCTTGCCAAGGATCTCAGTGGCGGCATCTGTTACAGCTGAGTTGAAGGTATTGGTCATGGTGTTGACATCTACTTCGCCTGCCCCCAAAATAAGCAGTGGTGCAAATTTCCCTCCAATTGTGGCCTGAAATATTTTTGCCACCTCCGGGTCTTGCAGTTTGTCCAGGTCGAACTTCAGCCTAGTGCACTTTGCTGTATTTACTCTCTTCAAATGGAGCCGGAAAGACATCATCACGAGATCGTGGTCACTTCCAATGTCTGCTCCTGGAAAAGTGCGTGTCCTGCCAATGTTGATGCTTGATCTGAAGCGTTTCTTGACCATGATGTAGTCGATCTGGTTGTGATGTTCCCCGCCGGGACTGTGCCATGTCCATCGTCTGGATTTTTTGTGGAGACCAAGCGTGTTTGCCAGTACCAGATTGTTGTATCTGGCAAACTCCAATAGCCTCAGACCCTTGTCATTTGTCTCGTTGTTGCAGTGGGGTCCGCATGTGTCTCCCCAGTTGTGGTGCGCATCTTGGCCAACCTTGGCATTCCAGTCGCCTTGCACTATGACTATGTCCTTCTTCGGCACTTGGTCAAGGACCGCCTGTATATTTTAATAAAAATCCTCCACTTCGCTGTCTTCATAGTCTGATGTTGGGGCATAGGCCTGGATGATGGTAATGTTGAAAGGGGTTGCTCTCAGACGGATGGTAATGAGTCTACTGGAGACTGGGCGGCAACCCATGACAGTGGCTAGAATGCTCTTGTGGACCAAGAATCCAACGCCGTGTTCGTGCCTGTCATCTCTACCGCTGAAATAGAGCTTGTGGCCTTTGTCAGTCGTTGTTTCACCTAGTCCTTTCCAGCGCAGTTCGCTGATACCTAGAACGTTCCATCGATAGTGGTCCAGCTCGTGGGCCAGTTCTTCTAATTTTCCTTCCGCAGTTAGGGTCCTGACATTCCAGGTTCCTATGACGATGTTGTTTCTCGTGCGGATCTTGCTAATTTGTCCATCAGTAGCATACTTTTCACCTCCGTCCTTGTGGCCAACGGAAGGCGCGGTCCTTGTTCCGGGCGACGACCGATCCGGCATGGAATTAGTGGATAGCCTCATCATGTGTTGTGTCTTGGGCAAAAAAGACCTGGCAGGGCCCAATCCTCTCCAGGCTGTTGGCCACAGCCGAAATCCACGAATACAGTGTGGCTCGCCTTGGCCCTGAGCACGTGGTCGTTGAACCTGTAGTAACGTGAAGTTCCTCCGCCCTGGCCGGTGACTTCTGTGTAGAAGACTTTCGCCCAGTGATGCCGTTAGCAGAAATAGGCCATATG
This sequence comes from Oncomelania hupensis, assembly GCA_036898135.1. Lineage (NCBI taxonomy): Eukaryota > Metazoa > Mollusca > Gastropoda > Littorinimorpha > Pomatiopsidae > Oncomelania > Oncomelania hupensis. The sequence continues at coordinate 56,440,370 of CM072514.1, read as the reverse complement.
AAACCGTGGAATGAAGGGCCACTATCTGCTTATCTACAGGCAGTAAAATATCCAAATGGGTTCAGCCTGTTTTGAGATAAAGCTTATGTATAATATGATTGACATCAGCGACCTTGACCTTTGAGAAAGCCCAAAGGCGAATGCCACAACAACAAAAACAACAACAACAAAATAATGGCTAAAGTATCTGAATAGAAAAAAAATCAAACTGGGTTCAGTAATTCTTGAAATAAGGCAACACATTTGATGTTGTTGTTGTTTTAAAGTGAAATTGGACTAATCGGCCGATCGACGCACCGGCAAATTGACTGCCATGGTCCAAATGACTGACTATGCAGAAGTATATATATACAACGTGTGTCAATGAGCTCATTGTATCAGTTTGTGTGTGTGTGTGGGGGGGGGGGTTGTATTGTTTGTTTGTTTAAAAACACAGATAGTCATCTCTTAGAATTATCCTATCCTATCCTATCCCATAATTCGGAGGTCGTTGGGGCACCACAGATGATCGTTTAACAGCGTACTCCATCTTTCTCTGCCCTATTATGAACGTTAGAAATGTTTCTGCCTGGTCCTTTACAATGGTTCAGGCTCACCTTTATCAATCGTTATTACATTTAATCAGTCTTCGTTACATTTCTTACAAATCTGTTTTTGAGTAATTTGACATGAATTTGTTTCTTTAGAAACTTAACTGTGAATAATTCAGTAGGCTAAATAGCTGGTAGTAACTGCAAATTCATTCTTCTTCTTACGTTATTACTGCTAGAAATGTAACCTGTTCAGCATCTCTGTCTGTTTCTCTGTCTCTGTTTCCGTCTGTCTCTGTCTGTCTGTCTCTCTTTCTGTGGCTCTCTCCGTTTCTCCCTCTGTCTCTATTTCCGTCTGTCTCTCTTTCTTTCTGTGACTCTCTCTCTGTCTCTCTCTCTGTCTCTGTTTCTCTCTCTGTCCTCTCTCCCGGTCTCTCTCTATCTATCTCTCTCTCGTCATTGACCTTGTCTTCATCACAACATATAAAAATTGCAAGCTTATCAAATGCTACATACTTTAGATGCTAATGCTGTGAAATGTTGGGCTTCTTGTATTAAAGAAATGTTATTACAATCCGGGTTTGGCTTTGTATGTCTAAATCAAGGAGTAAGCTATCAGTTTTTCTTAAAATATTTAAACAAAGATTGTTTGACATGTTCAGACAGGATTGGTTTGCCTCAATAAGAGATACAGATAGATTTTCCATTTACAGTACCTTCAAATGTTAGCGTAACTGTCAAATTTATTTTTCCAATCTTGATGTATATTGCTTTAGAGTAGCCTTTACACAAGCAGGGACAATTTCATTACCAATTAATGCCAATTTGCGTCGCTACAATATCTCAATTGCTGATAGGTTTTGCGTTTGCTGTAAAAATACAATTGAACAAGAACAAAACTTTTTTTTTTAAATAAGTGCTTGTTGTATTCGGACATTAGGGATAAATATTTGGAAAGGTTAATCAGCAAGCCCTTAACAAGTGTTACTGACAGGTACAGATATAAATTTAACTTTAAATGTTTCTAAATTTATTTTTCACGCTAGGTTAAAAAAAAGGCAACTTGTGGATGGCTGAAACATTGTTTTGTACTGTGGGATGTATTTGTTAAATTTCTCTTTCCAAGCAGAAAGAAGAAGAAAATGGAAAGAAGGGGGAAAAGAAAGGGGGAAAGAAATGGGAAAAGAGGGGGAAAGAAATGGGAAAAGAAAGGGGGAAAGAAATGGGAAAAGAAAGGGGGAAAGAAAGAGGAAAAGAAAGGGGAAAAGAAAGGTGGAAAGAAATGGGAAAAGAAAGGGGGAAAGAAATGGGAAATGAAAGGGGGAAAGAAAGGGGGAAAGAAATGAAAAAAGAAAGGGGGAAAGAACTGAAAAAGAAAGGGGGAAAGAATTGGGAAAAGAAAGGGGGAAAGAAAGGTGGGAAAAAGGGGGGGGGGGAAAGGGGAAAGAAATGGAAAAAGAAAGGGGAAAAGAAAGGGTTAAAAAGGGGGGAAAGAAAGGGGAAAAGAAAGGGGAAAAGAAAGGAGGAAAGATGAGCGGAGAGAGGGGGGGAGAGGAGGATAGAGAGGGGGATGGGAGAACTGTCAAATTAAATTTGGTTGAAGTTGGTATTTAGTTGCTGTTTTTTTTTTATAAATAGTTATTTGTTGTTAATTTGCTTTCATATATTGACTTACTGAAGGAAAGGAAAAGGGGTTGATTCCTTTTTAATAAATTTTTTCCCCTTGTTAAACATTGTTATTTGAGTTTTGGGTTATATGGGGAGTGATGGAGTGCGTGGGAATGTGTATTTACATTGTGCCGAGACCTGTGCATGCGGCTTATTTATAAAAATAAATGTTGAAGTCTCTCTCTCTCTCTCTCTCTCTCTCTCTCTCTCTCTCTCTCTCTCTTTCTCTTTCTCTCTCTCTCTCCCTCCGTTCTTCCCTCCATCCCTCTCTATTTGCCGGGAATCTTTGAATCAAATTTCCAGTTGCAAATTGTAGATGTAATTGTAAGACTATAAAAGCTAAATCCCTCTACTTCTCAGAAAAAGTCAACAATATTTTAGAATTGTATACTGCACAACACACACACACACACACACACACACACAAACCATCATATTACTAAACCTCACTAACTTTAAAAAGTTCATAGATGTTATGCTGAGGATCCACATAACGGACGAACGAGCGGAGAGACAGCGAATCAAACCGCCCGTTATGGTAAGAACTGTTGTTATGGTAACAAAGCGAGGGAAGGGCAAGGTTTAATGCAAAAAGTTTAATGCCAGGCCCTTCGGGGACAAGCAAAAATAACATTATACCCATACCCTTACAGGTGTCTCGCTCCCGCGGTTTCCGCCATTGTCACGTGGGGTTTATGGGCTCTGCACAATGGAATTATGGACCCTCACGTTTATTCGGTGGGAACTGCTAGTAAGTCACCCTATGAATTACTTTAATAAATTTATTTGTTTAGCTCGTTCTGTGTTAAGGTTGGGATACAGAAATAGATAGAAAAATGGTAAAAGATTACTGTCACACTAGCTTTCACACGGCTATGAATCATATGTAGTCCAGCCACTTGATAACAGTTAAAATCACACATTTATTTCTTCTACTCTATACAAGATTCTCTAAGTACTAATCTAACTTAAAAAGTCTCAGTCAATGCTAATAAGTTCGATCGCTGATAGTCTAGGCAGCTGTTTTTTCTTCCTCGGGCACTTTGCTATAATATTTCATGTAGATTTGGACTCCTGTGGTCCGTTTTACAGTTTCTGAAGAGTTGGACTACTGTGGTCCTGTTATGATCAGTTTAAGTGCACTTCTGGGTGTACACTTAACTTTCTTATGGTGCGGTCGAAGTCCTTCTGTGAGGTAGCTTCTGGTACACCTTTGTAGTTGTGTAGTTGGGTTCCCTTGCCACGCTGTGGGGTCTGACAGGGTGTCTTTCAAGGCAGCTCTTTCCGTCTTGTGCGGTAGAGGATCCTCAACCAACTAGTCGTTTCTGTGGAGTGAGGTGCACAGGATAGCTCGGGATAGCTCGGGATAGCTCGCCTGCTCGTCTGTAATATAAGAGACGAAATTCTGCACAACCCTGAATAATCGGTTTGTGCAGAGCGTCTCACTGAAAGCCAAGTAGCCCTCAGTGATAGCTCCACCTCTCTATACCTAAGGCGACGAACATTCTGCTACTTCCGGGTTCCACTGGAATCTCAACTCTAAATTCCTATACATACATAAATATAAATCGTGTCTAACTATACACATACAGAATTAATAATATTATAAACATTCACGGGTACAGCCACTGGTCTGCAAACATACATATAAGTTAAACAACAGTGGTTCCGTATGGTATACAACATGGCGGCGCAACCGGTCGTGTTTCGCCTCGTGGTAGGCTCTTCCACGTGGTCCCGCAAATTCGGATTAACAATTCACATTTATGCATAGCAAATTCCACAAACATAATTTCAACAATAATATAAATATATCACGATGAAACAGAAGGGTGTTCATTTACCTGTTTGACAAGTTCAGGCCCGTGATGACTTGAGAGAATTCTAAGATTCTACAGTCCTGCTTCCTGGTCTATGAGTGAAGAGCTTTCTCTAGCTGTGGAGATGTTGACTCTACCTCGTCTCACACACGACTGATTCAAACTGTGTTAGGCTCGGACCCAGTCAAAACTGCTCTACCCACTGAGCCTGCTCTGATTGGTTAAAACGGTCCGATTCAAAGCTCAAGTGCTGAGTCACTGCGATGTGGTGGCTCGCTCGCTGTGTGTGGTCTGCTGTGTAATTTAATTGCTGCTGTGTAATAGTCTAACTTCTCTACTGTTACAAAGACTACACATGGCTAAATAGTCAACAAGCAGAGTTAAAACTAGCCAATTTATGACAGGCTCCCTCAACTGAAAAAAGGCGATGACTACTGGATTCGACCTTTTTCTACTACAGAGCCTAGTTTAACACTGCACTATCCTCGGGTCCTATTTACAAACTAGTTAAGTTGCTCTACCTGAGCTGCAATGCTGTGCCAGGTAGCTATGGACACTAGTGACAGGGTATTACTGGGCGGGGACGAATTCTGGTGCTGTGGCCCTTAGTTGTGTTGGGTGGGCGACAGCTGCTGTGTCCTCCACGAGATGGCGACTGAGGTAGTCGGCTCCGTGGTTCTCTTTGCCGGGGATGTACTCGATCTGGAATGAGTACGCCTGAAGGGTGAGTGCCCATCTCATCAGGCGAGAGTTCAAAGACTTGGAGGCTGCCAGGAACGATAGTGGTTGGTGGTCCACCTGAACTGTGAAGTGGGTCCCATACAGGTAGAGTTGGAATTTCTGTATGGCCCAGACTAGTCCAAGGCATTCCTTCTCCGACGTGGCGTAGTGGGTCTCGGCGGGTCTCAATTTTCTGCTGGCGTAGGCGACAGGGAATAGCGTCTCTGCATTCTTGGGGTCGCGCTGTAGCAGTACTGCTCCGAGGCCTAAGTCGCTTGCGTCGGTGCATAGAACGAATGGCTGAGACAAATCGGGTAGGTGGAGTACTGGCGCTGATGTCATTCTGTCCTTGAGTGTTTGGAATGCTGTCTCGCATTCGGCGGTCCAAACTACTTTGTCCGGGGCGATTTTCCGGGTTCCATTTGTCCGTGGTACGGCGATGCTGTTGTAGTTGATGAACTTCTGGTAGAAGCCGCAGAGTCCTAGAAACGACTGCACTTCCTTCTTGGTCTTGGGCCTAGGCGCGTCGAGTAGGCGTTTCACGGTCTTTTCTACCGGTCGCAGGCTTCCTTGACTGATGGTGTGTCCCAGAAATTCTAGCTCTGTGAATCCAATCTGACATTTGGTGGGTCTGGCCGTCAATCCCGTGTCTCTGAGGCGGGCGAGTAGTTGTTGTAGGAGCGTGACATGTTCCTCCCACGTAGGTGTTGCGATGAGGATGTCGTCCATAAACGAATGTAGGTGCTCGCTGCTCAGGGGTGCCAGGAGTTTTCGCATTACGGCGCTGAAGATGCTGGGTGCGTTGTGGAGTCCGAATGGAAGCACGTTGAATTCGAAGTGTCCTTCCATAGTGCTGAAAGCTAGGTACTTTCGGACTTGTGGTTGTACTGGTATCTGGTAGTATCCTTTGCTGAGGTCGATGCGTGAGAAGTACTTAGCTCGCTGTAGCTTGGCAAATAGGTCGGTCTGGTCCGGGAGTGGCTCTGGCTGGAACTGCGTTACGGCATTCAGGAGTCTGAAGTCGATGCACAGTCGATGCTCTCCGTTGGGTTTTCGCAACAATACCGTGCCTGCGCTGTAGGGTGAAGTAGACTCTGAGATGATTCCGGCTGCCAGTAAGGTGTCTATCTCTTCCTTGATGGCTCGCTGCTGCGACAGTGGCATCGAGTAGAGCTTCTGGCGGACGGGTGTTGGGTCGGTCACCGTTAAGGTTACTTCGACGAGGTCTGTCCTCCCTGGTCGGTCTGTTAGCACAGTCTGATGTTGTCGAATGACCTGTAGTACTTGCTGTTGCTGTTTAGCGGCTAGGTCTCCGTTGAGTATCACGTCTTTGTAGGTTTCTTTGGAGTGCAGGGGATACTCTACTGCATTGGTCTCCATGCTTTCTCCTTCTTCCGCGATGGCGATGGCTAACAAGTTGTGAGTGCTGGGGGTCGCTGGTCTGTCCGTATACTCTTCTTGAGGAGATTGATGTGGTGGTATCGGGCTCTCCCGTTCACCTCTACTTGGTAGACTGTCTTGGATTTCTTGGCAGTCACCCGGTACGGTCCTCTCCAAGCGATGTCCAGCTTGTTGGTTCCACTTGGAAGTAAGAGTAGCACTTGATCGCCGACTTGCAGTTCTCGGTCCTTCGCGTGGCGGTTGTAGTACTTCGCCTGACGGGCTCTTGCCTTCTTCAGTGCTTCACCAGCTTTCTTCCACGTTGCTTTGAGGGTTTCCTGCAGGTCTGCGACGTACTTGGTGGCACCTCTTGGTGTGTCGTCTATCTTGGCCTCCGTCCAACTTCTGCGTAGGGCTTCTAGCGGTCCTGCTAGAGGTCTGCCGAATAGCAATGTTGACGGGGTGTAGCCTGTGGCTGCATGGGGTGTTTCTCGGTATGCGAACAGTGCCGCATTCACGTAGGTGTCCCACGCTTCTGGATTGTCGTCGGCGACTTTCCTGAGGATGGTGAGAAGGGTTCCATTCAGTCTTTCTACTTGTCCGTTGCTGGCTGGGTGGTATGGTGGTGTGCGAATGTGATGAACTTGTATCAACTCGAACACGTCTTGCATCAGGCGGCCGGTGAACTGAGATCCGTTGTCCGTTCTAATGCTGTCCGGGAATCCGACTCTGGTAAAGATGGCGATGAGTGCATCTGCAATCTTCTTGGTGTCGATCGCTGGCAACGGGACTGCTTCGCACCACATCGTACATGCGTCGACGAGTGTGAGTAGAAATCTGTTCCTCTTCTTGGTCATGGGCAGTGGTCCTACTATGTCTACTGAGACTTGCTGGAATGGCACGCCGACTACTACTGATGGTCCTAAGGTAACTGGTACGGTGTGATGTCGAGGGGAATATCGTTGACATTGGTGGCAAGATTTCACGTAGCGCTTGACATCCTCCGTGATTCCTGGCCAATAGTAGTGTGCGCTGATTCTCTGCACTGTGGCTCCAATTCCCATGTGTCCGCTGCTGAGTGGCATGCTGTGGCCTAGTTCTAGTACTTGGGCTCGAAGGGTGGCTGGTAGTACTAGTTGGGTGTGATCTCCATCTCCTTGTCGATGTAGAACTCCCTCTTCCATGTAGAAGTCTCCCTTGTGCGGGGGGTGTGTGCGCCTTGGGTAGCTTCTGGAAGCACTTCGCTATCGAGGTGTCTTCTTTCTGTGCTGTTTTGATCTCTTCGAGTCCTGGGTCCGGAGCGAACTCGGGCTGGGGTGGTTGGGTTTTAGCTTGGGCCCTGGTTTGCACTGCAGCTATCTCTACAGTTTTGGGGGGGCGTGCCTAAGAACACATACCTACAACCTAGCACTAGATCATACAGGGGTTTCTGTAAAACAGCTGCTTGGATTCGTCCTGTGACGTACCTACTCTCTACTTCTATCCAAGCTATTGGGCAAGTAGTCGTCGGTTTCGTCAAGTCTGCTCCTTGTAAGTCGACTGTCTTGTCTGTCAAGTCCGCGCGCGATACAAGAGATTCGCTGACTATCGCGTCGTATGATAGACCTGTGTCATACAGACAGTTCGCTTCTTTTCCGTTGACCTTGACCGTGTCTGTCACCGATGGGTGATCTCCGATAGTGTGTGGCTTGTTACCGCTGCTTTGAGTTAGAACTCTGTGCGCTGGCCGGCTTTCGCGCTCCTCCCTACGTTGTGCGGCCAACTTGAAACATTCTGCGGTGGAGTGATTGTTTCTGTTGCAGAACGAACAATACCGTCTCTGTTCTGCGGGACCTCTTTTCCCGAATTCCGTGTTGGGTCCTTTATTTTGCCCAGGTCTGGGGTTATTCGGCTTATTCGCGGTGCGCTCTTCCCGGTTAGGGCTTCGTTTCTGTGCCTCTTTCCCGTTAGGCTTTAGGTCTCGCCTGAAGCTCTTGGCTTCTCCGTGTGCGGCCACGTACCTATCTGCGACCTTGACCAGATCTTCTAGTCTTTCCGCGCCCTGCTCTACTGAGAATGTTCTCAGCTCGGGGGTCATGGTTTCCCGTAGCTGTTCCCATACTAACAGTTCTGTCAGTCCATCATACGTTTTAGCCGTGGCTGACTGGCTAATCCACTTATCCAGCGTTGTGGACAACCGATCCGCGAACTGCGCATAGCTCTCTCCTTTCACTCTCCGATTGGTGCGGAATTTTTGCCGGTAGCATTCTCCTGTTAGTTCGAATCCCGTTAGGAGTGCCTCTTTTACTTTGTGATAGTCAGTCACTCTGTCAGTCAGTAGCTTACTGTAGATGTCATAAGCCTTTCCTCTAAGCCCTTGACTAAGCTTAAAAGACCAATGAGTGGGATCTAGTTTGTACTCTGTTGCTAGACGCTCAAACCTAGTCAGATAGAGATCTAGACCTTCTTCTCTCTCATTGAATGTTCCCAGTGGAAATGACATTCCTTGTACAGGGTTGGGTGCTACCTCTAGCTGATCTGAGTGGGAAGGGGTTGAGGAAGAACTTGAAGCTCCTGATCCCAATCTCCTTAGCTCTAACTCATGCTGTCTTTCTTTTTCCTTTTCTTCCCTCTCTTTTTCTTTTTCTGCCCGCTCATACTCCCATCTCCTAACTTCTGCATCTCTCTCTGCTGCTACCTTCTTCTGTTCTGCTTCTAGCTCTAATTTCCTCGTTTCTCTCTCTGCCTCTAATTTCTTCTGCTCTGCTTCTAATGCTAGCTTCTTCTGCTCTGCTTCTAATGCTAGCTTCTTCTGCTCTGCTTCTAGTTCTGCTTTTCTCTGTTCTGCTTCGAGTTTCTTCTGTTCTCTCTCGGCTGCTCTCTCTGCCTTAGCTTCCTGTTTCTCTACCTCTGCATTGATATACGCAATTAGGTCTGCCCCTGCTAAGTGTAAAGCTTCCCCTAATTCCTTGAAGCGCAATCTCAAGGCCACTGGGTCCGACATTGTCAAAAGTGTCTATGAACAACCTCTGAATCACGTGGAATACCAAAACACTAGCAATATTGCAAGTCAATAAAAACAATGCAAAGACAATCAAATTCGTAATCAATAATAGAATAAAACAAGAGTCAAATGGCATACAACAGTTATTTAAGCAAAACCTGCAAAAGAACAATGCAACATACAGGCACAAAAATATTTGAAGCAAAAAAGTTTTTAAGTAAAGAATAGTGCACCCAACTGATCAGTCCTTGTTACCACTATTCTAAGTTATTCTACTACTCCTACTGTTATCTAATTTTATTGTACTTAGGTCCGGTTATACCCAATTCCTATTATACACAGATCCTGGCAGGCTCGCCAATTAAAGTGTCACGTGGGGTTTATGGGCTCTGCACAATGGAATTATGGACCCTCACGTTTATTCGGTGGGAACTGCTAGTAAGTCACCCTATGAATTACTTTAATACATTTATTTGTTTAGCTCGTTCTGTGTTAAGGTTGGGATACAGAAATAGATAGAAAAATGGTAAAAGATTACTGTCACACTAGCTTTCACACGGCTATGAATCATATGTAGTCCAGCCACTTGATAACAGTTAAAATCACACATTTATTTCTTCTACTCTATACAAGATTCTCTAAGTACTAATCTAACTTAAAAAGTCTCAGTCAATGCTAATAGTTCGATCACTGATAGTCTAGGCAGCTGTTTTTTCTTCCTCGGGCACTTTGCTATAATATTTCATGTAGATTTGGACTCCTGTGGTCCGTTTTACAGTTTCTGAAGAGTTGGACTACTGTGGTCCTGTTATGATCAGTTTAAGTGCACTTCTGGGTGTACACTTAACTTTCTTATGGTGCGGTCGAAGTCCTTCTGTGAGGTAGCTTCTGGTACACCTTTGTAGTTGTGTAGTTGGGTTCCCTTGCCACGCTGTGGGGTCTGACAGGGTGTCTTTCAAGGCAGCTCTTTCCGTCTTGTGCGGTAGAGGATCCTCAACCAACTAGTCGTTTCTGTGGAGTGGGGTGCACAGGATAGCTCGGGATAGCTCGGGATAGCTCGCCTGCTCGTCTGTAATATAAGAGACGAAATTCTGCACAACCCTGAATAATCGGTTTGTGCAGAGCGTCTCACTGAAAGCCAAGTAGCCCTCAGTGATAGCTCCACCTCTCTATACCTAAGCGACGAACATTCTGCTACTTCCGGGTTCCACTGGAATCTCAACTCTAAATTCCTATACATACATAAATATAAATCGTGTCTAACTATACACATACAGAATTAATAATATTATAAACATTCACGGGTACAGCCACTGGTCTGCAAACATACATATAAGTTAAACAACAGTGGTTCCGTATGGTATACAACATGGCGGCGCAACCGGTCGTGTTTCGCCTCGTGGTAGGCTCTTCCACGTGGTCCCGCAAATTCGGATTAACAATTCACATTTATGCATAGCAAATTCCACAAACATAATTTCAACAATAATATAAATATATCACGATGAAACAGAAGGGTGTTCATTTACCTGTTTGACAAGTTCAGGCCCGTGATGACTTGAGAGAATTCTAAGATTCTACAGTCCTGCTTCCTGGTCTATGAGTGAAGAGCTTTCTCTAGCTGTGGAGATGTTGACTCTACCTCGTCTCACACACGACTGATTCAAACTGTGTTAGGCTCGGACCCAGTCAAAACTGCTCTACCCACTGAGCCTGCTCTGATTGGTTAAAACGGTCCGATTCAAAGCTCGAGTGCTGAGTCACTGCGATGTGGGTGGCTCGCTCGCTGTGTGTGGTCTGCTGTGTAATTTAATTGCTGCTGTGTAATAGTCTAACTTCTCTACTGTTACAAAGACTACACATGGCTAAATAGTCAACAAGCAGAGTTAAAACTAGCCAATTTATGACAGGCTACCTCAACTGAAAAAAGGCGATGACTACTGGATTCGACCTTTTTCTACTACAGAGCCTAGTTTAACACTGCACTATCCTCGGGTCCTATTTACAAACTAGTTAAGTTGCTCTACCTGAGCTGCAATGCTGTGCCAGGTAGCTATGGACACTAGTGACAGGGTATTACTGGGCGGGGACGAATTCTGGTGCTGTGGCCCTTAGTTGTGTTGGGTGGGCGACAGCTGCTGTGTCCTCCACGAGATGGCGACTGAGGTAGTCGGCTCCGTGGTTCTCTTTGCCGGGGATGTACTCGATCTGGAATGAGTACGCCTGAAGGGTGAGTGCCCATCTCATCAGGCGAGAGTTCAAAGACTTGGAGGCTGCCAGGAACGATAGTGGTTGGTGGTCCACCTGAACTGTGAAGTGGGTCCCATACAGGTAGAGTTGGAATTTCTGTATGGCCCAGACTAGTCCAAGGCATTCCTTCTCCGACGTGGCGTAGTGGGTCTCGGCGGGTCTCAATTTTCTGCTGGCGTAGGCGACAGGGAATAGCGTCTCTGCATTCTTGGGGTCGCGCTGTAGCAGTACTGCTCCGAGGCCTAAGTCGCTTGCGTCGGTGCGTAGAACGAATGGCTGAGACAAATCGGGTAGGTGGAGTACTGGCGCTGATGTCATTCTGTCCTTGAGTGTTTGGAATGCTGTCTCGCATTCGGCGGTCCAAACTACTTTGTCCGGGGCGATTTTCCGGGTTCCATTTGTCCGTGGTACGGCGATGCTGTTGTAGTTGGGGATGAACTTCTGGTAGAAGCCGCAGAGTCCTAGAAACGACTGCACTTCCTTCTTGGTCTTGGGCCTAGGCGCGTCGAGTAGGCGTTTCACGGTCTTTTCTACCGGTCGCAGGCTTCCTTGACTGATGGTGTGTCCCAGAAATTCTAGCTCTGTGAATCCAATCTGACATTTGGTGGGTCTGGCCGTCAATCCCGTGTCTCTGAGGCGGGCGAGTAGTTGTTGTAGGAGCGTGACATGTTCCTCCCACGTAGGTGTTGCGATGAGGATGTCGTCCATAAACGAATGTAGGTGCTCGCTGCTCAGGGGTGCCAGGAGTTTTCGCATCACGGCGCTGAAGATGCTGGGTGCGTTGTGGAGTCCGAATGGAAGCACGTTGAATTCGAAGTGTCCTTCCATAGTGCTGAAAGCTAGGTACTTTCGGACTTGTGGTTGTACTGGTATCTGGTAGTATCCTTTGCTGAGGTCGATGCGTGAGAAGTACTTAGCTCGCTGTAGCTTGGCAAATAGGTCGGTCTGGTCCGGGAGTGGCTCTGGCTGGAACTGCGTTACGGCATTCAGGAGTCTGAAGTCGATGCACAGTCGATGCTCTCCGTTGGGTTTTCGCAACAATACCGTGCCTGCGCTGTAGGGTGAAGTAGACTCTGAGATGATTCCGGCTGCCAGTAAGGTGTCTATCTCTTCCTTGATGGCTCGCTGCTGCGACAGTGGCATCGAGTAGAGCTTCTGGCGGACGGGTGTTGGGTCGGTCACCGTTAAGGTTACTTCGACGAGGTCTGTCCTCCCTGGTCGGTCTGTTAGCACAGTCTGATGTTGTCGAATGACCTGTAGTACTTGCTGTTGCTGTTTAGCGGCTAGGTCTCCGTTGAGTATCACGTCTTTGTAGGTTTCTTTGGAGTGCAGGGGATACTCTACTGCATTGGTCTCCATGCTTTCTCCTTCTTCCTCGATGGCGATGGCTAACAAGTTGTGAGTGCTGGGGGTCGCTGGTCTGTCCGTATACTTCTTGAGGAGATTGATGTGGTGGTATCGGGCTCTCCCGTTCACCTCTACTTGGTAGACTGTCTTGGATTTCTTGGCAGTCACCCGGTACGGTCCTCTCCAAGCGATGTCCAGCTTGTTGGTTCCACTTGGAAGTAAGAGTAGCACTTGATCGCCGACTTGCAGTTCTCGGTCCTTCGCGTGGCGGTTGTAGTACTTCGCCTGACGGGCTCTTGCCTTCTTCAGTGCTTCACCAGCTTTCTTCCACGTTGCTTTGAGGGTTTCCTGCAGGTCTGCGACGTACTTGGTGGCACCTCTTGGTGTGTCGTCTATCTTGGCCTCCGTCCAACTTCTGCGTAGGGCTTCTAGCGGTCCTGCTAGAGGTCTGCCGAATAGCAATGTTGACGGGGTGTAGCCTGTGGCTGCATGGGGTGTTTCTCGGTATGCGAACAGTGCCGCATTCACGTAGGTGTCCCACGCTTCTGGATTGTCGTCGGCGACTTTCCTGAGGATGGTGAGAAGGGTTCCATTCAGTCTTTCTACTTGTCCGTTGCTGGCTGGGTGGTATGGTGGTGTGCGAATGTGATGAACTTGTATCAACTCGAACACGTCTTGCATCAGGCGGCCGGTGAACTGAGATCCGTTGTCCGTTCTAATGCTGTCCGGGAATCCGACTCTGGTAAAGATGGCGATGAGTGCATCTGCAATCTTCTTGGTGTCGATCGCTGGCAACGGGACTGCTTCGCACCACATCGTACATGCGTCGACGAGTGTGAGTAGAAATCTGTTCCTCTTCTTGGTCATGGGCAGTGGTCCTACTATGTCTACTGAGACTTGCTGGAATGGCACGCCGACTACTACTGATGGTCCTAAGGTAACTGGTACGGTGTGATGTCGCGGGGAATATCGTTGACATTGGTGGCAAGATTTCACGTAGCGTTCCTATTTGAGCAACGTAGAAGTTTGGAAGGGTATCGCTTCTACTATAAAGGGTGGCTTTAAGATAAAAAGCTTCACTTCAGTGCGAACTGAACTGGAAAAACATTCTGTATGAAATAAAAGCGATAAAAGAAGTTAAATTAAAATGGTTTCAGATAAGGTTGGTTCATCGTATAATTGGTACTAACGTTGTTTTTCAATACATGGGTATTGCACCTGATGAATGCTGTAGCTTTTGTGAAGAAGCGCGTGAAAATATTCAACACTTGTTTTTTCAGTGCAGGTTTGTGAGACGATTTTGGAGTAACCTGCGTGATGTATTACTTGATAGTGGTTTGGTAAATGAGGCATTTGATTTTTCTGAAGTTCATGTCCTTCTTGGATATTCTCATGACCGTACAGTATCAAAGACCTTCCAATATGTCATTTTGGTGGCAAAGTATTTTATTTATAAATGTAAATTTGATAAGGTACTGCCACAATTGTATGCATTCAGGAGATATTTAAAAATGAAGTACGAAGTAGAAAAACATAATGCACGTAACAGGTTTGAATTAGACAAATTCAATGATTTGTGGGAGCACTGGTTTTTTTTTGTGGGTGATACAGATGTGATTGTTTAGTCAGTTTCTGATCATTGTAATATTGAATTTATAAAATATTCCACGGAAATGAAAAAAGGGAAGAACCTCAGTGTATGAGTGTGTATGAGTGTGTGTGTGTGTGTGTGTGTGTGTGTGTGTGTGTGTGTGATATGTAAGTTAATTACTAAGTAATGTCATGTAGTATAAATGTTGTGATTGTATTTTTTTTCTATTTATGTGATATTTTGAAAGAATTAAAAAAAAAAAAAAAAAGCTTCACTTCTTAAATTTTTTGCTCTATGGTATTCACACTTTGGTGACTTAGCGGTTGTGAGGTTTTCAAGGGAGTTGACATGTGTCGTTTTGATTTAAAAATAAAAAATTTCGCTTCCTCAATTTTTATTTTTTATGGGGGTGAGGGGGTGATGTCACGAAACCGTGGGTAAGTTGTTATGATCATAGAGAAGTCGTGTTGCATGTGCTAAGCATGTAGTGATTGGACAGCCAATCAAAACGATTTCTGGTGTGACGTATACTGGAGTATATAACGAAGGGATGCTGGGTAGTTGGTTAGGGAATCTAGGAGATGTGTGTGATGACTGAGAGAGAGAGCGTATCTTTGGGAGGCGGTCCGACCGGTTGTTGAAAGGTGAGTTAGATTATTTTATCAGAAGTCTTACTTTGAAAGAATTCGGAATTCGGTTTCGGAAGTTAAGATATATATTTATGGTTAGCAGTTTGCTAATTTCATTTTATAATATTTACAGGTTTATTGATGCTTGTAATGACCGGTCGGAGTCGTGTCTCAAAGTGAGTGATAGTTTGTAGGTATGCCTGTGTGTGTGTCTTCTGGGGGAGTATAGTTTAGAATAGGCCTAGTGTGGGAACTGAGGGTTAGTAGTAGTTTGTTAGCGTAGGGTAGCACAGTATGAATGAACTGAATGCCGTATATTGTGTGCTTGAGCTATTTTGAAATGAATTTGTATTTTGGGGGGTGAATAAAAGGGGCTAATTTCTTTATTATTTTATTATATTAAATATGTAAAATCTTGTATATGAATTTCCAGTAATTGTTTGAGATGCTTTTGAGTATTTTGAATACATGGAATAAATGTAGTTTTGATTCCCTCAGTTACTGACTGGTGTCAAATTATTATGTTTGTGTTGTGATGGTTAATATTTCTATTGCTCAGACTGCCTGTAGTCTGGAATCTTAATTTATACTAAATTTAGCGCACGGTTTCGTGACATCACCCCCTCACCCCCATAAAAAATAAAAATTGAGGAAGCGAAATTTTTTATTTTTAAATCAAAACGACACATGTCAACTCCCTTGAAAACCTCACAACCGCTAAGTCACCAAAGTGTGAATACCACAGAGCAAAAAATTTAAGAAGTGAAGCTTTTTATCTTAAAGCCACCCTTTATAGTAGAAGCGATACCCTTCCAAACTTCTACGTTGCTCATAAATAGGAAGCGAATACCATACATGCTCCCATAAATATTTGTAAATGTCAACCTCTAGCATTCACAAACATATATGCTAACCTAGGATATAAGCATATATAAGAACTCACACTGTACTAGCCTGAAGTAAAGTTAACAGGAAAGATTGCATACCGCCGATCTTCATCAGATGTAATGGTTTTAAAAAAAATTCATCAAATACTACGAACTAAATAAACATTTTTAATATGAGAAGAAGAAAGTGATGCCGCCGCTCCCCGGAGTGTTGTTAAAGTGTCCTCTCACATGTGTAGAAATGTCCTCTCTCATATGAAGAAATGTCCCCCCTCATAATTACTGTTGACTGTTCTTGCATAGTCATATTACACGTCAACTGGTCATAAGGCCGAGTCCACAAATCTCACATTGGCCACACCAGTACATAGTCTTTAGTGACACAGCTGAACATTCGTAATCCTGCAACTGTGAAAGTCTTCAGCAGACACATGCATAAACATATTTAATATACAACAATCCAGAAATGGATTCATTCCACAAGTCGAGAGAGTACGTCAGCCTCATAATTAACACTTCCAGCAATAGGCAAGACAGTAAATGAATAATCTTGAAGAGCAAGAGCCCATCGTAAAACACGACTGTTTGTCTTGCTTGACTTTGTCAAAACAGTAAGAGGCTTATGATCCGTCTCAACAATGAAATGACGTCCAAACAAGTATCGCTGAAACTTTTCAATCGCCCAGACTAAAGCAAGACATTCTCTTTCAATAGTAGAATATCTGACTTCACGATCGAGAAGTTTCCTACTGGCATACAGAATCGGATGCAAGTGACCATCATTGCCAAGTTGCAAAAGCACCGCGCCAATTCCAATGCCAGAAGCATCAGTGCGCACAGTGAATGTTTTTTGGAAGTCTGGCAAAGTCACAACCGGACCACTTGACAAAATGCGTTTTATAGTGTCAAAAGCAACCTGACACTCAGGTGTCCAACGAACTTTGTTCGAACAAAGCTTCTTGGTTAAGTCTGTGAGTGGTGCTGCCAAAGTTGCAAAATTTGGAATATAGCGGCGGTAAAACCCCGCAAGTCCGAGAAAAGCTCTAACTTGGCGTTTGGTAGATGGCACCGACACAGACAAAACTTGAGAAATCTTGTTCTTTTCAGGACGCATACTGTTTTTGTCAATCACATGAGCAAGGAATTCAATTTCTTGGAACCCTACTTCAACCTTGCTTGGTCTAACAGTCAAACCGTGCCGAGACAATTCACACAACAGACCATGAATAGCATGCAAATGAGTTTGCCAATCCTCTGTTGCTATTAGTATATCATAAAAAAAATTCACAGCGCTAAATCTTTGAAGGTCTAATAACCGCATCATGCGAGCAAATGTACTCGGAGCAGTTGACAATCCAAATGGCATACGACAAAAATGAAAAAGTCCTTGAGACGTTCTAAAAGCTGTCTTTTCTTTGTCCTTGTCTGCCATTTTGATCTGCCAATACCCTTTTGTTAAATCAATTTTTGTGAAATAATGTTTGTTATTTAGAAATGCAAACATAGCTTCAACATCAGGTATTGGTTCTGCATCAAACCTCGTTATACGGTTGAGTTCCCTGAAATCGATGCAAAATCGAACTGATTTATCACTTTTACGCACCAGAACAACTGGAGACGCATATGGAGAGGAAGATCGTTCAATTATGTTCATCGCTAACATCTTTTTAACCTCTTCATTCACTGTTTGTTCTGAGCCAAAAGGAAGTGGGTATTGTTTTACATTAACAGGCTTGTCATCGGTAACAGAGATAGTGTGTGTGCATAAATCTGTACTACCAGGCAAATCTGTAAGCATATGTGCATGCTTCTGAAAAACAGTCTTTGCTTCATTGCGCTTTTCCGTAGGCAATGCATCATCAAATCGAATATCCTCGATTGATTCAGATTGAGTTGTGGGCACAACATTCAATGATATTTTTGATACATCATGAGTATCATCCTTGGAATTATCATCCATGGAAACAACAGCTATCATAGCCGTTTGTACAGGCGTTTTCACAGTTCTCTCTTTATATTCTCTGAGAATATTGATGTGGAAAAGTTTGTGTACCCCATCCATATCAACCAGGTAGTTGCAATTACCCCTCTTTTTAATGACAGTGAATGGACCTCGCCATTTTAACAACATCTTTTTGGTATCTGTTGGTAAAAGAACCAAGACTTTGGAGCCTAACTCTAAAGTTCTGTTAGCCCCCGGTTTGAGTTTGTAAGCTCTGTTTTTCCTAGCAGCTTCATGTACCGATTTTTGGGCTATGTCCACCATATCACTCAATGAAGATTTCAAATTTTGGACATATTCTGAAATAGGTTGTGATTGTGCATTACCAGTGCCCGTCCAAGACTCGTACAAAAGCTGAGTTGGACCCCGTGGTACCCTACCAAATAGGAGTTCGAACGGGGAAAATCCAGTGGTTTCTTGAGGAATTTCACGGTAAGCAAACAATGCCCCATTAAGATACCTATCCCAGTCCTTTGGTTTGTTTGTCATAAGTTTTTTTATCATTGACTTTAGAGTTCCATTGAATCTTTCCACAAGACCGTTTCCTTGAGGATGGTATGGAGTTGTGTGTAACTGTGATACTGATAGTAGTCTAAGTACTTCTTTCATCATGTCTGAAGTAAATTGAGACCCTTGATCAGACAATACTTCATGAGGTACCCCCAAACGGCAAAAAATTTGGACCAATGCATCAGCAACTGCTTCTGTTGTAATAGTTTTTAGTGCAACTGCTTCTGGATAGCGAGTAGCAACATCGACACATGTGAGTACATATCTGTTCCCTGATTCTGAAATAGGCATGGGACCAATAATGTCAACCGCCACACGTGAAAATGGCTCTTCAATTATAGGCATGGGTTGCAACGGCGCATTGGGTACCTTTCCTTTTGGGAAGGCTTTCTGGCAAATATCACAAGAACGACAGTAGTCCTTGATAGCTTTGCGATAACCTGGCCAGTAAAAGAATGGCGAAATACGTTTAAACGTGCTATTACTTGCCATGTGTCCCCCAAAAAGTCCATCGTGAGCAGCTATAAGAACTGATTCCTGCAACTGTTGTGGAACGACCAATTGCCAGGACATGTCATTGTTCTTTTGAAGATGAGTTCTGTATAATAAACCATCTCTGAGCGTAAAGTTCTCCCTATTTTGCATCCCTTTCTGCACGACACCCACTTTTGTAAAACACTGCGCCAAAGACGCATCATCACTTTGCATTTTGCAAAGTACATCTGCAGAGACATCAAGATGAGGAACCTTTGCGGTCAAAAGGGGTCTAAATGGTTTGTCTGCTTTTAGTTTTTGAGCCCTGGTTTGAACTGCATGGGCTAGTTCAAAACAGCCAAATTTACAACCTGGAATGCGACCCAAAATCACATCACAAATAGGCCGTTCTATCACACATGCTTCAACCGTACCTGAAAAGTATGGAGAATCAATGTTAACGCTAGCAAGTGGTAGGTCAATTTTTTCTCCATTAAATTGAATGCAGGAAATAGTGCGATTCAAATACTGATCTTCATGTACAAGACTCTTCTTCACACCCACAGTAGTACACCCTGAATCTAACATGAAAGTAGCTTGCACCCCATTTATTGTACCCTGACATGTTTGAATTTGTTCAGGTAATGCCGAATCAGTTGTCGCTCCCACTAATGTAACCTTGTCTGCAGGTTTTTTAGGACAGTTGTAGATGAGGTGATCAGTACTTTTGCACCAAAAACATGGGCGCCCCCTACCTCTAAATGAACGTCCCCCTGTAACACCCCGAGAACCCGTGTGTTGATCACCCTGAGGTTGGGGTTGGGTACTGGGTTGAGAACTGGTTTGGGATTGTTGTGGAGGGTTTGACCCAGACTGAGATGGAGATCGTGTGTGGTTCACGTTTTTATAGTAGACTCTACCCCCGCGTCTACCACCTTTCTGACTAAACGATCCACTGTATCCCGATCCTCTAGAGGAATCTGATTTTGAGATAGGCACAAAAGAATGAGCTAAATGCGAATCAGATACGTTTTCTCGTGCAATCGGTTCTTCATGATGCACTTCTCTATAACGTTCAGCTAGCTGTACCATTTCTTTCACCGAACTGAAACTTTTTTCTTTCAGAAAAGTAACTAACTTTACAGAACAAGAAGCCAAAAACTGTTCTGAAATGATGAGATCAAAAATTGACTGAAAGTTTTTCTGAATGTTGGACAGTTCGATCCATCGCATAAAATATCGATGTAAACGATCAAAAAACACAGGTACAGTTTCTGACGTCTCTGGTTTGGCAGTTCGGAATTTTTCTCTGAAACCTTCTTTGGTATAACGAAAACGTTCCAACAAATGTTTGGTCAGTTCGTCATAAGTACGGTCAGGTTGGGAAGACATAAGTTCATAATAGTATGTCAAAGCTTTGCCCTTCAAACAGTCCGCTAACAAGCAAGCCCAATTTTCCTTTTTCCAACCCACAGATTTTGCGTGCTGTTCAAATCTGAATAGGTAACCTTCAATATCATCAAATCTTTCATCAAAGAATGGAACCTTGGGTCTACAGCGAGCTTGAGCAGCAATTTCAGCATGTTCGTCATCTTTTTTAATCTTGATTTCTTTTAAACGTTTAAGCTCCTCTTGCAAGGCAAGCTCTTTTTGTTTTAAAGTCTCATGCAAAGCGAGCTCTTTTTGTTTCATATCAAGTTCCTGCTGCTTTATTTTCTCAGTTTGAGCAAGCTCTTGTTGTTTTATAGTCTCATGCAAAGTAAGCTCTTTTTGTTTCAAATCAATTTCTTTTTGCTTCAGATCAATCTCCTGCTGTTTTATTTTCTCAATAGAATCAAGCTCCTTTGTTTTAAATTCTCTCTGCATGACCAAAAATCTTTCGTTTTTCTCTCGTTCAAGATCAGCTTGAGCTTGATAGTCTCTTTCCTTAGCTCTGGCATCTCTGAGACCGTCTTGAACATACTTAGTGAAAGCTGAACCTTGTAACTCCAACATAGTAGCTTCCCGACTAAGTTCATCATACAAAATTTGAAGTGGATCTTTATCCTCAACAGCCATTATGAACAATTGTCTTTTTCTCACAATAGTGAAATATTAATTGACAAATAACAGAGCAGAAGAATATAACAAAATATAGACAAAAACGAATGCTAATGAAATAGATTTTGTATTTACAATACTACAACAAATTAACCGGCTGTGACACTGCCAGACTTTATTGGCAAAAAATATAAATAAACAGTAGGCCACTCACATCAAATTCCGCAGTGTTTCGTAGTGCTCTAACTGGAATGCAGCACGTGAAATCTATCCGGAATGCAGCACGTGAAATCCAGTCCACACGACAATATAACCACAGACTGTGCAACCCTCCAGTCAGCTCAGGTTACAAAGGCCACAGCAATGCAACAAATACAAAATCCCAATTAGAAATTATACCAACTTTATATATTATAAATTTAACTTAAAACTACTTTTAAAATAACAGTACACTGAAATTTTAAATGTACTTATTAATATGCAGGCTCGCCAAATTGTCACAGACTGCCTTGGGCAGGTGCGCTAAATTTAGTATAAATTAAGATTCCAGACTACAGGCAGTCTGAGCAATAGAAATATTAACCATCACAACACAAACATAATAATTTGACACCAGTCAGTAACTGAGGGAATCAAAACTACATTTATTCCATGTATTCAAAATACTCAAAAGCATCTCAAACAATTACTGGAAATTCATATACAAGATTTTGCGTATATAATGTAATAAAATAATAAAGAAATTAGCCCCTTTTATTCACCCCCCAAAATACAAATTCATTTCAAAATAACTCAGGCACACAATATACGGCATTCAGTTCATTCATACTGTACTACACTACGCTAACAAACTACTACCAACCCTCAGTTCCCACACTAGGCCTATTCTAAACTATACTCCCCCAGAAGACACACACACCGGCATACCTACAAAACTATCACTCACTTTGAGACACGACTCCGACCGGTCATTACAAGCATCAATAAACCTGTAAATATTATAAAATGAAATTAGCAAACTGCTAACCATAAATATATATCTTAACTTCCGAAACCGAATTCCGAATTCTTTCAAAGTAAGACTTCTGATAAAATAATCTAACTCACCTTTCAACAACCGGTCGGACCGCCTCCCAAAGATACGCTCTCTCTCTCAGTCATCACACACATCTCCTAGATTCCCTAACCAACTACCCAGCATCCCTACGTTATATACTCCAGTATACGTCACACAAGAAATCGTTTTGATTGGCTATTCAATCACTACATGCTTAGCACATGCAACACGACTTCTCTATATTCATAACAACTTACCCACGGTTAATTTGTTGTAGTATTGTATATACAAAATCTATTTCATTAGCATTCGTTTTTGTGTATATTTTGTTATATTCTTCTGCTCTGTTATTTGTCAATTAATATTTCACTATTGTGAGAAAAAGACAATTGTTCATTATGGCTGTTGAGGATAAAGATCCACTTCAAATTTTGTATAATGAACTTAGTCGGGAAGCTACTATGTTGGAGTTACAAGGTTCAGCTTTCACTAAGTATGTTCAAGACGGTCTCAGAGATGCCAGAGCTAAGGAAAGAGACTATCAAGCTCAAGCTGATCTTGAACGAGAGAAAAACGAAAGATTTTTGGTCATGCAGAGAGAATTTAAAACAAAGGAGCTTGATTCTATTGAGAAAATAAAACAGCAGGAGATAGATCTGAAGCAAAAAGAAATTGATTTGAAACAAAAAGAGCTTACTTTGCATGAGACTATAAAACAACAAGAGCTTGCTCAAGCTGAGAAAATAAAGCAGCAGGAACTTGATATGAAACAAAAAGAGCTCGCTTTGCATGAGACTTTAAAACAAAAAGAGCTTGCCTTGCAAGAGGAGCTTAAACGTTTAAAAGAAATCAAGATTAAAAAAGATGACGAACATGCTGAAATTGCTGCTCAAGCTCGCTGTAGACCCA
Source organism: Oncomelania hupensis (assembly GCA_036898135.1). NCBI lineage: Eukaryota > Metazoa > Mollusca > Gastropoda > Littorinimorpha > Pomatiopsidae > Oncomelania > Oncomelania hupensis. The sequence goes on along the minus strand of CM072514.1, from coordinate 56,417,573 downwards.
AGGTTCCATTCTTTGATGAAAGATTTGATGATATTGAAGGTTACCTATTCAGATTTGAACAGCACGCAAAATCTGTGGGTTGGAAAAAGGAAAATTGGGCTTGCTTGTTAGCGGACTGTTTGAAGGGCAAAGCTTTGACATACTATTATGAACTTATGTCTTCCCAACCTGACCGTACTTATGACGAACTGACCAAACATTTGTTGGGCAGGTGCGCTAAATTTAGTATAAATTAAGATTCCAGACTACAGGCAGTCTGAGCAATAGAAATATTAACCATCACAACACAAACATAATAATTTGACACCAGTCAGTAACTGAGGGAATCAAAACTACATTTATTCCATGTATTCAAAATACTCAAAAGCATCTCAAACAATTACGGGAAATTCATATACAAGATCTTGCGTATATAATGTAATAAAATAATAAAGAAATTAGCCCTTTTTATTCACCCCCCAAAATACAAATTCATTTCAAAATAACTCAGGCACACAATATACGGCATTCAGTTCATTCATACTGTACTACACTACGCTAACAAACTACTACCAACCCTCAGTTCCCACACTAGGCCTATTCTACACTATACACCCCCAGAAGACACACACACAGGCATACCTACAAAACTATCACTCACTTTTGTAAAACACTGCGCCAAAGACGCATCATCACTTTGCATTTTGCAAAGTACATCTGCTGAGACATGAAGATGAGGAACTTTAGCGGTCAAAAGGGGTCGAAATGGTTTGTCTGCTTTTAGTTTTTGAGCCCTGGTTTGAACTGCATGGGCTAGTTTAAAACAGCCAAATGTACAACCTGGAATGCGACCCAAAATCACATCACAAATAGGCCGTTCTATCACACATGCTTCAACCGTACCTGAAAAGTATGGAGAATCAATGTTAACGCTAGCAAGTGGTAGGTCAATTTTTTCTCCATTAAATTGAATGCAGGAAATAGTGCGATTCAAATACTGATCTTCATGTACAAGACTCTTCTTCACACCCACAGTAGTACACCCTGAATCTAACATGAAAGTAGCTTGCACCCCATTTATTGTACCCTGACATGTTTGAATTTGTTCAGGTAATGCCGAATCAGTTGTCGCTCCCACTAACGTAACCTTGTCTGCAGGTTTTTTAGGACAGTTGTAGATGAGGTGATCAGTACTTTTGCACCAAAAACATGGGCGCCCCCCTACCTCTAAATGAACGTCCCCCTGTAACACCCCGAGAACCCGTGTGTTGATCACCCTGAGGTTGGGGTTGGGTACTGGGTTGAGAACTGGTTTGGGATTGTTGTGGAGGGTTTGACCCAGACTGAGATAGAGATCGTGTGTGGTTCACGTTTTTATAGTAGACTCTACCCCCGCGTCTACCACCTTTCTGACTAAACGATCCACTGTATCCCGATCCTCTGTATCCCGATCCTCTAGAGGAATCTGATTTTGAGATAGGCACAAAAGTATGAGCTAAATGCGAATCAGATATGTTTTCTCGTGCAATCGGTTCTTCATGATGCACTTCTCTATAACGTTCAGCTAGCTGTACCATTTCTTTCACCGAACTGAAACTTTTTTCTTTCAGAAAAGTAACTAACTTTACAGAACAAGAAGCCAAAAACTGTTCTGAAATGATGAGATCAAAAATTGACTGAAAAGTTTTCTCAATGTTGGACAATTCGATCCATCGCAGAAAATATCGATGTAAACGATCAAAAAATACAGGGACAGTTTCAGATTTCTCTGGTTTGGCAGTTCGGAATTTTTCTCTGAAACCTTCTTTGGTATAACGAAAACGTTCCAACAAATGTTTGGTCAATTCGTCATAAGTACGGTCAGGTTGGGAAGACATAAGTTCATAATAGTATGTCAAAGCTTTACCCTTCAAACAGTCCGCTAACAAACAAGCCCAATTTTCCTTTTTCCAACCCACAGATTTTGCGTGCTGTTCAAATCTGAATAGGTAACCTTCAATATCATCAAATCTTTCATCAAAGAATGGAACCTTGGGTCTACAGCGAGCTTGAGCAGCAATTTCAGCATGTTCGTCATCTTTTTTAATCTTGATTTCTTTTAAACGTTTAAGCTCCTCTTGCAAGGCAAGCTCTTTTTGTTTTATAGTCTCATGCAGAGCAAGCTCTTTTTGTTTCATATCAAGTTCCTGCTGCTTTATTTTCTCAGCTTGAGCAAGCTCTTGTTGTTTTATAGTCTCATGCAAAGTAAGCTCTTTTTGTTTCAAATCAATTTCTTTTTGCTTCAGATCTATCTCCTGCTGTTTTATTTTCTCAATAGAATCAAGCTCCTTTGTTTTAAATTCTCTCTGCATGACCAAAAATCTTTCATTTTTCTCTCGTTCAAGATCAGCTTGAGCTTGATAGTCTCTTTCCTTAGCTCTGGCATCTCTGAGACCGTCTTGAATATACTTAGTGAAAGCTGAACCTTGTAACTCCAACATAGTAGCTTCCCGACTAAGTTCATCATACAAAATTTGAAGTGGATCTTTATCCTCAACAGCCATAATGAACAATTGGTTTTTTTTTCTCACAACAGTGAAATATTAATTGACAAATAACAGAGCAGAAGAATATAACAAAATATATACAAAAACGAATGCTAATGAAATAGACTTTGTATTTACAATACTACAACAAATTAACCGGCTGTGACACTGCCAGACTCTATTGGCAAAAAATATAAATAAACAGTAGGCCACTCACATCAAATTCCGCAGTGTTTCGTAGTGCTCTAACTGGAATGCAGCACGTGAAATCTATCCGGAATGCAGCACGTGAAATCCAGTCCACACGATAATATAACCACAGACTGTGCAACCCTCCAGTCAGCTCAGGTTACAAAGGCCACAGCAATGCAACAAATACAAAATCCCAATTAGAAATTATACCAACTTTATATATTATAAATTTAACTTAAAACTACTCTTAAAATAACAGTACACTGAAATTTTAAATGTACTTATTAATAAGCAGGCTCGCCAAATTGTCACAGACTGCCTTGGGCAGGTGCGCTAAATTTAGTATAAATTAAGATTCCAGACTACAGGCAGTCTGAGCAATAGAAATATTAACCATCACAACACAAACATAATAATTTGACACCAGTCAGTAACTGAGGGAATCAAAACTACATTTATTCCATGTATTCAAAATACTCAAAAGCATCTCAAACAATTACTGGAAATTCATATACAAGATTTTACATATTTAATATAATAAAATAATAAAGAAATTAGCCCCTTTTATTCACCCCCCAAAATACAAATTCATTTCAAAATAGCTCAAGCACACAATATACGGCATTCAGTTCATTCATACTGTGCTACCCTACGCTAACAAACTACTACTAACCCTCAGTTCCCACACTAGGCCTATTCTAACACTATACTCCCCCAGAAGACACACACACAGGCATACCTACAAAACTATCACTCACTTTGAGACACGACTCCGACCGGTCATTACAAGCATCAATAAACCTGTAAATATTATAAAATGAAATTAGCAAACTGCTAACTATATATATATATAATAATTTCCGAAACCGAATTCCGAATTCTTTCAAAGACAGACTTCTGATAAAATAATCTAACTCACCTTTCAACAACCGGTCGGACCGCCTCCCAAAGATACGCTCTCTCTCTCAGTCATCACACACATCTCCTAGATTCCCTAACCAACTACCCAGCATCCCTACGTTATATACTCCAGTATACGTCACACAAGAAATCGTTTTGATTGGCTATTCAATCACTACATGCTTAGCACATGCAACACGACTTCTCTATATTCATAACAACTTACCCACGGTTTCGTGACAATAAACTTTGCCCATAATCGGCCTATTATTTTCTACAATCCATTCCGTCTCAGTAACTTCATTTAAAATTTAGGTAATTTCTACAAAATAGACCTAACAGTAAGCCTATGTCCTTCAACCAAAGCTGCAATTTAGTTTTAGTATTTCTTTTACGTTTTACTAGATTTTGTTGTTGTTGTTGGTATTATTTTCAGACTTATCTGGAAACACTTTGAAATAGTCGGAAATCACAACGAAATAAAGACCACAAAACCAATAATAACTACTTAAATGAGCAGTAAAAATGAGCACTTTTATCCTGCCCACGACGGGTCTGACCTCTCCGATGATCACACTATCTAGTGCACAACATATGTACATAATTATGACCTTAAAACAATGGAGTTTTACGCTACGCACTGTTGCAAGAATGAGACGCAAGAAACAAACAATACAACACACACACCCACACCCACACACAACACACACATTTTGCAAATGTATTCAGGTAATTGTAGATTATAGTCGCACAACACCGGAGCGTATAGGCGACTACTGGTCCCATTATTCTGACACCAGCGAACCAGTTGATGGTAAGGGGAAAATAATGTGGTCACACGTTGGCCAATTCGGGATTCGAACCAGGTACCTTTCGGTTACTAGTAAGCCGCTCTACCAACTGAGCTACCGGGCCCCACTATGTATTCAGGTTCTCTTATGCACATTATAAATGCAATGAAACATCACCCGATTTAGAGAAAATAATGAAAACAACCAGAATCAAGGCATTCTGCTCGAACACGGGACGTAATTCTTCTAAACGCTAATGATTTCATACAGCCAACAGTTCCTCACTCCTTACAGTTCCCACTCCGCATGGAACACATGTAATATTAACATGTCGTACAAATGTTCACTCCATTTTTTGTGAATAAAGATTTCTTGATTTGACTTGACTTGACTTAACTTGACTTGACTAACCAACTGGACAAATGTTTGGGAACAAGTAACATTATAACAGGAATATAATGAAAAATAAAAGAAGGATAATATTTAATTTTAATTAAATACCATTCTTCGAACCCTCCTCAACACACACACACACACACACACACACGCGCGCGCGCATACACCGATCAACCCCTTGGGGTCATGAACAATCTTGCCACTGTAGATTGTTCTAACCTATAAAGGGAAAAGTGAAAGCCCCAGTTGAAAACCTGTCTTGCCTTTGTAGGCATGACTGACTCACTACGGCAACAGTCCCCGCCCCACCCCCCACCCCCCCACCCCCCCCCCACCCCCGTTGGAGTGCCGGGGGTTTCAGTATAAATAGTATCCCCACTTTCTGGAAAGTTAGTGCTTTAAATTCCCACTGTCGCTGTCTTCCTCATTTGCTCTTTCCCATTCCTGATCTGTCCTATCACTCTGCTATACTATCTTCGTCTTCGCTAGATCAATGACCTACCTTTTTTCTTGAAAACTCTTCCTGGACAAGACTCCTTGTTTGTGTATGAGGTCTGTTGGATAAGCTTGAGAGTGTTGGACGCTTTCTGCCGGGTGGTCACTAGGGCTTCCTATGATTGTATTATTTAGCACTATAGGCATTTTATATGTATGTGTTTTGTTGATGATTTATAATGATGTTTGTATTCTATTTGGTTTTTGTAACCGGGGGTTCGAGTAGTTGGGGTAAAGCCTCAGCCGTCCCCTGCGTGGGATGTCTTTATTGTAAAGTGACTGGCCGGTGGAGGGCATTCAATTTTCCCACTAGGGTTGTTTCGGCAGATCTTTTATGCGGATTGGGGGTTGTCCGGTCCTGATTTGGCTCGGAAGAGTCCGCTGGACCTAAAGCAACAATCAATCAATCAATCAATACACCGATCAACCGGGAATGTTACCAAAACAAGGTACAATTGGGGAATTGTCTTTTCTCAGTGATATTTACAAATCAAATGTATTTGATAAAATTAAGTAGATTTATGAAGCACAGTGCAAGGAAGCAGAAGAAGAGTGAGGTAGAAAAAGAAATGGGAGGACAACATTCGAGAATGGACTGGTTTGACACTGAAAGAAGCCACGAGGGTTGCTGAGAACAGAGAAAAATGGAGTGCGCTGATTAAACGATCATGTGTGGTGCCCCTACGACCTTTGAGTACGGGCTAGGATAGGATATGATAGGATAGGATAGGATAGATTTATGAATGACATACAGGATTGAGGGGTAATCTGCCCTTTAAACTTGATTTTGTTCATAGCGCAGCTTACTGCACAGGTATGTATAATTTACAAGTGACTACACAGGATGTATAATTTACACACTTGTGCGATTTCTCGATATTTACGGTTGTGCTATACTGTTTTCGACTGGAAAATATGTTGCGGTTTTTTTAAATGAGGAAGGTTTTTGCTTCCCAATTTCTTTTCAATTACCCCATTTGTTACCACGTTTATATGAAACAGAAATCCCTCGTTCAGCGGTTATACAAGTACACACACACGCACACACACACACCCACGCGCGTACTCACACACACACACGCACACACAAAGTGATGTTTCATAAACCTCGTGAGGTGTGCTTCGTAAAGTTGATCGCGTGGGGTAGCGAAGTTTTAAAGCGTGCAGCGGAGAAATGCTGAGAAATAAATGCGTAAAATTTAGCCAGTCTACACGTAAGCCGTTTATCTTGAAGTTCGGTTGCTATCATTTTATGACGGTCTTGCAAAATGTCCTAAGCAACGTCAACAACAAAAACATTCTCTGCCATTCTGACAAAATGGGATTAATTTTTTTTAATTAAAAAAGGCCTGCGGGTGAATTATTTACAGACTCGCAAGACATGAAACCCTTACAACCGTTACTACGGGAAAATGAGGTCTATCGGCTCAGTCTTGCGTCTGAAATCCATGTAAAGTAGAAACAACATACAAACAGCAGCATGATTAGAGAAGGCAAGAAAATAAATAAAGCTTCAAGGAAATAATAAGAGGGCAAGAAAGAGAGAGAACGAACGAACGAACTTTTATTTCCTGAAGGCACTGGCCCTTAGAAAGGGGTCACAATACAATACATGGAAAACAATACAAGCAAACCCAATGCAAAATAGAACAATTATCCAACGTCCAAGGTCATGGCGACGAAGACACCCATCTGCGTCTTCTGTTCTGAAAAATGAATGTCATAATTACGACAACTTTATATTTACATACAATGCTCTATAAAATATGGTCGATATACGTTTGCCTTTGATGCAATGCGTAGAAAACATAAAAGGCCAATTTGCGAATCTGCTCAGTGGATCCATTACGTAATACCACCGTGTAATGTTCGCTAATGCCGAGTAAGTATTTCATCCTAATATCTCTGTACAAACGACAGTGATGAATAAAATGAGCTTCATCTTCAGTTTCATTACATGTGATGCACAAAATATTAACATTGTTATAAATAGATCTCTTAAAAGATGACCCATTAATAGGTAAAACACCGATGCGAAGTTTAACAAGACCGTCTCTAAAGCATCTGATGTCCAAAAAATCAAAAAATCAAAAAATTCTTCACATATAAAATCTGACTTGAATAAATTGTATACTCTATACATATCTTTCTCTCTCACTGAACAGTTCCATTCTTGTACATACTGGTCCATCATTCTCTGTTTAAACATTGAAACAAAAGCAGATTCACATCCTACGCCCTGGTTAATCCACGCATATCCAAACCCTAATTTAAACAAAGTCTGTTTTACTAGTGTTGCCCAGCATGCTTTGCCTCTATCGTCCATACTTCGCAGCATGTAATAAGCTTGTTTTGGTAGTCTTGATCCATCCATTTGCAGCAACTTTAACCAGTATTTAATGCATCGAACTGCACTATTGGTATACAAGGGGTATCTCCCCAGTTCCCCATAGGCAAATCTGTTTGGCACTTTCAGAGGTACTCTAAGAAAACGCTTGCAAGCTAATGTGTGGACTTTTTCAACACTGTCCAGTCTATTCAGGCCCCACATTTCAGAGGCGTACATCAAAACTGGCTGCACCTGTGAGTCAAAAATTTTGAAAAAGCACATTTTGGTAATGTCATTTAATTTACCTATAAATTTTATGCATTCTACACAAGCCCTTCTGCCCTTAACTGCCAGAGCGCTAACACTTCTGTTTAAGCTCATTTTCGTTGTGAACATAAATCCAAGATAAATGTATTCGTTTACCACTTCAAGTCCGCTCCCACCCAGGGTCCATTTTTCGTTCTTACCTAAAAATCCCCCTTTTCGAAACACCATTACCTTTGTTTTATCAGAGTTAATTTTTAAGAATAGCCGTTTACAAGCAGTATTTAAAATATTAATCTGATTTTGTAGCCCCATGGCAGTATCGGACAGAAGGACGATATCATCGGCAAATAAAAGTAAAAATAATTCTACCAGGCCGGGTAACAACTGGATACCATGCAATCCGTTCTCATCTACTGCAGCTGCAATTTCATTAATAAATATAGAAAAAAGAACAGGACTGAGGATACAACCCTGTCTCAAACCAACTAAACATTCAAACAAATCCGTTAACCTGTTTTTAACTTTAACACAAGACAACACAGTGCTATATATTGCCTTAACTGCCTTTATAAATTTACCGTTTATGCCGTATCTCAGTAAAACATCAAAAAGTGGTTCATGCCGCACAGAGTCAAAGGCCTTTTTTAGGTCTACAAAACAAACGTACAATTTACCTCCCTTTTTTGATAAACATTTTTCTACAATAGCATTTAGAGTAAATATATGGTCGAAAGTTGAGTAACCTTTCCGAAATCCGGCCTGTGAGAGTCACACGACACCGAAGCATATAGGCGACTACTGGTCACATTATTCTGACACCAGCGAACCAGTTGATGATAAGGGGAAAATAATATGGTCACACATTGGCCAATCCGGGATTCGAACCAGGTACCTTTCGGTTACTAGTAAGACGCTCTACCAACTGAGCTACCCGGCCCCTATGGCAGACTTGATTGATTGATTGATTGGGTAAAATTTCCGTCCCCTAACACCTGGGCGTATGTGGGACATAAAAACAGATTTAAAAAGATAGGCCCCAAAAAGGGTTTAAATGTTGCTATTAAAACTTTTCAGGACCACGTTTAAAATCGGGATAAAGGACTCTAAAATCAGATAAAAGGGTGGGACCAAACATCCGCACACGCCAGCCACACGCAAAGTAAAAGTATAGTCCTCAACAGCAGGGGCGGGCCGACCAGCAAATAATAGAAGTACAAAGTAAAATCAAAATTAAAAAGCAGGCGTCCACCTATACAGGCGGAAAACCGTAGGCAATAAGGCAACACGAACCAATAGATAAGTCAAACAAAATGATATCAATTAAAATTAAAAAGACAGACCACCCTCGGCAGATGAGCCATGTTACGGGTGTCAGCGATATACGTATACGTGAGATCGCAACAACAACAAAAATAAGTTAAAAGAAACAAAGACAGCCCTCGGCAAGAACTGCCATGGTGTGGGTGTCCAACCGACTAAGAAATCACATAAAATTACACTAATACATGGTTAAAAGTAAAATAAAACAACACCAAGGACGGCCCTCGGCAGATGACTGCCATGATGCAGGCGTCCAGCGATTTGCGGCATGTTAGCCATGGAATCGCTCATGGTATAAGATGACACAAACGTCGAGTATAGAAATAACGACCAAATATAATTAAAAATGGCATCAAGAGCAATGACGTCAGGGGAAATAACAACAACCGAATGCCGAGGCGGCGACCAATACGGACAAAACTGACTAACAAATCTACAGAAAAGAAGCGACCGCTGAGTTATAAATAGAGCGAGCCGCCAGCAGCAAAAGACCAGGCTCAGAGGACGTAGAATAAGTGATGAGGTCGGACCAGTTCAGGCCGATGCCCCGCAGGGCACAGGCAGTCCGTAACGAATCAAAGTCCCCCGAGAGGGAGGGGCAGTCAAAAAGGCAATGATCGTAATCCGCAGGGGAGCCACATAGGCAGGAAACGTCAACATAACGAGTGCGCCAGAGACCCGTACAAAGGCGCATGGCAATGGTCTTGATGTGACCAGGGGCAGAGCTGAATAGAGGAAAGTGACGATTACCCTCCAACAGTGGGCGACCAACGTCATGCGCAGCCCAGGCAGAATACCTGGCATCCCAAAAAGAACCCAAAAACCGCACGGACGGCAGCAGACTTTTTTTTAAATTATTTTTTTTAGTAAAATTTACGTCCCCGGACACATTAAGCGTATAGGGAACGGGTGAACCGTTACAGCAGACTTCAGTTCAGTTCAGTGGATAGATTTACGTCCCCGGACACAGTGCGTACAATAGGGGACAATAGCAGACTTCTTCTTCTTCTTCTTGATTAGATTTATGTCCCCGGACACATAGAGCGTATAGGGGACTTCAGACTTGTTGTTTGTAGATTATAGTCACACGACACTTTCGCATATAGGTGACTACTGGACCGATTTATACTGACACCAGCGGGCCAGTTGTTGGTAAAGGGGAAAATAATATGATCACACGTTGACCAATCCGGGATTCGAACCAGCGACCTTTCGGTTACTAGCAAGACGCTCTTACCAACTGAGCTACCCGGCCCTATACTTAGTTAGTGAAATAGATTAACGTCCCCGTACACATAAGCGTATAGGGGACAATCAAAAAATGCATTAGGAATTATAGCTGTATATATAAAAAGCTTAGTTAATTAGTTTATCAGTTTATAGTCCCCTCTCTTCCCGTAAGGATTTTCAGAGAGGAGACTCTGATATATCCCTATACTTGTTATGTTATGTTTATCAGTTTATAGTCCCCTCTCTTCCCGTAAGGATTTTCAGAGAGGAGACTCTGATTCCCTATACTTGAAAGAGTGCGGTACTTATATAGTCTCGCTATACTCTAGAGAAAGTTCGAACATTCCAGCGTGACGCAATTACAGCCAATCGCAATACAATTCGTCACCGGAACTATGCACTGTCTTACGCCATATAACCTTATTTTAGGTTAGAAGAATCTCGTAGCTACCACTAGATTTATCTACATGCTTCGATCGATAGTAAACAAGTAATTCTAGAAAATTCTCCTATAATATCGACCAACGAAAAGTATCAACAATATACAAAGCTTCTAACAACAACGCAAAATCAAATCAAAGGTAAATAAGCCTACACTCTGTTATTGCATGCTTCGCAAAACAAAACTATCGTGTGCGAATGACCAATCCACTGAATTCTAATCTTTTTTTTTTTTAAAAACGCGACGATAATAATACTTTAACTTCTTCTATTGATGATGATAGTGCTGAAGTTGACGGTAACTGTGGAAATTCCGGTAGTGGGCGTAAGGAAATATTTTGTTTCTCTTGTTAACATTATAGTTATGCGGTCACAAACGATCCAAATCATTTTATCCACACCTTTCAACAATAATAACGCTGCGTGTTAGCGATTTGATGTGATCAAAGTTCGATCGCATGGGAACACCTTGACAAAGTATTTTTCACAAGTCATAGCTAAATGCTTCCGCGTTATTTGAATATTTTATGGGAGCGACCTTAATTGCATTGGCTGTTCATTTGCGTTTTGTCAGAACAAATGACGGGAGCATAATTCTTACTGATGGAGTTTTGTTTCCTCAAAATGTACCATATATAGTATGATCATTCAAAAGTTCATTAGTCTGGGTCCTAGTTCTGAAATGTTTCCAATAAGAAAATCACATTTAAAAAAAAAGATGGAAACAAATTTAAATATATTTTTAGACACTCAAACACATAGCCAAAGATCAGCATTTTCAAATGTGCTAATTATCTGGTGATGTTGTGAATGGGATTTTAGCAGAAATCCTATCCTATCCTATCCTGTCCCATAACCCGAAGGTCGTAGGGGCACCACAGATGATCGCTTAACCAGCATACTCCATCTTTCTCTGTCCTCAGCAGCCCTCATGGCTTCGCTCAGTGTCAAACCAGTCCATTCTCGAATGTTGTCCTCCCACCTCTTTTTCGGTCTCCCCCTTCTTCTACCTCCTTGCACTGTGCCTTGCAGAATGGTCTTTGCAAGGCCTGATGATCTGGTGACGTGGCCATACCATCGGAGTTTCCGTTTCTTCACCACTGTGAGCAGGTCATCGTGTTGTCCAATGGCTTGTGTGATGGTCTGTCGGACTTCGTCGTTGGTGATGTGTTGGGTATAGGAAATGCACAGAAGTCTTCTGTAGCACCTCATCTCCATGCTTTGTATTCTTCGTTGGAGATCTGCTGTGAGGGTCCATGCTTCGCAAGCATATAGGAAGATGGAGATGACCAGAGAGCGCAGCAGTCTTACTTTGGAATGTAGACTAATGGTTCTGTCTTTCCAAATGGGCTTCAACCTTGTCAGGGCAGCAGTTGTTTGTGCGATCCTGGAGAGGACTTCCTGTCGAGACCCATTGTCTGACACAATGGCTCCTAAATATTTGAAGCTGTGCACTGTGTTGAGGGATTGGCCTTGTACTTTGATGTCCGTGTTGATGCCATTGGTGTTGTTGGTCATCATTTTGGTCTTCTCTGCACTTATTTCCATTCCATAAGCTCTGGAGGTGGTGTCAAGCCTCTGTACAAGCTGTTCAAGTTCTTGTTCCTCTCCAGCCAATCCATCAATATCATCCGCAAAACGAAGATTGGAGATTGCTCTGCCCCCTATGCTGACTGTGCCTTCGTGATCTGCAAGAGCATCTGACATGATGCGCTCTAGGAAGATGTTGAAGAGTGTTGGAGAGAGTAGGCATCCTTGACGCATACCGATTGTTGTTCTGAACCAGTTCCCGATGACGCTGTTATGGAGGACTGCACTGGTAGCCTTGTCATACAGGCTTTTGATGACTTCTATAATTTTAGGGCTGATGTTGTACACTTTCATGGTTGCCCATAGAGCTGCATGCCAGACTCGGTCAAATGCCTTCTTGAAGTCTATGAACACATGATATAGATGTTGTTGGTGCTGTATGTATTTCTCACAGATTATTCTGAGGTTGAAAATCTGTTCAGTGGTACTTCGCCCTGCCATGAATCCTGCTTGTTCTTTAGCTATGATTTGTTCAGCTTGTGGTTTCAACCTGTTGAGTATTATTTTCAGGAGGACCTTGCTGGGATGGCTGATGAGGCTGATGGTGCGGTAATTTTCACACTCCTGAAGGTTACCTTTTTTGGGAAGAGTGATGACAAGCGACTGGGTCCTTGGTGTAGGCCATTCCCCACTCTGCCAGATCTTGTTACAGATAATGGTGAGAGCATCAGTCATCGCTTCTCCTCCTGCTTGTAGCAGTTCCGCTCGTATGTTGTCCACTCCCGCAGACTTCCCTTTCTTCAGCGATTGCACTGCTGCCTCAACTTCTTCCCGGAGAATTGGGAGGATTTCTTCTTCTTCTCTGCTCTCGGGACATGCTAGAACTGATGGGTCTCCATTTGGTGTATGGTTGTAAAGGTCAGAGCAGTACTCTGTCCATCTGTCCAAGACTTCTTGTTCTTCTGTAAGGCAAATGCCAGACTTGCTTTGGATAGTGGAGACTTTGGGCTGTTTAACACTTGTCAGCCGCTTCACAGTCTGGTAGGCCTTCTTGCTGTTGTTCTTATTCAGATTGTTCTCTATTTCCTGGCATTGATCTTCTATCCAGTTCTCCTTTGCTGTGCGCATGCCTTTTCGGATGTCATTGTTGATTTTTCGGTAGACATCAGCTCCCTGTGAGGTGTTCTTTTTCTTTTTTAACTCTCTTCGTTTATCACACAGATCCAAAAGTTCAGGTGTGATCCACGGCTTCTTCTTTGGTCGGTGCTTGCCAAGGATCTCAGTGGCGGCATCTGTTACAGCTGAGTTGAAGGTATTGGTCATGGTGTTGACATCTACTTCGCCTGCCCCCAAAATAAGCAGTGGTGCAAATTTCCCTCCAATTGTGGCCTGAAATAGTTTTGCCACCTCCGGGTCTTGCAGTTTGTCCAGGTCGAACTTCAGCCTAGTGCACTTTGCTGTATTTACTCTCTTCAAATGGAGCCGGAAAGACATCATCACGAGATCGTGGTCACTTCCAATGTCTGCTCCTGGAAAAGTGCGTGTCCTGCCAATGTTGATGCTTGATCTGAAGCGTTTCTTGACCATGATGTAGTCGATCTGGTTGTGATGTTCCCCGCCGGGACTGTGCCATGTCCATCGTCTGGATTTTTTGTGGAGACCAAGCGTGTTTGCCAGTACCAGATTGTTGTATCTGGCAAACTCCAATAGCCTCAGACCCCTGTCATTTGTCTCGTTGTTGCAGTGGGGTCCGCATGTGTCTCCCCAGTTGTGGTGCGCATCTTGGCCAACCTTGGCATTCCAGTCGCCTTGCACTATGACTATGTCCTTCTTCGGCACTTGGTCAAGGACCGCCTGTATATTTTAATAAAAATCCTCCACTTCGCTGTCTTCATAGTCTGATGTTGGGGCATAGGCCTGGATGATGGTAATGTTGAAAGGGGTTGCTCTCAGACGGATGGTAATGAGTCTACTGGAGACTGGGCGGCAACCCATGACAGTGGCTAGAATGTTCTTGTGGACCAAGAATCCAACGCCGTGTTCGTGCCTGTCATCTCTACCGCTGAAATAGAGCTTGTGGCCTTTGTCAGTCGTTGTTTCACCTAGTCCTTTCCAGCGCAGTTCGCTGATACCTAGAACGTTCCATCGATAGTGGTCCAGCTCGTGGGCCAGTTCTTCTAATTTTCCTTCCGCAGTTAGGGTCCTGACATTCCAGGTTCCTATGACGATGTTGTTTCTCGTGCGGATCTTGCTAATTTGTCCATCAGTAGCATACTTTTCACCTCCGTCCTGGTGGCCAACGGAAGGCGCGGTCCTTGTTCCGGGCGACGACCGATCCGGCATGGAATTAGTGGATAGCCTCATCATGTGTTGTGTCTTGGGCAAAAAAGACCTGGCAGGGCCCAATCCTCTCCAGGCTGTTGGCCACAGCCGAAATCCACGAATACAGTGTGGCTCGCCTTGGCCCTGAGCACGTGGTCGTTGAACCTGTAGTAACGTGAAGTTCCTCCGCCCTGGCCGGTGACTTCTGTGTAGAAGACTTTCGCCCAGTGATGCCGTTAGCAGAAATAGGCCATATGAAACCGTGGAATGAAGGGCCACTATCTGCTTATCTACAGGCAGTAAAATATCCAAATGGGTTCAGCCTGTTTTGAGATAAAGCTTATGTATAATATGATTGACATCAGCGACCTTGACCTTTGAGAAAGCCCAAAGGCGAATGCCACAACAACAAAAACAACAACAACAAAATAATGGCTAAAGTATCTGAATAGAAAAAAAATCAAACTGGGTTCAGTAATTCTTGAAATAAGGCAACACATTTGATGTTGTTGTTGTTTTAAAGTGAAATTGGACTAATCGGCCGATCGACGCACCGGCAAATTGACTGCCATGGTCCAAATGACTGACTATGCAGAAGTATATATATACAACGTGTGTCAATGAGCTCATTGTATCAGTTTGTGTGTGTGTGTGTGTGGGGGGGGGGTTGTATTGTTTGTTTGTTTAAAAACACAGATAGTCATCTCTTAGAATTATCCTATCCTATCCTATCCCATAATTCGGAGGTCGTTGGGGCACCACAGATGATCGTTTAACCAGCGTACTCCATCTTTCTCTGCCCTATTATGAACGTTATAAATGTTTCTGCCTGGTCCTTTACAATGGTTCAGGCTCACCTTTATCAATCGTTATTACATTTAATCAGTCTTCGTTACATTTCTTACAAATCTGTTTTTGAGTAATTTGACATGAATTTGTTTCTTTAGAAACTTAACTGTGAATAATTCAGTAGGCTAAATAGCTGGTAGTAACTGCAAATTCATTCTTCTTCTTACGTTATTACTGCTAGAAATGTAACCTGTTCAGCATCTCTGTCTGTTTCTCTGTCTCTGTTTCCGTCTGTCTCTGTCTGTCTGTCTCTCTTTCTGTGGCTCTCTCCGTTTCTCCCTCTGTCTCTATTTCCGTCTGTCTCTCTTTCTTTCTGTGACTCTCTCTCTGTCTCTCTCTCTGTCTCTGTTTCTCTCTCTGTCCTCTCTCCCGGTCTCTCTCTATCTATCTCTCTCTCGTCATTGACCTTGTCTTCATCACAACATATAAAAATTGCAAGCTTATCAAATGCTACATACTTTAGATGCTAATGCTGTGAAATGTTGGGCTTCTTGTATTAAAGAAATGTTATTACAATCCGGGTTTGGCTTTGTATGTCTAAATCAAGGAGTAAGCTATCAGTTTTTCTTAAAATATTTAAACAAAGATTGTTTGACATGTTCAGACAGGATTGGTTTGCCTCAATAAGAGATACAGATAGATTTTCCATTTACAGTACCTTTAAATGTTAGCGTAACTGTCAAATTTATTTTTCCAATCTTGATGTATATTGCTTTAGAGTAGCCTTTACACAAGCAAGGACAATTTCATTACCAATTAATGCCAATTTGCGTCGCTACAATGTCTCAATTGCTGATAGGTTTTGCGTTTGCTGTAAAAATACAATTAAACAAGAACAAAACTTTTTTTTTAAATAAGTGCTTGTTGTATTCGGATATTAGGGATAAATATTTGGAAAGGTTAATCAGCAAGCCCTTAACAAGTGTTACTGACAGGTACAGATATAAATTTAACTTTAAATGTTTCTAAATTTATTTTTCACGCTAGGTTAAAAAAAAGGCAACTTGTGGATGGCTGAAACATTGTTTTGTACTGTGGGATGTATTTGTTAAATTTCTCTTTCCAAGCAGAAAGAAGAAGAAAATGGAAAGAAGGGGGAAAAGAAAGGGGGAAAGAAATGGGAAAAGAAAGGGGGAAAGAAATGGGAAAAGAAATGGGAAAAGAAAGGGGGAAAGAAATGGGAAAAGAAAGGGGGAAAGAAAGAGGAAAAGAAAGGGGAAAAGAAAGGTGGAAAGAAATGGGAAAAGAAAGGGGGAAAGAAATGGGAAATGAAAGGGGAAAAGAAAGGGGAAAAGAAAGGGGGAAAGAAAGGGGGAAAGAAATGAAAAAAGAAAGGGGGAAAGAAATGAAAAAGAAAGGGGGAAAGAATTGGGAAAAGAAAGGGGGAAAGAAAGGTGGGAAAAAGGGGGGGGAAAGGGGAAAGAAATGGAAAAAGAAAGGGGAAAAGAAAGGGTTAAAAAGGGGGGAAAGAAAGGGGAAAAGAAAGGGGAAAAGAAAGGAGGAAAGATGAGCGGAGAGAGGGGGGGAGAGGAGGATAGAGAGGGGGATTGGAGAACTGTCAAATTAAATTTGGTTGAAGTTGGTATTTAGTTGCTGTTTTTTTTTTATAAATAGTTATTTGTTGTTAATTTGCTTTCATATATTGACTTACTGAAGGAAAAGGGGTTGATTCCTTTTTAATAAATTTTTTCCCCTTGTTAAACATTGTTATTTGAGTTTTGGGTTATATGGGGAGTGATGGAGTGCGTGGGAATGTGTATTTACATTGTGCCGAGACCTGTGCATGCGGCTTATTTATAAAAATAAATGTTGAAGTCTCTCTCTCTCTCTCTCTCTCTCTCTCTCTCTCTCTCTCTCTCTCTCTCTCTCTCTCTCTCTCTCTCTCTTTCTCTTTCTCTCTCTCTCTCCCTCCGTTCTTCCCTCCATCCCTCTCTATTTGCCGGGAATCTTTGAATCAAATTTCCAGTTGCAAATTGTAGATGTAATTGTAAGACTATAAAAGCTAAATCCCTCTACTTCTCAGAAAAAGTCAACAATATTTTAGAATTGTATACTGCACAACACACACACACACACACACACACACACACACACACACACACACACAAACCATCATATTACTAAACCTCACTAACTTTAAAAAGTTCATAGATGTTATGCTGAGGATCCACATAACGGACGAACGAGCGGAGAGACAGCGAATCAAACCGCCCGTTATGGTAAGAACTGTTGTTATGGTAACAAAGCGAGGGAAGGGCAAGGTTTAATGCAAAAAGTTTAATGCCAGGCCCTTCGGGGACAAGCAAAAATAACATTATACCCATACCCTTACAGGTGTCTCGCTCCCGCGGTTTCCGCCATAGGGATACAAAGCCTTATGACGATTCTAGCAGACCAGCTTATCGCGTAACAGCCATAAACTACGTCTGTCGACCATTCAGGTTACATGGATTAGAGTCGCCATATCGTTTAAACAGTAATAATCTCAGCGTTACCTTGCAATGATTAGCCTACGAAAGAACTAGGGAAAGAGTGGAAATCAGAGTGCAGAAAATGGATGGATGGATGGAGGGAGGGAGGGAGGGCGGCGGTCAGGAAGAGGGAGGAGGGAGAGGAGGTTAGAGTACAGAATAGGAAAATAAGGAGGAAAGGGGGGTATTGGAGTGGGTGGTGGGTGGGTGGTGCGGGTAGAAGGATGACTGCATTTGAAGAGATTGAGGTTATTACAACTAGCAGTGTTGCAACAAAGAATACAATTGCAGACCTTTGCTTTCTTTTTTTAAGAGTAGCGGCAGTCTTGGTGGTGGTAACATCCTATTGTTATTGCTGTTGTTGTTAGAGGGGGGGGGGTGTTGGTGTTGTTTGTGAGGGTGATGATGGTAGTGAACTTGTTTGAGTAGGAAGTGTGTTGTGAAGGTTGAGGGGTGGAGGAGGGGCGGCAGATGCGCGAACGTTCGAGCGTAGGCGTAATTGCACAACTGGGTATACTGAGTTAAAGGCAAGCGTGTGTGCTTGTATGTGTATAGTCGTGCAAGTGTGCATGACGATTGTGTGCACGTACGTGTGAATGCGTGAGTGTGCATCTGCCGTATGATGCACCTTCTTTTGGGTCTCCCAAAATGATAACCTATCCAACAACGTTAAAAGAATCCAGTCCCCTCCAAACAAAAGTTCATTTGAATAGAGCGGAACTCCGTGTCACAAGGAGAAACTCAAAGCGCTGGAATCTGAACAGTTATTTCCTTGAAGAAAAAAACAGTTGATAATTGTCTGACAATTGATTGATTAACTTACTGTTTGATTGATTTGAATGTGTTTGATTGATTAATTTATGTCTTATAGTGATGTAATATTCTATGCTATCGTATCATGGTCAGTTTATTGATTGATTGATTGATTGATTGATTGTTGCTTTAGGTCCAGCGGACTCTTCCGAGCCAAATCAGGACCGGACAACCCCCAATCCGCATAAAAGATCTGCCGAAACAACCCTAGTGGGAAAATTGAATGCCCTCCACCGGCCAGTCACTTTACAATAAAGACATCCCACGCAGGGGACGGCTGAGGCTTTACCCCAACTACTCGAACCCCCGGTTACAAAAACAAAATAGAATACAAACATCATTATAAATCATCAACCACACACTTACATATAAAATGCCTATAGTGCTAAATAATACAATCATAGGAAGCCCTAGTGACCACCCGGCAGAAAGCGTCCAACACTCCCAAGCTGATCCAACAGACCTCATACACAAACAAGGAGTCTTGTCCAGGAAGAGTTTTCAAGAAAAAAGGTAGGTCATTGATCTAGCGAAGAAGACGATAGTATAGCAGAGTGATAGGACAGATCAGGAATGGGAAAGAGCAAATGAGGAAGACAGCGACAGTGGGAATTTAAAGCACTAAATTTCCAGAAAGTGGGGATACTATTTATACTGAAACCCCCGGCACTCCATCGGGGGAGGGGGGGGGGGAACTGTTGCCGCAGTAAATTAGTCATGCCTACAAAGGCAAGACAGATTTTCAACTGGGGCTTTCACTTTTCCCTTTATAGGTTAGAACAATCTACAGTGGCAAGATTGCTCATGACCCCAAGGGGTTCATGGTCAGTTGACAAATCAGCACACACAAATAATTATTGACTTTCATCGAAAAGTCCAGAAGACTCTTATAGTTGATACTACTTTAACTACCCCCACCACTACTACTACTACCATTACTACTACTACTACTACTACTACTACTACTACTACTACTACTACTACTACTACTACTACTACTACTACTAAATAATAATAATAATAATAATAATAATAATAATAATAATAATAATAATAATAATAATAATAATAATAATAATAATAACAACAACAATAATGTGTAGATAGCGCAAATATCCGAGTCCAATGGATGAATAAATAAATAAATAAACAGAGGAATCAACATTTGTTTATAGTTCAAGGAACAGAAACGTAACTAGTTTAGCGTGGAACAGTTTCACGTTTCTCATATAGGCTTACTGACCTTTAGCCTCCAACTTTCATGGTAGCAAGTAGTTGCCGTACAGTTTCGCGTCCCCGAATACGGATGTAGTAGAACATTTCTTTTCCTGTGTGTTTTCTGTGGATTAAAAAAAAAGTAAAATGATGAGAGTTCAGGTTTAGTAAATTATGCCATTAGTTCTTCTACCTTCGGTTTAGCACAAAGAGAGACAGAAAATGTAGGAAGGAAAGATGTTCGTTTCAGAGGAAAACAAGCGATAGGAAAGGAAAAGAGCGCGAAAGAAGGAAAGAGAAACAGCAACAAATTAGCGCAGTATACAATGTTGATTGAACCCTTAGGCATATCCTGCGGGAGGAACTATACAGGAAAGAAACCAAGCAGTTTCAGTAGTGTCGACTACCACTGAATTATCATTTTTGAGAAGAAAAAATTGTATTAGAATGCATTTTTTTGTTCTTACACTCATGCATCTTTGATATGATGATGATAATCATTATTGTCAGGGTGGCGACGTGGTGATCGTCCTTAACGCTGATGCAATAGGACGTTAAGCTTCGTTGTTCCTCCTTACACTCATGCTAATAAGTCTACAATATCAAGTAATCGTTCTGTTAGATCTAATGATAATAATGAGGATAATAATAATAATAATAATAATAATAATAATAATAATAATAATAATAATAATAATAATGGATGCTATATACGCCGCGCTTTTTCCTACACCACCAACCAGGTTCAAACGCGGCGATCTGTACCAACATACACGCCCACGCCTACATGTTTTACCCACTCTCACATACACAACAATGCAGAACTTATTGCTATACTTATGGCATTGAATAAAATCATTAGTTTACACACTGACGTTTTCAATATATTATTTTGTGTTGCCTGTAAATCAGTTTTACAAACTTTAGATTCAAATTCTAATAAAGAAGGGTGATCTAATTATAGATGAAATTAAATATCTTATTCATAGTTTAATCATAAATTGGAACAAATGCTCAATTTTGCTGGATATCATCTCATAGCGGATTAAATCAATAATGACTGGGCTGAAAGGATTGCAAAAAAGGGGCAAAAAATTGAAGTATTTTAATTCAGCTCTGTATACCATTCTCAAAAAATGATATATATATTATATTTGAGAAAAAAAATGTCCTTGCATTAAATTATATAATGGAATGTTACATTCCTCGCGGACTGTTATCAGTTTATCATATCGTTTTGCTTTGGACTCGTGAAGGACAAAATACTGTAAGGAAGTTGCTTGCCTTTGCAAACAAGCAATTTCTATTAATCATCTCATTTATGACTGCAGTGCAATCGCGCAATATACTCCACAAAATATTCGAACTAATCAGGATAAGAATATTAATTATTGGCTATTAATTGCAAAATCATTAATATACAATCCTGTTGGATGTTTTTTTGTGTGTAAAAAACAGTCAGTACAGATTATTTAATAGGTCTAGTGGATTTTTTTCTGTAAAGCATAAATTATATATAAATTATATATTATATTATATAAATTATATATTATATTATATAAATTATATATAAATTATATATATATATATAAATATATATATATATCTAAGCCTATATATATAATAGTCCTGATCCGTCCCGCTGGCCGGACCCTATAAACCATGACTAACTCACAAAATATGAGATACAATTAAGATTATTTTACAAGGATTGTTTAGTAGTTCTATTGGACGTCATTAGTATACGTTATAATTATTTTACAATTTTGATTGTTTAATTTTTCAGTTTTGTGTACTTTGTTTAATCCCTTTCTCCCTTCATTATGACAATTCCTTATTTGTTTAATATTTTCCCCTGCTCCAATCAAGTCTAAATTCATTTTGGTGAATCCTATCCTATCCTATCCCATAACTCGGAGGTCGTAGGGGCACCACAGATGATCGTTTAACCAGCGTACTCCATCTTTCTCTGTCCTCAGCAACCCTGATTGTTTCGCTCAGTGTCAAACCAGTCCATTCTTGAATGTTGTCCTCCCACCTCTTTTTCGGTATCCTTCTTCTTCTTCTACCTCCTTGCACTGTGCCTTGCATGATGGTCTTTGCAAGACCTGATGATCTGGTGACGTGGCCATACCATCGGAGTTTACGTTTTTTCACCACTGTGAGCAGGCCATCGTGTTGTCCAATGGCTTGTTTGATGGTCTGTCGGACTTCGTCGTTGGTGATGTGCTGGGTATAGGAAATGCCCAAAAGTCTTCTGTAGCACCTCATCTCCATGCTTTGTATTCTTCGTTGGAGATCTGCTGTGATGGTCCATGTTTCGCAAGCATATAGGAAGTTGGAGATGACAAGGGAGCGCAGCAGCCTTACCTTGGAATGTAGACTGATGGTCCTGTCTTTCCGGGGCAGTAGTTGTTTGTGCGATCCTGGAGAGGACTTCCTGTCGGGACCCATTGTCTGATACAATGGCTCCTAAATATTTGAAGCAATGCACTGTGTTGAAGGGATTGGCCTTGGACTTTGGTGTCCGTGTTGATGCCATTGGTGTTGTTGGTCATCATTTTGGTCTTCTCTGCACTTATTTCCATTCCATAGGCTCTGGAGGTGGTGTCAAGCCCCTGTATCAGCTGTTCAAGTTCTTGTTCCTCTCCAGGCAATCCATCAATGTCATCCGCAAAACGAAGGTTGGAAATTGCTCTTCCCTTTATGCTGACTGTGCCTTCGTGATCTGAAAGGGCATCTGACATGATGCGCTTTAGAAAGATGTTGAAGAGTGTTGGAGAGAGTAGGCATCCCTGACGCACACCGATTGTTGTTCTGAACCAGTTTCCGATGACGCTGTTGTGGAGGACTGCACTCGTAGCCTTGTCATACTGGCTTTTGATGACTTCAATAATTTTAGGGCTGATGTTGTATACTCCCATGGTTGCCCACAGAGCTGCATGCCAGACTCGGTCAAACGCCTTTTTGAAGTCTACGAACACATGATATAGATGTTGTTGGTGCTGTAGGTATTTCTTGCAGATTACTCTGAGGTTGAAAATCTGTTCAGTGGTACTTCGCCCTGCCCTAAATCCTGATTGCTCTTCAGCTATGATTTGTTCAGCTAGGGGTTTCAACCTGTTGAGTATTATTTTCAGGAGGACCTTGCTGGGATGGCTGATGAGGCTAATGGTGCGGTTATTTTCACATTCCTGAAGGTTACCTTTTTTGGGAAGAGTGATGACAAGTGACTGGGTCCATGGTGTAGGCCACTCCCCACTCTGCCAGATCTTGTTAAAGATAATGGTGAGTGCGTCAATCATCGCTTCTCCTCCTGCTTGAAGCAATTCCGCGGGTATGTTGTCCACTCCCGCTGACTTCCCTTAATTCAGCGATTGCACTGCTGCCTCAACTTCTTCTCGGAGAATTGGGAGGATTTCTTCTTTTTCTCTGTTCTCTGGGCATGCTAGAACTGATGGGTCTCCGTTTGGTTTGTGGTTGTAAAGGTCAGAGCAGTACTCTGTCCATCTGTCCAAGACTTCTTGTTCTTCTGTAAGGCATATGCCAGACTTGCTTTGGATAGTGGAGACCTTGGGCTGTTTAACACTTGTCAGCCGCTTCACAGTCTAGTAGGCCTTCTTGCTGTTGTTCTTGTTCAGACTGTTCTCTATTTCCTAGCATTGATCTTCTATCCAGTTCTCCTTTGCTGTGCGCATGCCTTTTCGGATTTCATTGTTGATATTTCGGTAGGCATCAGCTCCCTGTGAGGTGTTCTTTTTCTTTTTCATCTCGCTTCGTTTATCACACAGGTCCAAAAGTTCAGGTGTGATCCTTAGCTTCTTCTTTGACCCGTGCTTTCCAAGGATCTTCGTGACGGCATCTGTCACAGCTAAGTTGAAGGTGGTGGTCATGGTGTTGAAATCTACTTCACCAGCTCCCAAAATGAGCAGTGGTGCAAATTTCTCTCCAATTGTGGCCTGAAATAATTCTGCCACCTCCGGGTCTTGCAGTTTGTCCAGGTCGAACTTCAGTCTAGTGCACTTTGCTGTGTTTACTCTCTTCAAGTGAAGCCGGAAAGACATCATCACAAGATCGTGGTCACTTCCGATGTCTGCTCCTGGAAAAGTGCGTGTCCTGCTAATGTTGATGCTTGATCTGAAGCGTTTCTTTACCTTGATGTAGTCGATCTGGTTGTGATGCTCCCAGCCTGGACTGTGCCATGTCCATCGTCTGGATTTTTTGTGGAGACCAAGCGTGTTTGCCAGTAACAGATTGTTGTATCTGGCAAACTCCAACAGTCTCAGACCCCCTTGGTGAAAAGACGTTAAATTAAAGAAAGAAACAAAAAAAAACATACACACCAACCACATCTATCACTCAAACAAGTGGTGTCAAGGCATGTAGATCGCTATTAGAAGACGACAATGAAGAAGATGAATTCAGAATCGAGCCAACATTCTGGAGCTAAATATAGAAGATACCAAAGCTGATCAAAGACAAAACCCGTTTAAAAAAAATGCTAGTTAGGTTTCTCGTTTTAGGTTTTCAGAAAATAGACCCTACCATAACCCAGACAGCAAAGACGCATTCTTCAAGCTGCGTAGTTTACTCAGAAATAGGGATAAAGGCCACACGGATATGGTATCGACGTACCGTTTAAACAGGGGAACTCACTCCCTGTCCAAACCCAAAGGGAAAATTCGAACTGTACTGTTGGTTTGAGCTAGGAAAGCCCACTTAATCATTGGTTAATGTAATAACAATGTGAATTTTAGGGTAAACCCGCTTCTCCAAAAGTAAACAATGCCTTGGAATTTGTGCCTTGTAAAAGTTGAGTTGACGTTTAACTACTTAAAGTATCTTGGAGCGAAAAACATGTAGGCCTACATCTGTGCGCCTTGAATCACTCTTTGTTGTGTGAGATATGTACGCTATATACATCTGTGTATTATTATTATTATTATTATTATTATTATTATTATTATTATTATTATTATTATTATTATTATTATTATAGGGAACCGATTAACGCGAGGAATAAAACTGGTACCTCAATGTTACGTTAAAACGCGCACGATAGTTCGTGTGTGACGCGCACGATAGATGCGATCGTTTTGTTTTGCTAAGCATGCAATAACAGAGTGTATTTATCCTTGATTTGATTTTGCGTTGTTATTAGAAGACGATTTGTATAACGTTGGTAATTTTAGTTGGTCGAAATTATTTGAGAATTTTCTAGAGTTGGTTGTTTACTATCGATCGAAGCGTATGGATAATTCTAGTGGTAACTAAAGAAGCTTCCATCCCAAATAAGGTTGTATGACGTGAGAAAGTGATGACGAAATGTGTTTTGATTGGTTATAATTATGTCTTGCCCGAACGTTCTTTATTTCTCTGGAGTTAGAGAGACTATATAAGTGCCGCACTGTTTCAAAAATGTATTCAATTGTATTGTAAAGTGGAAAGTTGAGAGTGGAAAAAGCGATGGTATGCTGTACGCTGAATAAAGTTGGGAAACTTCATACGACGACTCCAGCCTTGTTGATGATTGAACGGGTTGCGTGGATAAACGAATCTGAGTTACACCTATCAGGAGGATTCAAGCATTGGTGCTGAATCAACTACTGATATAAATCAACATTGAGTGTAACACGCAAAAAGATTGTGATGTGTTACAACTACTTATAGGAAATAAGTCCTTCAGTGAGCAAGGATGTTGACAGGAAAAAAGTCTAATGTGTTTTGATCTTTTTTGGCTACCTAGCTCTGTCTCGTATTTAAAAAGGTAAACAAAATAATGCAGACTGAGTATCTTTGTCTTTATATTTATTTTGTATCTGGCTTAATTAATATTCAAAGAAAGACTAGCATTATTTTTAATTCTGTTTCTTCTTAGTTAGTATCTACCTCTTCGAGGTAGAGGGTTCACGATTTTGACAAGAGTTCAGTAGAATTCGATCTTTCGGAGATTTTGTTTACAGGTTCGCCTGGTTCACATTTCCTCGAAGCTGCAATTATTAAAAACAAGACAATAGAGGAAAACTTTGAAATCAGGTTTGTGCTCTGTTTCGAGCTTCAAATAGACTAATTCTTTCCTTGCAGGAAGCTGCAGATCGAAACCAAAACTTGTTAGGAAAGATTAATTAGATGTTATAGTTATTGGACAACAGATGAAAAGAAGAGCAAGATGTTTTTGACTGTTCCACTTCATTGTTATTTAAAGAGCTCAAGCTTTCAAGCCAAGTCAAGTTAACACATCTTTATTACCCACCATGGAGAATTAAATGCAGGATTGACCTCCTCTTAAGGTGAAAGTGCGAAGACCTACTCGACATGTAGGTGCAGAGTGGTTAGACTACCCAAGAAGCAAAATAAGAATAAATTGAAATAAGTTGTGGTGGTGATGGTAATAAGATTTGTTTGTTTTAGAGAGGTGAGCATGAGGGTGTATTTTATTTCTGGAACATATTTGTTATCCAAGATGGCAAAAATTCAGGTGGCTTCCTCAAAGAACAAACGACAGCCGCAGCGCAGCGCTGCCAGCTAAGACAAAGGGAGATGATCCATCAGACCCCATCCTAATCAAAATACTTAAACGTATCCACTACACTATTCACCAAAATAACTTCCAGACTGATAGCGGCAGTCACAGCCAAGTTAATGTCTATGCCACAGGAATCGAAACCGCACACGCTTACCAACTGGTGCTATTGCGGTCGACATAATGATGATGATGATGATGATGATGATGATGATGATGATGATGATGATGATGATGATGATGATGATGATGATGAATAAAACGCATGCAGTCTGGAGAAAACGCTGCTTCTGGAAAGAAATGTTGTCAATCATATAACTACAGTCACGAATGTTGCTGCAGGTGTATTGTTTTGAAGTAGCAAAACCAAAGAGCTTAATAATAGAAAGAGGGGGAACTTGGTACAGAACCGCGAGACGAAAGGTACGAGTTACGCTCCCTTGTCGACATGCTGAAAATGGCTCGTGGCAAAAAGTCAAAAGGCGACCGAATGAAACAGGGCGGTGACTTTTGCACAGCCATCAATTGCCATAATGCCAGATACAAGAAAAGTTGTGTTGGCAAGTCCTTTTTCAAATTTCCAAGAGACAAAGAAAGGTAAATTGCAATTGAAAAACTTCATTTTTTTGTGTTTATGTAGGCCTAAACTAAGACCGCTGCAGTGTTGTTAGTGTTAAAAGTAAAACAATCGGGGAGCGGCTTGAATGATTCATGTTATACCTATGTGCTAAATCCAAAACAGTTTGCTTGCTGACAGTTTACGTTCAACAGGTCGCTCACTGTTTACGTTATTGCTAGGTTGTTTGACTATATTTGTGCTTATATTTCAAAAGTAAATGTCAGATTGGCAGTTTGGCTTCGTCAAACTGCTTATGTTAACAAGTTAAATTAGACTAAATCTGTTTTCTCCTCGTGATCAAATACTGTGCAAGATAACCCCTTACCTAGGCACAAAAACGGTCCTTGATCTGTTGTAATCCCTTTTCGTTTGAGTGTAAACGGGAAAAAAAACTGTAATGTAGAAACTCAGTCCTTGTTCTGATCTGTGAATTTCTGCGCATTAGATCTATATTGCGTGGAATGTTGTAGTCGAGGTTCTGATTGTTCTGACTGATTAATTAATTATTTTCCATGAAGTGACTGATGTTATTAAGCTAGTGATGTGGGAGGTGAGAGGGTTGGGGGGTAGGGGAACACCTGATATAAATTAAATTCACACTATTAGTGAAACATTTTGTTATTGTGCTTTATTGTGATTAATTGTTTGATTGACAGAGCTCTCTCTTACCCCACCCCCACCCCTCTCCCTCTCTCTCACGATTACGGATTTACACAGTTTCGGATAAATAAAACAGTCTGTCATGCATATTTTAATTTAAAAATATCTGTCGTTGATTAAAAATTAATAAATTCCAGGGCAGAAAACGAACCTATGACATACACACATAAGAAGCATAAAAGCACCTAATAAATGTCAATAAGTAAACATTAAAAAAAAAGACAGCAATAGCGGAATGTTAATAATAATGATGGTTAAAAGTTTGGTTTTTGCAAACGTTGCCATAAAAATGTTCTTTTGCAATGGCATAGGCTCAATAAGTTACCACGCACAGATCATTCATATAGCAGATGATGAAATATAACCAGCCCGAGCAAATGGAAATAATCCGTGAGAGCGTCTCGCATTTTTGTATATGACATTATGGAAGTTCCCCCTCTTTCCGTAGTAAGCTCTTTGGCAAAACTCAGACTGTGGGGAATCGCAAGGGGGAAAGAGAGGGGGTTGAAAAGAGAACAAGACAGAAAGACTCGGACATTTTTTAAAATTCATAACAAGGATACAGATTATAGGCGAGAACCTAATCTTACAATCGTATCTGCACATTCTGCGATATTCAGTCAAAAATGCAAACGACAAGACAAATAACAAGAATGTTTTTTTGTTTGTTTGTTTTATTGCCTCATTCATCGAAATGATAAAACCGACAACAACCAAAAACAAAAAAAGAAAGAAATTGATCTTACATAATCAGAAAATGCATAATATGAATACATAAATACATTTCGGCGATCAGAGTTAATAATTATGCATTGTTGGACAATTGAAGAGGATATAAACGCTTTTGCCAATTGAATACAAATATCAAAGCCCCTATTTTTGCTAAATTTTTAGGCAACGTATCGCTCACAGTGTCGCATTGATATAATGCATGTTTCCAAGAAAAAATTTCTTTGCACACACACACACACCCACCCATACACGCACGCACACACACACACACAGCATTTTTACAAAACTTGGATCTCACAGAATTCATATAAATTCGGTAAATTATGCAAGTAACAGATATGGGAAGTTCACAATGTTTATCAAACTTTTTTTGTTTACAATGGCAACCTTTCTTGACCTATTGAACTATCAAATTAGAAACTTCTTTGACACTCAGTGGTAATGACAAAGAGACCGCGTTTATATGTATAGCACCGTTTCTCGCTGCTCGATCTTCCCAATCATTATATCGAAAACCACAACGAGAGAGGATCCAACAAAAGTCTACATTTGTACCATTTACAATTAAATTATTAATGAGGCGTTTAATTTCAATGATAATGTCTTTTCTTTCTTTATAGGAATTGGAATGTAACGCATGAAGTACGGATTTAGAATCTACAAATATTACAATACTTACATGCAATAGATGAAATGTTATGCTCATAATTTTACTTAATGCCATTAAAATTGCTAGAAAATCGATTTTCCCTTACCTAGATTTCGGAAATTTTTAAAACAGGCATAACAAAGGCCGCGCCTGTTCACCTGTCTTTAAAACAGAATCATCAGTGCATTTTTTTGGTTGTAAAAGATTATTAATATTTTTCTGCTAGCTAAATATTAACATCAGATATGAGTAAGGTGGTATCTTCATTCTGTTTTTCAGTGGAGTAGTTTATATCATAAATTGCATTTTCAAGCTCCCAAAGAAGGATGGGTGATATCAATTCCCTATTATACATACATTCTATATTTTTTAAATGTGTCCGAACTAAATCTTTTGTACAAGTTGCAATAGTTTGAAACATTTTAGTATTTTGAGCTCTTTTAGGGAAGCTGACGTCTGATCTTAACTGCAATTATTCCTCTTTGCTATTAAATACCGCAGCTGCTCTTATAATATATTAAGCGCACATCATTTTCCTCCATTTTTTTTTTCTTAAGGAATAACATCTGCTACTTCATACGTTAAACTTGTTTTAGTATGACTAGGAACACCTAGTGCTATTTTTAAAAAATCTAAACTCTGTAATTTATTAAGGTAGCAGGCAGGATAAGAGAAGTAAACTTTCTGTCCATAGGTAATTGTTTTTAATCTAACGAGAGCACAAGCTAAATGCACTAAAACTTTTGAAACTTGGCCCCAAACTTGTTTAGCAATGATTTTCAACAAGTTATACATTTTAACAGCTTTGTGCATTAAATAGTCGATATGCTTTTTTCAGTGCAACTTACAAGTTAAATAAACACCCAAAAATTGAACTTCTTTAACATTTTTAAGTTCCTCTTTGTCAATGAAAACTTTTGGCAGTTGCCTTGGCTCTTGACCATAATTAAATGAGATTATGTTTGTGTTCTCTTTAGATAATTCCAGACCATTTAAATTCATATAAAGTATAGTTGGTGTATTTCATTCTGATAAAGTTTAGTAAATGTTTTACTTCGAAAATGGATGTTTTTCTTTCTCAAAGAAACATTCATCTAGACCCCTATGTCATCAGCCAAATGAACTAGGAATATGCTTTTACTTACAGTTCTAGGTAAATCATGAATTAAAATATTAAATAAAAGAGGTGAAATTAAGGCTCCTTGAGGAATTCCCATGTCTGTTTTATGAGATGTTAAATAAGAAATACCAACTCTATCTCTCGATCTGAAAGGAGAGTTTAATATAATTATAATGTGTCCAGTATTTGTTTTAATTTCAATAATAATTATGCAAGCCATAATCTGTCGTAGGCTTTTCTCACGTCAAAAAACGTTGCAAAATCCTATCCTATCCTATCCGGTAACTCGAAGGTCGTTGGGGCACCATAGATGATCTTTCAAAAAGTACATGTCAATTTAGTGCCTTCTTTTATTTCCTACATACATATCCTATCCCGTAACTCGAAAGTCGCTGGGGCATCAAAGATGATCGTTTAACCAGCGTACTCAATCTTTCTCTGTCCTCAGCAACCCTCATGGCTTCGCTCAGTGTCAAGTCAGTCCATTCTGGAATGTTGTCCTCCCACCTATTTTTCTGTCTCCCGCTTCTTCTGCCTCCTTTCACCGTGCCGTGCAGGATGGTCTTTGCAAGGCCTGATGCTCTCGTGACGTGGCCATACCATCGGAGTTTCCGTTTCTTTACCACTGTGAGCATGTCATCGTGTTGTCCAATGGCTTGTGTGAGGGTCTGTCGTACTTCGTTGTTGGTGATGTGCTGGGTATAGGAAATGCCCAGACGTCTTCGGTAGCACCTCATCTGCATGCTTAGTGAGGGTCCATGTTTCGCAAGCGTATAGGAAGATGGAGATGACAAGGGAGCGCAGCAGCCTTACCTTGAAATGTAGACTGATGGTCCTGTCTTTCCAAATGGGCTTCAACCTCGTCAGGGCAGCAGTTGTTTGTGCGATCCTGGAGAGGAATCCCTGTCGGGATCCATTGTCTGATACAATGGCTCCTAAATATTTGAAGCTATGCTCCGTGTTGAGGGATTGGCCTTGGACTTTGATGTCCATGTTGATACCTTTGGCGTTGTTGGTCATCATTTTGGTCTTCTCTGCACTTATTCTTATTTCATAGGCTCTGGAGGTGGTGTCAAGCCTCTATACCAGCTGTTCAAGTTCTTGTTCCTCTCCAGCCAATCCATCAATGTCATCCGGAAAATGGAGGCTGGAGATTGCTCTACCCCCTATGCTGACTGTGCCTTCGTGATCTGCAAGGGCATCTGACATGATGCGCTCTTGAAAGATGTTTAAAGTGTTGGAGAGAGTAGGTATCCTTGACGCACACCGATTGTTTTTCTGAACCAGTTTCCGATGGCGCTGTTGTGGAGGACTGCACTGGTAGCCTTGTCATACAGGCTTTTAATGACTTCAATAATTGTAGGGCTGATGTTGTACATTTTCATGGTTGCCCCAAGAGCTACATGCCAGACTCGGTCAAACGCTTTCTTGAAGTCTACAAACACATGATATAGATGTTGTTGGTGCTGTAGGTATTTCTCGCAGATTATTCTGATATTGAAAATCGGTTCAGTGGTACTTCGTCCTGCCCTGAATCCTGCTTGCTCTTCAGCTATGATTTGTTCAGCTTGAGGTTTCAACCTGTTGAGTATTATTTTCAGGAGGACCTTGCTGGGATGACTGATGAGGCTGATGGTGCGGTAATTTTCACACTCCTGAAGGTTACCTTTTTTGGGAGGAGAGATAACAAGCGACTTGGAATCTCATGTTGGGGAGGAAACGTATCACAAACAGAAAAACGAAGATTGGACAAACAGATAAAAAGGGCTAGTGGGGTGGTTGGGAGGGAACATGATGACATAGCGACGATACATAGCAGACAAGTGACAAAAAAGCTGACTGCAATTTTGGCTGACAGTAACCATCCACTTTTCTTGGAATTTGACTCTCGACGGATAGACAGGAGTGGACGTTTTAGGGCACCAGCGGGAACATCAAATAGGTACAGGAACTCATTCATACCACTTGCCATTCAAGCACATAACAAACAAGTCGGTAGGTCTTACTAAACATACTCTACAACTCTCATGCAGCTTAGTTAGTTTAATTAAACTACTGTTTTTGTATAAATAGTTTATATGTTTACACACTCATAAGTTTTAAATTCTCATATTTATCTGTTCTTACGTTAATCCGTTTTACTGCTTAATTGAAATATCTGCATTATGAAAATATGTCCATGTGTTTGAAGATCATTAATAATGTATAAATATTTATGTGTGTGTAAAAGAAGAATGAATGGGC
This sequence comes from Oncomelania hupensis, assembly GCA_036898135.1. Taxonomy (NCBI): domain Eukaryota; kingdom Metazoa; phylum Mollusca; class Gastropoda; order Littorinimorpha; family Pomatiopsidae; genus Oncomelania; species Oncomelania hupensis. Next base: position 56,384,961 of record CM072514.1, on the reverse strand, counting down.
ATGTTTAATTGACAGACAATGTAATTTCCATGCTTTTGGATTAATAAAGTAATATCTTATCTTATCTTATCTTATGGAGTAGTCCACTCCCCACTCTGCCAGATCTTGTTACAAATAATGGTTAGGGCGTCAATCAACGATTCTCCTCCTGCTTGAAGCAATTCCGCTGGTATGATGTCCACTCCCGCTGACTTCCCTTTCTTCAGCGATTGCACTGCTGCCTCAACTTCTTCTCGGAGAATTGGTAGGATTTCTTCTTCTTCTCTGTTCTGGGGACATGCTAGAACTGATGGATCTCCGTTTGGTGGGTGGTTGTAAAGGTCAGAGCAGTATTGTGTCCATCTATCTAAGACTTCTTGTTCTTCTGTAAGTAATGTGCCAGACTTGCTTTGGATCGTAGAGACCGTGGGCTGTTTAACACTGTCAGCAGCTAACAGTCTGTTAGGCCTTCTTACTTTTGTTCTTGTTCAGACTGTTCTCTATTTCCTGGCATTGATCTTCTATCCAGTTCTCCTTTGCTGTGCGCATGCCTTTTCGGATGTCATTGTTGATTTTTCAGTAGGCTCAAGCTCCATGTGAAGTGTTTTTTTTCTTTTTCATCTCTCTTCGAATATGACACAGATACAAAAGTTCAGGTGTGATCCACGTTTTTTTTTTTGGTCGGTGCTTGCCAAGGATCTCAGTGGCGGCATCTGTCACAGATGAGTTGAAGGCGGTAGTCATGATGTTGACATCTACTTCACCAGCTCCCAAAATGTGCAGTGGTGCAAATTTCGCTCCAATTGTGGCTTGTAATATTTCTGCCACCTCCGGGACTTCCAGTTTGTCCAGGTCGAACTTCAGTCTAGTACACTTTGCTGTGTTTACACTCTTCAAGTGGCGCCGGAAGGATATCCTCACGAGATTGTGGTCACTTCTGATGTTTGCTCCTGGAAATGTGCGTGTCATGCCAATGTTGATTCTTGATCTGGAGCGTATCTTGACCATGATATAATCGATTGGTTATGATGCTCCCCGCCGGGACTGCGCCATGTCCATCGTCTGGATTTTTTGTGGAGACCATGCGTGTTTGCAAGTATCAGATTGTTGTATCTGGCAAACTCCAAGAATCTCAGACCTCTGTCATTTGTCTCGTTTTGCAGTGGGGTCACACGTGTGTCTCCCCAGTTGCGGTGCACATCTTGGCCAACCTAGGCATTCCGGTTGCCGTGCACTATGACAATGTCCTTCTTCGGCACTTGGTCAAGGACAGCCTGTAGATGTTCATAGAAATCCTCCACTTCGCTGTCGTCATAGTCTGATGTTAACAGTTTATTTCACAGACTAAGGCTAAATGCTTGGCGTGCTCGTTTCATAAATCCTCCAGTTCTTTGTAATTGTGGTACATTTTTTAATGTAAATCACTTAATATTTGAATGTCAATAAAATTATAACCATTTTCAGCCTTTACTCATTAGATTAAATAAATTAAAGCTACCTATGTCAATCTCAAGTATTGTATATCCAGAAGATCATTCTGATTGGTCATTGAGCTTAATGCTAATAGATTTACTTAGAAGTCATGAATTATTCAAATTTTTTCTAAATATCTTCTAACAATTAGTTTAGTAATTGTCTGTTTATTCTTTGTACCTAATTTATTTAATTAAGCATCATTAGTTTCAATAAATATATGTTATTTATTTATTTATTTATTTTTGGATGGAAGGGAGGGAGGGTTTGGGGAATTATTTATGAATTTGTTTTAGTTTTGATTGATTATTTTATCATGTTTCTTTTTGTTTGTTTATGGTGCGTGCGAGGGGGGGGAGGGGGGATGGGATGGGAGGGGGAAGAGGGTAAGGGCATGGAGGCCTAACTTCAACTTTCTGTAAGACGCAAAATAACATTTATAAGTACTTCGTTCTTCACAGGTGAAGTTGAAAGTTTTTATGTGTTTTTTTTTCCTTTGTGTGTTTCTTAATCAACTAATTGTTACAAGGGAATGAATGTATGTTGTTAAAATTGTATGTGTATGTTAGTAATATGATGATTTCTATAGTTTGATTAATTAATTACTTAATTTGGAAAATATCTATGATGTGCGCATGTTCGATTTTGTAAATTATTTATGTTACATCAGTACAACTTATGTTAATCTGATGAATAAAAATTGATGCAACAACAACAACAACAAGTCTGATGTTGGGGCATAGGCCTGGATGATGGTGATTTTGAAAGGGGCTGCTCTTAGACGGATGGTAATAAGTTTACTGGAGACTGGCGGCAACCCATGACAGTGGCTAGAATGTTCTTGTGGACCAAGAATCCAACACCTGTGCCTGCCTTCTCTCCCGCTGAAATAAAGCTTTTGGCCTTTGTCGGTGGTTGTTTCACCTAGGCCTTTCCAGCGCAGCTCGCTGATGCCTAAAATGTTCCATCGGTAGTGTCCAGCTCGTGGGCAAGTTCTAATTTTCCCTCCGCAGTTAGGGTCCTGACATTCCAGGTTCCTATGACGATGTTTCTCTCGTGCGGATCTTGATAAGTTGTCCATCAGTAGCACCTTTACCACCTCCGTCCTGGTGGCCAACGAAAGGCGCGGTCCTTGGTGACCGGGGCAACGACCGATCCAGTATGGAATGAGTGGTTCTTTTCATCAAATGGTGTGTCTTGGGCAAGAAAGACCTGGCAGGGCCCAATCCTCTCCAGGCTGTTGGCCACAGTCAAAATCCACGAAGACAGTATGACTCGCTTTGGCCCCGAGCACGTGGTCGTTGAACCTGTAGTAACGTGAGGTTCCTCCGCCCTGGCCGTTGGCTTCTGTGTAGAAGATTTTCGCCCAGTGATGCCGTGCTGACATCACCCCTGTTAGTCGCCTCTTACGACACGCCGGGAAACGTTGGGTCTATTCTATTCCAATAATAATAACCACACGCGCGACAAAACAAGTAACTATAAGAACTAATATGCAGCATACAAAAAAGATATGTAACAATAAATATTGGTGTTGCGATTACAAAATATCAACAAACAACCCAATGTATATATGAAATAATCAGGTGGTACAACTACACATACATTTTAGGAGGCACAGAGAAAGCGAGAGAGAGAGAGAGAGAGAGAGAGAGAGAGAGAGAGAGAGAGAGAGAGAGAGAGAGGGGGTATTGACCCATCATGGCAAATCTAAACAACTCAAACTTTATGAAGTAGAGGATAGGTGGTGGCGTGCAAACAGAGTAACTATTTGCACTGCGAATTGAAAAGAGGTCTGCATTGCACGAGTGAGTGTACGGAGTGTGGGGGCACGGGAAATTATTGCATTGGGACGGGGATGAGGAGGGTGCGGGACAAGGGTACAGTTTGGGATACGGGGTGTATGGCGTTGCGCGTAATGGTTGCGCTGAGGCTGCCAAGACCGATTCGGGGAATCCCCGTCTTGATTAAAACGTTTTCCCCATTGGACGCACATTAATTTCCTATAAAAGCTGTCGAAACTCACGCACCCCAGATTTACACACGCATTGCTCAAGGACAACTGGATAGCAAAGGTATTTGATTGATAATACAAACTTTGGTAAAGCATAGTGCTTCAAGTTAAAATTCCTGCTTTAAAAAAAATGATTGAACTTGACTGAATACTGACTGTTCTGCAAAAGTACAACCTAAAACCAACATTTATCAGCTTAGTTTCTTAATGCAATGACTGCTACTTCTCCCTGAACAGTCTGGAATATGGTAGCACCAACGATGACTGCCTCCAAGTGTTGCCTTTGCAGATATGTTTCTTGTGCATGCAAACTGAATAGTGCAGACTGTCGTCAGAACCGAAAAGGCGGCCTCCGGACCCACACAGCGATGCGCAGGATGACTATTGTAGGCATACGCCATCATTTTGCTGTACAAGGCACTGACAATAAACATTCTGATCAAAACCATGAAGGCAGATCAACGCCATGCTACAAGTACCAACGGCGATATGTGTGCTTAAAATGGACAGTGATCATACTGCTGATGGTGACGTCATACGTGACTCAAAGTGACGCAGCAGGTGCCGGACTCAAAAGACGCAACTGGCTGGAAAATCTTCAATTTCGATGTGAATGCGGCGAAAACCAGGTCAGTTATTTATTTCTTTATTGAATGTGGATTTTCGTTTTCCACTCCTTAAATCTTATCTTCTGGTTTCCTGCTACTGAAAACAATCTTTTTCCTAATCATTATCACGATTCGCTTCTTCTTCTTAATCTTCTCCTTCTCCTCCTTACTCTGTCTATCAATTCATACGCCAATATGGAGGCTGAAACAAGCAATCAACTCTAGTCAGAGAATTTATTTTCCTGGTGGCGCTTTAACCTCTTACAGAAAAGATGGCCAAGACAAGAAGTGGACAGAAGAAGATGAAAATGATCAAGAAGAAAGACGAGAGAACTGACGCGACCTCCATTTTAATACCATCTGAGGAGAGATTGGCAGCCGTTGAAAATCAGGACGACGTTACCAACATGGAGTCAAGGGCAAGAGATGCACCCACATCCGACAGCACAACTTTCGCTACTACCCCCACAGTGAGTGTGATTTTGGAGTTAAAGCATCTCATAACATCGCTTTGCTCTCGAATATCCGTGTTGAAAAACATCATCCGCGAACAAGACGGAAAAATAGATAAGTTGTAGGCGGAGTCGAAGCAGACGACGCATGCGGTACCGGGCAATAAGAGCAATCCGAATTATGCGGAAATTCTAAAGTCGCAGTCGGTTGGTACTGGCGCAAAATTGCTCAAAGCGTCTTGGAAATCTGCGATGCCAACTCCGAAAACCGCTTCCGACTATGAAAAATCAAGATCTGACCTTTACAACAAATACACCAAATGGAGACCAATCAGTTCTAGCATGTCCCGAGAACAGAGAAGAAGAAATCCTCCCAATTCTCCGAGAAGAAGTTGAGGCAGCAGTGCAATCGCTAAAGAAAGGGAAGTCAGCGGGAGTGTCAACATACCCGCGGAACTGCTACAAGCAGGAGGAGAAGCGATGATTGATGCCCTCACCATTATCTGTAACAAAATCTGGCAGAGTGGGGAGTGGCCTATACCATGGACCCAGTCGCATGCCATCACTATTCCCAAAAAAGGTAACCTTCAGGAGTGTGAAAATTACCGCACCATCAGCCTCATCAGTCATCCCAGCAAGATCCTCCTGAAAATAATACTCAACAGGTTGAAACCCCAAGCTGAACAAATCATAGCTGAAGAGCAAGCAGGATTCAGGGCAGGGCGAAGTACCACTGAACAGATTTTCAACCTCAGAATAATCTGTGAGAAATACCTACAGCACTAACAACATCTATATCATGTGTTCATGAACTTCAAGAAGGGGTTTGACCGAGTCTGACATGCAGCTCTATGGGCAACAATGAAAGTGTACAACATCAGCCCTAAAATTATTGAAGTCGTCAAAAGCCTGTATGACAAGGCTACCAGTGCAGTCCTCCACAACAGCGCCATCGGGAACTGGTTCTGAACAACAATCGGTGTGCGTCAAGGATGCCTACTCTCTCCAACGCGCTTCAACATCTTCCTAGAACGCATCATGTCAGATGCTCTTGCAGATCATGAAGGCACAGTCAGCATAGGGGGTAGAGCAATCTCCAATCTTCGTTTTGTGAATGACATTGATGGATTGGCTGGAGAGGAACAAGAACTTGAACAGCTGGTACAGAGGCTTAACACCCCCTCCAGAGCTTATGGAATTGAAATAAGTGCAGAGAAGACCAAAATGATGACCAACAACAACCAATGGCACCAACACGGACATTAAAGTCCAAGGCCAATCCCTCAACACAGTGCATAGCTTCAAATATTTAGGAGCCATTCTATCAGACAATGGGTCCCGACAGGAAGTCCTCTCCAGGATCGCACAAACAACTGCTGCCCTGACAAGGTTGAAGCCCATTTGGAAAGACAGGACCATCAGTCTACATTCCAAAGTAAGACTGCTGCGCTCCCTTGTAACCTCCATCTTCCTATATGCTTGCGAAGCATGGACCCTCACAGCAGATCTTCAACGAAGAATACAAAGCATGGAGATGAGGTGCTACAGAAGACTTCTGGGCATTTCCTATACCCAACACATCACCAACGACGAAGTCCGACAGACCATCACACAAGCCATTGGACAACACGATGACCTGCTCATAATTGTGAAGAAACGGAAACTCCGATGGTATGGCCACGTCACCAGATCATCAGGCCTTGCAAAGACTATTCTGCAAGGCACAGTGCAAAGAGGTAGAAGAAGAGGGAGACCATAAGAGCAATCATACTGCTAAAATGGACAGTGAAAAATTGACGCTTTTTATATTGCCTACCACGGGATTCGAACCTGGGTCATCGGTGTGCCAGGCGAACGCTCTACCACTTGAGCTACAGCGGTGTGACCCGTCTTATTATATAAAAGTAATAATAGTAGATATATACAGATACCAGATTTTCATAGAAGCTCCTTATAATTATTGTGCAGTGTACAATTACATTTTTTTATAGCTCTGTTCTTCTTTGTGTATTTATTTTGTCGTTAATTAGTTGGTCCTCTGGATTAAAAGTGCGGGGAGTGGGAGAGAGTGGGAGGAATGCTGTCGCGGATAGTTTTTAAACATTTCGGACTGTCTGTTACTGTTGTCAGCCAGCGTTACATATCCAGTTCCGTTCATGTTTTGTCATAATCTGTCCAGCCCTTTATTTGCCTTCTGCTGCCTGCACCTGCCTCATTCCACTACTCCTTGCATAATAGTGTTTTGCAAGGGTTTCGTGCCGTATAACAAACCACGCTAAACTTTCTCTTCTCTTCACAATGGCACAAGAGTTGTTCTTGAAGGCCCGGCCCGCAAATGACACGACCAGGTTCCTGATCGACGTCCCCGTTGTTGTTGTGATTAGATTAGATGATTTGCATCACACTACTGTAGCACTTCATTTCAAATGCCCGAACATCGTTTTTTTTTTTTTTTTTTTTTTTTTTTTTCTTCAAAACTGTTGTCGAGGTCCAGTTCTCGGAATCGTACGTCAAAGACCTGAAGAATTTCAATTTGATGCAGAAACGTAGACTATTTCTCTGCTCTTCCAAATCTTGTTCAAGCCTGCCATTGTTCACTTATAGACACTGCCATCACCTCTGTAGGCAATCTGCCGATATTAAGACCAATCTGACAACTTTCCGCGTCCCCATCGCTTGTAATTGTTGCTGTATTATCTGCTGTTTGTTGTTAATATCCAAAGAATTCGATATTCAAATACCTCACATTTTCCTCAAGCGCTGACCACGTGTTCAATGTCATGATCCTGTTTTTGGAGAGGGAGACAGCAGTGCATTTAACACCTAAATGGAAATTCTCAAAACTTTGATCCTGGGATATTTTGATGAGGAACAAATGCACTCCATTTAAAGATTTCGTTGACTGCACGTGTAAAACTCCACTGTCCATGTAAGCGATCACTGGAACATGCAGATCTCTCGTTGGCCAACAACGTCTTCATCATGTCACAAAATGTTGTGGTTTCACCCTTCAAAAAAGCTGCAAGTTGACCCTCTTCCTTATTTCTTTCAAAGCATGACGAACGCTTGGTTGGGCGAGCGGCTGGTGCAGGAGTCGGCACTTGGCTAGCTGGTACATTTGGCCAAACGGAGGGTGGATGTTTCGGTCTTTGCTTCCCTCTAGTAATAGTGATCGTTTCAAACCCAGTAGGCCAGCGCAGTTCACACACAACAGTGTCTTTTGAAACGACCAAGTTGGCATTCGGTATTGCAGAAATCCACGCATTCTTCTCGTCTGCATCCTTTGGAAATCTGAACACAGATAATTTCCTCTCCACACCACCTCCTCGTTCTGATGAATAGTTTGTTTTACATCCATAGACGCAACACTTTTTCCCCATGATGAAAATGCGACCACAATGAAAATCAAAAACAAGCGCCGACGTGACGGAAGTTATCGATTGATGCGTAAATTTACCGAAATGCAGGCAAACCAAGAAGAAAAAAACATTTTCGTAGAGATAACTAGTCGATAAATTAACACATTTTGGGTAACTATTGGTGTTTAAACGTGCATTATAGGTAAAGGTATGACTAACAAACAATATAAACTATGTATTATATTCTTTAGGAATCAGGTTTGTGTTTTCAGTAAATTGATTAGGCAGAGTTACGTCCCTTCCCTTATTTTCAGTAGGCCCCCAGTCAAAGCCCCCAGATGCGCAATGAAAAGGCCTGTTAGTAGAGTTCGCCATGTCCCCAACACATAAGCATATAGGAAACTATTAATAGCCTTGTTCTCAAAACAGTCTTTATAAAGCCGAGACTCCTCACCAAAATAATAATGAACTAGGAAATATAGTACCAACACAAAGTGAGTACATACGCCACGTGACTCTGTCAACAGTCGTCGCTCGCGTACTAACTCGATAAACACGTGATGTATACACACATGTAAATATTTATCAATTCACTTCGTGACAATAAGATAAGATAATTTTATTTCACGAAGGTAAAAGAGTAAACACTGGGTGTGCTTGTTTACATCTTGCCTTTGGGGCTTATTACACTAAAATTAGTATAACAAAATAACTTTATAACAATAACATCATAATGAAACAATAATATAAATAAAATTTGCGCGCATGCTCTCTCTCTCTCTCTCTCTCTCTCTCTCTCTCACACACACACACACTCTCTCTCTCTCTCTCTCTCTCTCTCTCTCTCTCTCTCTCACGAACACACAATTCAATTCAATTCAATTCAACAAATCTTTATTACCTCTTACAAGGAATTCTGACAGGCACTTGATCACTAAAATAAAACAAATAAAAATGAAAATAAAAGTAAAAATGCAAGTAAAAAATTAAACATAGTATAAAGTAATATTTGTTTAAAATCTTTACAACATGTAGGATACGATTATATATGGACAAACAAATACACACCCACACTATTAATTTATGTAGTAAATTATGTAATGAAATGTAAAACAAATTCTCACAGAAGAGGCTGTTTCCATCCAATCACAACACAACTTACGTAAAACAATTTAATGAAAGTTATGAATGTAGAACTCATGCTAAGTAGCTAATTAACTAAATTTAATGTACTGTAAAAGATGGTTTCTAAAGGATGTGTATTTAGTGACTGCATTGCGGAGAACTTCAGGACAGTTATTCCATAAAGCAGAACCTGAATATGGCACACTGGTTTTGAACAGAATAATACTTGGAAATTGGATATTTATTTTGTTTGAAAATCTGGCAGTTTTCCTAGAAAAAAGAGAAGAAAAATAGGAGGGTGCATTACCAGAAAGAATCTCGTGCATTAAAATTCCTTTATTACATTTTAATTTGTTGGCAAGAGGTAGTATGTTGATCTGTTCGTAATCAATTAGAAAGATTTTATTTTTAAGAATAACAACACACACTAATCTAAGGCAGCATATGAAAAACGAAACTGTTTCCCAACTGGAGTCCCCAAACGTTTTAACGATCGGGTATTGAAAGCCTTTCAACTGATATAAAATGGGATGCCCAAAGACGAACGATATGTGGAAGCGTGTTGAAGAGAAACAGAACGCTCACCTGTTTGCGGGTAGCGTACGCGTATTGACAAAAGCGTTGATACCTTCAATCCAGCCTAAAAGGGACTCACTTTGACCACGCCCCCTCGACAGATCCTTTTAATATTCACAGTGAGTGTTACCCCACTGAAAAAAAATTCTTTGGAAAGCATAGTTATTTTTTACATGAATAAATTCCGTAGTTTTTGTGCTTATTAATAGCAACATCCGTTGGATAGACAGCCCACATTCTTCAGCTAAATATAGCAGCTACCTTCTTTTTGCGGATGCCATTGATGGATTGGCTGGAGAGGAACAAGAACTTAAACAGCTGGTACAGAGGCTTGACACCAACTGCAGAGCCTATGGAATGGAAATAAGTGCAGAGAAGACCAAAATTGATGACCAACAACACTAATGGCATCAACACGCACATCAAAGTCCAAGGCCAATCCCTCAACACAGTGCATAGCTTCAACTATTTAGGAGCCATTGTATCAGACAATGGATCTCGACAGGAAGTCGTCTCCAGGATCGCACAAACAACTGCTGCCCTGACAAGGTTGAAGCCCATTTGGAAAGACAAGACCATCAGTCTACATTCTAAGGTAAGGCTGCTGCGCTCCCTTTTCATCTGCATCTTCCTGTACGTTTGCGAAACATGGATACTCACAGCAGAACTACAACGAAGAATACAAAGCAGAAGACTTCTGGGCATTTCCTATACCCAGCACATCACCAACGACGAAGTCCGACAGACCATCACACAAGCCATTGGACAACACGATGACCTGCTCACAGTGATGAAGAAACGGAAACTCCGATGGTATGGCCACGTCACCAGATCATCAGGCCTTGCAAAGACCATTCTGCAAGGCACAGTGCAAGGAGGTTGAAGAAGAGGGAGACCTAAAAAGAGGTGGGAGGACAACATTCGAGAATGGACTGGCTTGACATTGAGCGAAGCCATCATGGTTGCTGAGGACAGAGATAGATGAAGCATGCTGGTTAAACGATCATCTGTGGTGGCCCAACGACCTCAGAGTTACGGGATAGGATAGGATAGGAAAGCCGGTAAGAGAAAGAACTGGTAAAAAAAAGTTCTCCTAAGTTTTCGTTTTAGGCTGATAAAACAGACCATACTCTACCCCAGACACCAAAGACACAATCTTCAGCTTTGTTGTTCATTCAGAAATAGGGTCAAATGTCACACGGCTATGATACTCGATGTACCATTAATCAGGGGAAATCACTCCGTGTCAGAACCGAAATTCAAAAATTCAAACTTTAGCAGTTGGTTTAGGCAACAAAAGCCCAATGTATAACTGTGTAATGTGATAACAGTTTGACAGCAAATTTTAGGGAAAACCCGTTTTCGCCAAAAAAGCCTTCGGCTTGGAGCCTTTTAAGGAAGACGCTACTAACATTGTTACAGTTAGTTTTCCCCTTTCCTTTGATTGCGGTAGACCAAGACGTTCGTTCGTGTGGTGTCAGCGACGAGGACAATTAAAAAGAAGATGGTATACAACCATGGAGATTAAAACCAAATACATTATTGGGATCCAATGCTGAAGTATAATACTCACACAGCAGCTGGTGGGCAAAGTATTTGTGTGTGATTCGGGGGATGTGTAGAGGGGGAGAATGGAAAAATAAATACTTTGGCCACCCATGCGTTGGAAATTTGCGACTCTTTCACAGCACGGCAGCCGCCATCCAGAACAAAAGTACATCGGACACACCAACCCTTTTTGTGTAATTTTATTCGGATGATACCCAAAACCAACAACTATGCAAAAAACAAAGACTTGCTTAGCATCATAATTTGCGAATAGAGGTTCAATTTTTAAAAAAAGAGAGAGAGAGAGAGTATACACCGAGGGCTAGTCTGTGCACGCACGGATTGCATAGCACGGACTTTAAAGATCCTGACGCTCATGTCATCGACCGGTGAGTGCCGGCTACACAAATACGCCCATCACGCACTAAATCCCCTCTACCCCATTCAACGGTCAACCAGGATTGTGCTCAGTCGTCTGGGCGTCAGACTAGACTATGCGCCCAAAGGTTGCGAGTGGGCGCCTCACTTCCAATTTAAAGGCACCCACTTTGACCGCGCCTCCTCAACAGATCTTTCTAGCATTTACAGAGAGTGTTGCCCCACTGAACAAATGTAGCTTACAACAACAAAAAATAATTCTTTGGATAGCATAGTTGTTTTTCAAATCAATAAAATCCGTAGCTTTTGTGCCTAGCCCACTGCCAGCCAACGATATTGAGCTAAAAATAGCATCAACTAAAACAGGTGGGGTGGTATTCATGACCGTTGGTTAAGGCTTAACCAATGTTGGTAAAATTAACGACGTTGGTTAAGCTGGAAATTTTAAATTCATGAGGCCTTAGCAGAGTTAACGATGGTTGCTAACCATGGTTATTTTAACGGAGGGGGGACCACCCGATAACCAATGGAACACTGGTTAAAAATGGCGGCCATCATTTGGTGGCAACTTCGACAGAGACGAGCTCCGGGGAGAGAGAGAGTATTTCGCGACAGAAGTAATCCACTTGACAAATTTGATGATGTGGAACTGGTATCAAAATTTCGTTTTCGTCGGCATGATATCATCACGTTAACGAACGCGGTAGACAGACTGAAACTGTGTGATCGGCAAGGCGTTTTGTCACCACTTTTACATGTGTGTCTCACTCTTTGTTTTTATGCCTCTGGCACCTTTAATAATCTGTCATATTAATAAAACGGGTTAATATTATTATTATTATTAAAATATTGTTGTTGGATTTTGACTGGTGATGTGTAGGCTTATTGTGTATCTGTATAGTTTATACTCGTAGGGTAATGCAACCCTACGAAATAAAGACAACATTTCAAGTTCCAAACTACCCAGAAACGGCAGAAATTGACACCTCAGTCTAAAAACAAAATGTAGGCCTAACATTACAAACTACAAAGTGATCAAAAGTGATTTCTCTCCTTTCACCCCAACAAAAAGCTCGCTCTCCTTGCTCACTATGATATCCAGCATGCTGTCGGTAGGCTTGCTAATCACGCCACCATTGCCAGACTTTAATCGTGCGGCTGCACGATTCCGATGGTCTTTTTTAAGGTTATAAAACTTCTCCCTCACGTCTTCGGCTTTTCGCTTCGCACCACCAACTGCACTCACTCTTTCGGCGATTTTTTTCCAGCAGTCGTTTTTTAGGCGGTTCGTGACATCAGTTGATAAACTTGCCATCAGTATATGTTTAAATTCTATAACGTTCTCAAGGAGAACATTAGTTTCAGTGTACGAAAAAATTGCTTTTCTCTTTGCCATTGCCACAGCCATTTTTATAGGCCTATTTTGTTGACGAAAGAAGGAAAACAGCTGCTTGAATTATGCCCCCTTACGGATATTCCCGCACAGCCCAAAAATAGCCTTGGTTAAGTACCAATGGGTGGACACTCCCTCATGAATAGCGATCTGCTAAACGATGGTTAACGATACCATTGTTGGTTACAAAACCAATGTTGGTAACGTTAACCATCGCCTATAATTTAACGGGCCATGAATTCGACCCCAGAAGGAGAACAATAAAGCAATTTGCTTGGAAAGGTTTTTCGTGTTAGATTGATACCACCGACCCTATCCTATCCTAGACACCCAAAGACGCACTATTGAAACCGCGTGATTCATTCAGAAATTAGGATAAAGATCACGCGGCTATGTATTGGTGTACCGTTAGACAGGTGAACTCACTTATGTCAGAACAGGAATGGAAACTTCAAACTTTAACGTTTGGTTTGAGCAACGAATGTCCACGTTATCTTTGGTTAATTTCAAAACAATACCAAATGTGTAGGGTAAACCTGTTTTCGTCAAACGTAAACAAGGCCTTCCCATTTGGGGCCTCTGAATATCAAATGTTGATAACATAAGATAAGATAAGACAAGATATAAGATAAGATAAGATAAGATAAGATAAGATAAGATAAGATAAGATAAGATAAGATAAGATAAGATAAGATAAGATAAGATAAGATAAGAATTTTATTTAACAAGGGTAAAAGATTAAGCACTTGGTGTGCTGTTTTACATCCTGCCCTCGCGGCTTGTAACAATAACAATTAGTATAACAAAATAACTTCATAACAATAATGTTGATGATAACCCCAGACTCCAGTCTTTGCCCTCCAGGAAAAAGAGGACGGCAGAATTATTCTGATAACTTTTTGACAGCTAGAAGGGCATTATGAAGATGAAGGGGTTATGAGCCTTGCATTCGAGAGATAAAACAATCTATAGTGCTGAGGTGAAATGACCTGCGCATGCAACATTTAACAGATTATGATTCAAACAAAGCGTAAAACGGAGGCCAACCGAAATTTCAATGTTTTCTAATGACATAGTAAAATCGTGCTTTATGTTCTAAGACACGACGTGGTGTTTATAGGACGATACAAGCGGGTACATAACAAACAGGGTATGGTGTGCAATATGATGACAACGTATAGTTATTTTGAAGTCGGGAGACCCCCGTTGGGGTGCCGGGGGTTTCAGTATAAATAGTATTCCCACTTTCTGGAAATTTAGTGCTTTAAATTCGCACTGTCGCTGTCTTTCTCATTTGTTCTTTCTCATTCCTGCTCTGTTCTATCAATCTGCTATACTATCTTCTTCTTCGCTAGACCATTCCCCTATCTTTTTTCTTGAAAACTCTTCCGGGACAAGACTCCTTATTTGTGTATGTCGAGGTCTGTTGGATCAGCTTGGGAATATTGGACGCTTTCTGCCAGGTGGTCACTAGGGCTTCCTATGATGTTATTATTTAGCAATGTAGGCATTTTATATGTATGTGTTGTGTTAATAATATATTTATAATGATGTTTGTATTCTATTTTGTTTTTGTAAACGGGGGTTCGATAAATTAGAGTATAGCCTCAGCGTCCCCTGCGTGGGATGTCTTTATTGTAAAGTGACTGGCTGGCGGAGAGCATTCAGTTTTACCACTAGGGTTGTTTCAGCAGATCTTTTATGCGGATCGTGGGTTGTCCGGTCCTGATTTGGTTCGGAAGAGTCCGCTGGACCTAAAGCAATAATCATGTAATGTAATGTAACAGTCGGGAGATTGATCGACTTTAAAAAAAGTAAACGGAGAAACCGCACTGTAGTTTGACAGGAAATAGAGAGTGAAGCGGATGAGGTGCAGGGTATAATTGGGTGGGTGTGGGAGTAGAGTGTGAGGGATTAGGGGTAAGTGGTGTAAGGGAAAGGAAGAACATTCTATTGCATCTCAAACCACGTTCGATTCGCAGTTATCGTCCTGCACACGTGTTTGAGGATAGAAAATAGGATTGGAGTCCTGGGAACTACGAGGGGGGAAGTGGAGGAGGGGGGTAGGTCGAGTGGGTTAAGTAATTTGTTGATCCCGCGTTGGGTGTTATCACCAGCTTCCTCCATAGTCTAGTTTTGATACAATTATTACGCATGTGAAACCGTTTTCCGCTGCTCTTAAAACTCTCTTTCAAGGTTACACACCACAGTCAACCACTGTCACTACACCACCTTGTCTTCGTTTTAATATTTGGTACTCAGTAAATTACGGTCGCGCGCGCACGCACGCACCACCTAGTCACAGTGTACAGCCCACTTTTCTATCTCTACCTCAGACATGCTTTCTGCTCTACCAAGACTGGAGTTTTAATCGTTTAGTTGCTGCATACATTTTATTCTTATTATTATTCTTTTTCGTCTTCTTATTTTTCTATCATTATTTTTTCCGAGCGCACTGTGCGTGCTACATAGCATTGAAAAAAAAACACCCGCATTGTCCTACATCATTCAATGTGTGCATGTACACACATAATTGCCGAATCATTGCGGCTCCACGTCTTTTTCGTGTCCGGAGTTGTTCTCTACCTGGAAACCGTAACTTTGTTATCAATATCCCTGTTTGCACAAAGTCACACAACAGCAAAATTAATCTAGGAAGCATTTTGATAGCAATTAAACTAAGTTTGCAGCGAGCATTGTATGCGTCTTAAAGTGTGACTTCGTATCAGTTGCACGGGAGCAAGAAAGTCACATGACGAATGATTAATCTGAAGTGCTTTAAAACTAAGCTTTTAGTGTATCACTGACGACAGCAATTAAACATTCGAGTAGTTTAAAGCTTAAAAAAAGGCTTAACGTTTTTGTAAATTGATTCGCCTTTTAAGAAGATTATTCTCAGTCGAGCGTTTGGAAGTTTGCATGAATCGCTGCCACTATCTGAACCATATGCAAGCAAACAAATTATCACAATTGGCCGAGTCAACTCTTTAATTTTTACATACACCGCAAAATGTGTACAGAAAATGGTGAAGCGCAACGACCTTGACCTTTGGGAAAGTACAAATACCAATGAGTCAATCAATATGTATGACCCACAATGGACAATTCATATATCACATTACATCTCAGCACATAGATATGAAGCTGTTTGAAAACAAAGGAAAAGTATGAATAGAATCACAAAATAATCAGTACTAAACTACATTTTTCCCCAGAATTATACATTAATCTTTCAACTTGAGCTTGCTTTATATTATACTTTCAATTTTCTAACACGCTTAACAGTAGTTGAAGCATCCGCAAAGCAAAAATTATGAATTTCTGTTCAGTTATTCTTTAAAATAAAGCAGAAATGTTGTTTTGGACAAATCAAACGGGCTGTCCCGAATGACCGACCATCGGACTGCTTCTGAACAATGGCCCATGATTTGAAAGTGGAGTACCCACGTACCGAAAATCAACATCGTATTTACCAAATTTATGTTCAGTTATTTACAATACAGCAACAGGCAATCACAATAAAGGAAAAACAGCTTCTTGGGGGGAGAGCGAGGTATGAGTGGAGGGAGTGGGAGGGAGATAGCGCCGGGGACGGAGAGGGGGGTGGGAGGAGAAGCAAAATGGGACACTTGAGGATAAAGATTTTTACCGTGAGCCATATCTCGGACAGTTAACGGTTTATCCGACTTGGATTATCAGGTGGCCTAACCCTTTCAACGCCGATAATGTACACAGTGTTAGAAGTGAATCAATCCTTTTAATATCGTAGTACCCATGCGGCATGGAAGAATTATGACGCAGGCGAACGACTAGGAGGGAGTGGTGGGGTGGAGTGTAGGGGGGTGGGGGGTGGAGGAAAGTATCAACAAGTGCACAGCCTCTTCCAACTTGAAGGGTCGAAACTTTCCGCAACTAGGGTGACACTTCTTGTCAACTCTCCTTTACAGCGTTGAAGGTACCGTTCTTCGTTGATGATCTAATTTCTTACCCATTTAAACAATTAGTGACTTTGAAGTATCGATGCGACGCGACACGCATGCAAGTGCGGCTGCCCTTACGGTCTGATGTGGTCTCTGTGCAAAAGCATTGCTCTTTTGTCTTTCACAATCACAGAGGACGCTACTTCGTGGTGATCTGCACTGAGACCGCTGGCTTAACACGGTTCACTCTGACATATCATATATCTCTCTGGTGTCAACAGTTCTCAAGTGCCAGAAGCTGATTTTCGGATCTCAAAACAGCTAGTATTAACTATTCAAATATTGTTTCCTGGGACTGAAGTTCTCCTCGAGTGTACTGCACTGAGATATCAACTTTGAGCAGAATGGCTTTGCACTCCAAAATTATTAAGTGTTGAGTTTAGGGTTTTGAAGGACAGAGAGAGAGAGAGAGAGAGAGAGAGAGAGAGAGAGAGAGAGAGAGAGAGAGAGAGAGAGAGAGAGAGATTTTAGTAGGAAATGGATGGATGGGAGAGATAGAAAAAACAACAACACAGGTAGGACTTTAATACTAAACATCTCATTTTAAGTACTTCATAGTTACTCCAAAACCAAAGCATGAAATCATACACCGGGTCATTACGCATTCTTGCTTTAATTTGAAGTTAAAACAACAACAACAAAATGCAAACAAACAAACAACAACAACAGCACACTACAATCAACATAGCACCATGTTGTCATATGAAAAATCGACAGCCGTTAGCTCTTGGAAACTATAAGACTATTAGCAAGAAGGGCTCTCTAGAGAAGGAGAAAAAAAGTGCCTTTTTTCAGTGCGTGAACGCTTTCTTTTCAGGACTATTAGTATAGGATTGGGGATAAACTGCTCAAATGCTCTATTTACACACCTTGCAGTATCATAATAATAATAATAATAATAATAATAATAATAATAATAATAATAATAATAATAATAATAATAATAGATGATGTATACGCACCAATTAGGCTCAAAAGAGCGGCGATCTGTACCCACATACATGCACTCACACGTTTCACTCATTCCAAAGACTGCTATACCAATCTTGGGTACATTATTAGCTATGCTCACTCTCACACACATCTATCACGCAAAACTTGGCTTGTCAAGGCAAGAAGATCGCTATTAGAAGACGGTAAAACAAATTGAATTTTATTTGTGACATTTTAGAATGACTTCATCCAATACTATTATCGAAGGGAGGGAAGAAACCGGAGTATCCGGAGAAAATCCTCGATGACGTTACAAGTCTCGCACCTTTGGCAGAGGATACAGGCGACTAACCAACTGCGACACCAGGTCTCCCCCTCCCCGCTCCCTTTCCCCCCTCTTTCCCCTTCCTCCCTCCACAAAAAAACTTTTTTTTAAACCGTTACCCTACAAAAGAAACTTGCACGCTATTTTTTCTTAAGAAAGCTTCGTCGCGGCTCCTTCAAGGTCGAGATCCAAACGATAAGAATGGCATAATTCTATCACCCCACTATAACCCACCCCCACACCGTCCACCACCACCCATCATCCCTTCACTCCATCTCCAAACCCTACCTCACTTCCGCGTCTTCCAGAAGAACCTTTCGGTGCCCTTGTTTTTCCTTCGCGATATGGCCCGGTCGATAACGCAACCAATCAAGTAGAATCGGGCGATGACACGGGTGATGAACCGAGCTTGTCCGGATGGCCCGAGCTAAACTGATCGGCTCAAAGCGGGTAAAGATGGGATGGGGGGGGGGGGGGAGAGCAAATAATCAGTAGCTTGTTGTTTGTAGATTATAGTCACACGACACTTTCGCATATAGGTGACTACTGGACCGATTTATACTGACACCAGCGGGCCAGTTGTTGGTAAAGGGGAAAATAATATGATCACACGTTGACCAATCCGGGATTCGAACCAGCGACCTTTCGGTTACTAGCAAGACGCTCTTACCAACTGAGCTACCCGGCCCCACATCAGTAGCTATCTGAGGGAACCTCTTTTGTACCTCTTCGTAGAAAGGACGGGTCGTCCATTTTGACAAACCGCTTCACACTTAGTTTTGGATGCGGTCTGATCACGTGTCGGTTTAGCCCGGTCACGCGGCCGCTTAGCCACGCCGAAACAGAAACCTAGCGCGCTCGTTGTGTAGTATCCAGGAAGTGCATGTCTCTTCAAGCGACATCTGACCAAGTTTTGTGTTCTAAGGGCCACGAATAATAAAGATAGACCCACCTGTACCACAATTTGTGTAGTGTTAATTCATAGATTAGTTCAAGGATGGTAGGGGGAGTAGGGGATGGGGGGGGGGAGGGAGGGCAGAGGTTGCGGGTTCGAGTCCCGAGTGGTCAGGGCATTACGTTAACTGTAGCCTGAGATGAGCACTTCGCGTGCGTGTTATAAAATAATTAGCTTTATTCTCAGGAGATTCCTACAATCTTGATATTAGTTTGTAAACGGTTTTTAACGTTCCAATGTCACGTATACACGCGTTTGTCCAATGGTCTTTCTTATACAATTACATAAGTTGAGACAGAGAAATAAACTTGAAACACTGAAGAGGTAAAACACGCAACAGTTGCAATACAACACCAATATACATTTTGCTAATTTGTTGGTTCTCTTCTTTCTCACTCAAAGTAGTAGAAAAATAATTAAAACGGAATTCAAGAAAACCATATTCAAGGAAACTATAAGTCCTAGAGTAATAAAATAAGAAATAGCTGAACTATATTATGATTTTCTCTCTCTCTCTCTCTCTCTCTCTCTCTCTCTCTCTCTCTCTCTCTCTCTCTCTCTCTCTCTGAAGCAATCCTGTTCCCGGTCCGACATCCCATCCTATCCGATCCCGTAACTCGAAGGTTGTTGGGGCACCACAGATGATCGTTTAACAAGCGTACTCCATCTATCTCTGTCCTCAGCAACCCTCATGGTTTCGCTCAGTGTCAAGCGAATTCTTGAACATTCTTGAATGTTGTCCTCCCACCTCATTTTCGGTCTTCATCTTCTTCTGCTTCCTTGCACCATGCCTTGCAGGATGCTCTTTGCAATGCAAGATGCTCTGTTGACGTAGCCATACCATCGGAGTTTCCGTTTCTTCACCACTCTGAACAGGTCATCATGTTGTCCAATGGCTTGTGTGATAATGGTCTGTCGGACTTCGTTGTTGGTGATGTGCTGGGTATAGGAAATGCCCAGAAGTCCTCTGTAGCACCTCATCTCCATGCTTTGTATTCTTCGTTGTAGATCTGCTGTGAGGGTCCATGCTTCGCAAGCATATAGGAAGTTGGAGATGACAAGGGAGCGCAGCAGTCTTACCTTGGAATGTACTCTGATGGTCCTGTCTTTCCAAATGGGCTTCAACCTTGTCAGGGCAGCAGTTGTTTGTGCGATCCTGGAGAGAACTTCCTGTCGGGATCCATTGTCTGATACAATGGCTCCTAAATATTTGAAGCTATGCACTGTGTTGAGGGATTGGCCTTGGACTTTGATGTGCGTGTTGATGCCATTAGTGTTGTTGGTCATCACTTTTGTCTTCTCTGCACTTATTTCCATTCCATAGGCTCTGGATGTGGTGTCAAGCCTCTGTACCAGCTGTTCAAGTTCTTGTTCCTCTCTAGCCAATCCATCAATGTCATCCGGAAAACGGAGGTTGGAGATTGCTCTACCCACTGTGATGACTGTGCCTTCGTGATCTGCAAGGGCACCTGACATGATGCGCTCTAGGAAGATGCTGAAGAGTGTTGGAGAGAGTAGACATCCTTGATGCACAGACTTTCTGACAGACAATTACATTTATCAAATTATAAAAATATTTTATGCATTAGCAAAATTAGTTTCAATATTCTATTTTCAGCAAGTCAATCATAACATATAAATATTCAAATTAACGTGTCTGTCATGAACAGAATCCAGAATCACCACAGTGAAAAACAGAAGTTGCCTACACAGGGTTGCTGAGGACAGAGAAAGATGGAGTACGTTTCTGTGGCGTCCCAACGACTATCGAGTTACTGGATGGGATAGAAGGATAGGATAGTAACTGTAGATTATAGTCACACGACACCGAAGCGTATAGGCGACTACTGGTCACATTATTCTGACACCAGCGAACCAGTTGATGGTAAGGGGAAAATAATATGGTCACACATTGGCCAATCCGGGATTCGAACCAGGTACCTTTCGGTTACTAGTAAGACGCTCTACCAACTGAGCTACCCGGCCCAACAGGATAGGATTAAATAGGATAGGATTAAGTGTGGGCTTTTACTGGGTGGATCTGCCTATTCGAAGTCCTAGGTGGCGCTGCCCTGCGGCTGCACTGCGGCTGCCGTGCTTTCCTTGAGAGGGAACCTCGAATTTCATTCGTTTGATGGCAAACTATGTTCCAAACGGCTGCCGTGCTTTCCTTGAGAGGGCACCTCGAATTTCATTCGTTTGATGGCAAACTATGTTCCAAACAAATGCATTAAATAAAAAAAGAATTTATAGCATAAAATTACACTCTTCGGACCACAAAAGTGACAAAAGATGACTTCTTCAAACGGCGGACTCAATCAGCCATATTAACTCTACTTGGCCATTATGCATCCGTACACAGATCGAAAATAGACCAATAAAGCAACCCTTTAAAACCAAGTTGTGAGTTTATTTGCTTGTTTGCTATTGTATTCGATTGTAACATGTTGTATAGAATTGCGCATGTGAATATATATTAAACTTATTGCTTAAATACTATAATACAAGACTTAATATAGCAATCCCGCAGCAAGAACGAAAGTATAGTACCGTTAGCTTTTAAACTTCAAAATTGAAAAACATGAACTGGTACTTATTGTTGCGCAATACTTTTAACGTGTATCAATGGTGTTGTGAGTGCAGCTTGATGGTATGACATGGATTGAATTTAAGATTGTTATTATATTAATTTTAGTTTCGCAGTGCAGCGCATTCGTTTCGCCAAAGCGATAATTTTGGCTCCCCTTCTGTTTATAATACAACGGCTGTTTTGGTTGTTTTAATTACGTCTTCTTCATCAAAATGATAAGACGCACAATCGGACGCACACATGCACGTAAGCGCATGCAGGCGCACCGACACATACATACCACATTAAATTTAAAATTATTTAAAAAAAATAATAATAATTTTAAAAATTAATCAAATAAACCGAGCTACTGGACAATCAAATAAAGTTTTTGCTATTTCTCACATTAAAACTTCTTTTATCAATAGAAATCAGTTTGTAAATCAGTTGGCTAAAAAGGGAATATGACTGCAATTCAAGTAATATATGCTTCAAAGATACAGTTTTATTAAATATACAGGTCACATTTTTACCATCTTTTGCTTTAATTGAGTTTGGTATTATTCTATGTGTCATGCTTAAAACTGATCTAGTGAGTGATCTAGTGAGTCCACAAGGTTTATCATCACTCAGATTGAATTTAATCGCTTTCACAAATTTATTTTCTATCGAGGTTTGAATTTCTTTAGATAGAAAATGTATATAGGCTGTGTTTTATCTTCCGCTTTGCTGTCAAAGATCCCCCACAAAGGCGCCCAACTTGTGTAATGCCATTGTGGCTAAACAAATATAGACATCACAAAAAGTTAAGTACCACCAAGAAAATTCGACCAAATTTAAATTTTGTTACCAGTACCCTTTAAATTAATTTTTAATCTTCACAGTCACTTTGCTTTGGTGCACAGGGTTGTAAAGTGTACAATGACTGCAACTGCAGCTGCACGTGCACCACGAGCAGTTTGAGGGAGACGCCTAAAGGCTGCGTATTTGACCCCAAAAATACTGGTTTTCCGTGCTCCACGCCCGATATATCAAACTTTTTTGTGAGCAATGTTTGGTTGCAAATGCTGAAAGAAATGTCTGGCTGTGTGTTTTACTCACACATTTGCCTTTATAAGCAGCCGATTTTGCACAAACCATTACCAAACGAACATGCCGCCAAGACAAAAACTACAGGACTTCGACAGAAATCGAGCGATCACGTGGCTGCAGGATGGAGTGGGGGTGCGCGAAGTTGCTCGCAGACTTCATGTCTCTCACCCTGTCATCATCCGACTTCAAGAACGGTTCCATGCCACCGGCACTGTCAGGGAGAGGTCACGCTCTGGTCGGCCAAAGAAGACGACAGCGAGGGAGGACCGTTACATCCGTCGCCAAGCTACACAGCACAGACAAGTGACCGCCAATGTTATCCGAGGTCATTTGCGGGCAAGCACTAACACCACCATCAGTTCTCAGACAACTCGCAATCGCCTTCATGTCGCCAATTTGCGGGCTCGCCGTCCACTCAAGAGACCCCGACTGACTCAGAACCACCGGGCAGCCCGCAGAGCCTGGTGCGATGCGCATGCACGGTGGAATCGTGGTCAGTGGGCCAACGTCATGTTCAGCGATGAGTCCCGGTTTTGCCTGCACCCAACTGACGGACGAATTCGCGTTTGGAGGAGGCCCAGAGAGCGGCTGGCAGATGACGTCATCCAGGAGCACGTTCCCTTCGGGGGAGGGTCTGTGATGGTCTGGGCTGGAATAAGTACGCACCACAGGACGCCTCTGTACCACATAAATGGAAACCTTAATGGGCAGAGGTATTTGGAAGAAATACTGCAGCCGCTGGTCATCCCAGGTCTTCAGCAGATTGGACCTAATGCTGTGCTTCAGGACGACAACGCCACACCTCATCGGGCACGAGCTGTCAACGCCTTTCTTCATCAAGCAGGAATCAACCGCATGCCTTGGCCAGCCAATAGTCCCGATCTCAACCCAATTGAGCATGTATGGGCTGAACTCGGTAGAAGAATAAGAGACAATCATCCTCCTGCTGCTAATCGCCAACAGCTGCTGGACTGGCTTCAGCAGGAGTGGAATGCAATACCTCAGGCTTTCCTGGCTCGTCTTGTAAACTCCATGAGGCAACGCTGCATTGACTGTGTGGCAGCGAATGGAGGCCACACTCGTTATTGACATTGGGCGATGTTGTGACTTTTGATTTTGAGGGGTACCCGTTTGTAACTGTTGTAGCGTAATAACCAATAAACCGTTCTTAATGAAATTTGGTATTATGTTGATTGACATAATAAATTAATTGATTCCAAAATTTCAAATACTTCTGTTTTGTGGGTTTTGTTTGACTTGCGTTTATGTAAGTGGTACTTAACTTTTTGACGCGCGTACTGACCTTGTTAATGTCATTGAGTCTTTCCGTATTCGGTAACCGAAGAACTCGGCCCAAAGTTGAAATCGTTTAAGAACTACCGCTTCATAAGAAACAGTCTAAAGCAACCTCTTAAAAAGAAGTAATGAAACACGCAAACGCGCAAACATGCACGCACGCACACTCACACACACACACCCACACACACACACGCATTTTGTTTTGTATTTGTTGAAAACAATATGATTATTTTAATATGTATATAATGGACGCTTGAATATTTATGAGGACAATACAGGATTGTGTATTCTGTAAATACACATGGACACCCATACACGCACACAAATCACGCTGTTCTAGGAAATCGAAACTGATTTGTTTATTTATTTAATTTATTTGGATTATTTAACGTTTATTTACATCTTTTGTGATATTAAATCCTAACCTCACACCACCCAACCCCTACCAACCCCCCGACTCAAATTACATACTGTTGATGAAAAGGTCTTGAATGGAATTCATTTTCAACTTGAAAGCATATAATGTTTTTTTTTTACTACAATCCTATGTAATCTACACTAATAGTGAGCTATTTCCAATTATAATAATACTTTTTTTTAAAAAAGAAGTTGGTCTACTTCTTTTTGTAAGCTTACGCAATGAGGGCATTAAATAGATTAGTATTTTAATTTTTGGTATTAGTCTTGAAACGAGTAACTCGTTAAAATCGTCGCAGAAAACGCCGGTAGTGCATTTAGCACGCGATCGAGCTAAGCAAGGCACGACAACCAGAACCCACTGCTGCGTAGAAAGCTAGCTGTGAGGAAGAGAATTATACACGCAAACAATAATAGTATTGAAAACTGATTTGCAGCTTTTCTATGAGATACTTAACGCGTGCAAGTGTCAAGAATTTTTGGAGCGTGTATGGAGATGAGAAGAGTAAGGGTGAGAGGTGAGGTAGGTGTAGGGTAAAGCACCTGGGAGGGGGGGGGGATTTAATCTTCCTTCCTTCCTTCTGTCTTTTTCTGTATGTTCTTTCCTCCTTATTATTTCCGCCAGCAGGGGAGCAGAATGGTGTAGGCCTGGCATAAGCTAATCAAGGCTCATCTGAGTTTTGGAGGTAGTGAGGGTGAATTCACCTTTAATATTTATTCATAACTGTCGCGCCCACAGTCCTACATTTTTAAGAAATAAGCCAACAAGGAAACAGGCACATGCTCACACTGACGCACTTACGCGCGCGCTCACATACATGCATTCTTGGCTTTCATCCTATCCACGCACACACACACACTCCCAGCCATCACCATACAAATCCCGCACTCCAAAAACATCCCCCCCACCCACCATCCCCACCCCGCATCGCCTTTAAAAAAAAAAACCTTTATGGTAATGAATCCACCTTCCCTGGTAAAACAGCTTCGCAGTTTCATAAGATGTTGCTAAATAATGTCTTATTTACGTAAACAATTCATTGTTTAGGGACTGCAATTTTCATTATTTAGGGGATTCCAAGATTTGCTTGAAAACTTGGTTTTTATAAATTTACTGTTTTCTTTAATTAAATGCAAGGTCTCTCCAAAGATTGTGTTTCCAAAATGTGTTCAATATTTATTTTTTTCAAATAAATCACTCCACAAATTCGAAGGTAAAACGTCTACAACCTCCCAAACACAAATGAAAGGTTAAGGTCAGTTTTGTGCGGGAGTGTTAACGTTTTCAGTATCCACGTCAGAAGAAAAAGAACAAACTTCTTTTTGTATTTATTTTCCCAAAAGCTGTGTTGAGACTGAGTTTCCGTTTGTTCTTTTGGGTTGAATTATGTTTTAATTTCAAACGGAAAGTTTTAGCTTATTCGAAACTACCAGGGATTTGCAGGTGGGACTGACAAGAAACATGGCGGAAGTACTATGAAGGCAAGGACGCCAATGCAAAAATAATGATGGATCTCTCTTTTCCGGAGCTGTTACAGTTGCAATTTCATATATGAATACTTTTGCGAACGAATACAAAATAAAAATAAAGCAGTTTCCTCATTATAAATTGCCAAATAGAGTAAAATAACGATTGTGCAATTTTCTTTATCACTGGCACATAACCTCACAGTAATACAGGTATCTGCGAATCCCCTAAATAAAAATTGCAGTCTCTAAACAATAAGAATTGTTACGTAAATAATGCATTATTTCAGCAACATCTTTAAAGTAATACATTATTTAGCCAATTCTGCTGAATAATACATTATATAGGTAAACAAATAATTATTTATAAACATTTCTAAATAATACATTAGTTAGGCCTAACACAATCTGCTAAGTATAAACCGAGGTCTAGTCTGTGTGTCCCATACATTCCACCATAACGGACTTTAAAGATCTTGACGCTCATGTCCTAGACGGGTGAGTGCCGGTAACAAGAACACACCCAGCACGCACTTGATCCTTCTCCCCCATCCCTGGCTGGCTAGGATAGTGCTCAGTTGTCCGGGCGTCAGACCATGCGCCCAAAGGCTGCGGGTGGGCGTTTCGGGCGCGGCGGTTTGAGTTAGATCCTGTATCGGCCAGCGCCTAGAGTCTGGTCAAGGACGGCGAGATAAATGCGCTATAATAATAATAAAATAATAATAATAATAATAATAATAATAATAATAAATAATGCATTAAATAGGTAAATAATTCCTTATCCTGCAACAATGCCTTATTTTCCTAAAACATGATTTATGTAACTAAAGAATATATTGTTTAGGTAAAGAATAAGTTATTTACGGAGAAAATATATTAGAGAAATCTTTCATTGTTTGTAAACAAGTGATTAAGCCTATATGTTTAAAAATATGCTTCTAAATGAAGATTATTTCGCTGAAAGTGGTTAAAATAAATATTTTTCCAAAGGGAATTTCATACTTTTCCATCGGAGTGATAAGACAAAGAATGAAAGATAACATAAATATTTTTTAATAGGCATCATTCATTGTTTGCAGAAATGAAGTTTGTAAGAAACACTTCCCCACTTCAACCACATCTTACGGCCTAGTACAATAATTTTTATTACCTTTCTTTTCTGTTTCAGGTGCTGAATGTGACCGCAACAACCAATGATGGTGAGTTTTATCATCATCATCGTCCTCCTCTTTATCATCGTCCTCATCATCATCATGGTCATCATCATGATCATCATTATCACCATTATCACCATCATCAACATCGCCATCATCATGGTCATCATCATCATCGTCATGATCATCATCATCATTAGCGTCCTCTCATCATCGTGGTTGTTGTTTCATGTTTGCTATTGTTGTAGTTTTGAGTTGTGTGAGGTACGCCTTGTTGTTCAGGGTCAGACGTTCACATTCGTGTCCATTTACCGGCCTCCTTACTCCTCCAAAAACAAAATCTCTAATGAGACATTTGTTGATAAATTTCCTGAGCTACTAGAAACCTTTATTAATCGTGACAAGTTCGTTATTGTTGGTGATTTTAATTTGGATTTTGACAAGCCATGTAACTTGTGTGTAAAACAAATGTTGACATCTTTGAAGAATTTTGGTCTGGAGCAGCTTGTTCGCGTCCCGACCCATCGTCTTGGCCACACCCTTGACTGGATCGTTATCAACAGTCAAACGCGCGTCGCAAACATGTCTGTTCAGGACAAAACCATTTCCGACCACCTGTGAGTTTTGTTTGACTGCATATCAGGAAATCTGGCCGTGGGACCAAACTCGTCACGTCGCGAAATAGACGTTGGCGCTTTCAGGAATGATGTGTCCCACGCCATAGCCGCTCTCCATGTAGAACGCATTGTGTCCGCAGACTCGTTCGGTTTTGTCTGCGAAATATCATTGACAAACATGCGCCTCTAGTGACTCGCCGTGTTTCCGACCGGCAGTCAGCGCCCTGGATGACGGCCAAAATCCAGCAGGCCAAGCAAAATCGGCACACGCGGAGCGTCGCTGGATTGAGACTGGCTTTTCGATGGATCTGCAAATCTTTGTCCACCGCCGTAACAATGTCAACCGTATGATCTACGACGCCAAGATATGGTACACTAGCGACTGCATCGTCAGTACCAGCTCCTCTAGAGAGCGGTTCCGCGTTAGTGGCCAGCTGATGGGTTTGGACGCGACAGACACCCTCCATAACAACATCCCTTCTGACAGCCTTCCACAAAGCTTTCATAATATTTTATCGGGAAAGATTGAGACAATCAAAACTAGCCTTGACTCAGGAACCACCACTAGGCCTACTTTGCCAGCCTTTCACCCTCCTACCTTTACTGGCGCTGAACAACAATCTTTTCAACTTAAGTCTAAGTCGGCTTTTAAGTTCAGGTTCATGGAGACCAGGTTAAGAAAACAATACATCAAATGGACAAATCTTGTTCCAACCGATCTTCTCTTTGAATGTTTGGATATGTTATTCCTGCTATCATAACTATTATGAATGCCTCACTCTTTTCTGGTTCTGTCCCTCTGTCCTTCAAGCATGATCCGGTCAACCCTTTTTAAATAAGCCTGACCTGGATCCAAATGATTTGAAAAAACTATCGCCCCGTTTCAAACCTGCCATTTCTATCAAAAGTTCTTGAAATTTTGTGCTTTTTCAACTTAAGTTTCATCTTCAAAATCACAATCTTCTAGAGCCCTTCTAGTCAGCCTACCGCAAAAGTCACTGCACAGAACCGGTACTGTTGCGCGTGGTCAGTGATTTTTTTGCTGGCGTCCAAATGTGGAGATGTGTCGATCCTATCGCTGCTGGATTTGTCTGCAACCTTTGACACAACAGATCATGACCTTCTTTGTAAACGCCGCGAGGTTGTCTTTGGCTACACTGCAACGATTCTGGAATGGTTCAGATCCTATCTAACAAATCGCACACAGTTCGTTCTCATGAAAAACCCAGTCTTCCTCATCAGTTCTAAAATATGGTGTCCATCAGGGTTCTGTCTTGAGGCCAGTTCTGTTCACAATGTATGCTAAGCCTCTTGGTTCCATCATCAACTACTTAGGTCATTCTTGCCAGTTATTTGCTGACGATACCAAGCTGCATAATTCTGTTGCTCCGTCTCACATACAAAGCCTTGCCGGCAACATGAAAGAATGCATTGTGAATTTGGCAGAATGGAGGCGGAAGAGTAAATTGAAACTGAATTATAACAAAACTTATCTCATTCTGGTCGGCACTAGATCTAAGCTGGAGAAGGTCGCAACAACTTCCATAGTTCTTTCTGACACTGAGATACAATTTCCTGATTCCGTGAAAAAACTTTGGGGTTCACATAAACAGCTGCTTGTCATGAGAACCAGATCAATGAACTTTTTCAAATCTCTCTATTTTCAACTCCGCAGAATCAGTAAAATCCGTCGCTACTTGTCTGTTGACGACGCAAACAAATTGGCTGTCTCTTTCATTCTGTCTCGGCTAGATTACTGCAACGCACTTCTATCAGGCGTGCCTGATAACAAGCTTTCGAGGTTTGAAAAGATCCAGAACAGTGCTGCACGCATAGCATAGTTCTCCATAGCATAGCGCCTTTCAGTTGCTCAGAACACTGCACTGGTTGCCAATCAAAGCCCGTATCGAATACAAACTATCCATTCTGTTTCCACTGTCTACACTCTTTCCCATCTTATCTCTCTGATCTTCTTCATCTATACACATCTGCACCATCTTTACGCTCTGCAAGCGGGTCTCTTCTCATTGTTCCAGCGTATTCATTAAGAAACTTTGGGAAACGTTCTTTCTCTGTGTTTGGGTCTACAACTTGGAATTCTCTTCATATATCTCTCCGGCAAGTTTAGTGCCTCACAACTTTCAATAAACTCATAAAAACTCATTTGTTCAATAAATACCGTTCATGAGCTCTTTCTGCCGTCAGTCATCATTTATTCCACACCCCACCCCCACCCGCGGGGGTAGCGGGGGTTTCTGTATAAATAGTATCCCCACTTTCTGTGGCCTCCTAGAGTCGCAGTTTGGTTTGCAGCGGGGGATGCTTCGTGTTGAGGGTATACGGCGTGGTATGGAGGGCCTATGGTGTTTGGTGAGTAGGGTGGAGGTAGGTCTGTTGATTCAAGTCGCCCGTCTTATAACTAACTCGGATATATCTCTCTTGCTGTGCGCAATCACGTTTGCTTCATTTAAATATATATAAATAATGCTTTATAACCTGAGTGGATAAGGTCCTGTATAGCCCTTGTGGGGGATCAGCTCCCTAAATGGCGCTAACTGCTGAAGGATGCTCACCCACTTTGGTTGCTATTATGGCTTTATTGCCGTCAATAACACACCGCGTAACTACTTTTTTTTTGTTCTTGTTCTTGTCTCATCACATTTTAACGAAAGGTTTAGCAACACACGCACACACACACACATTTTTGTAGAAACGACATTCTGATGACTGTTGTGAAAAAAACACACAGGGATTCTTTTGACACACTTTTCATTTTCTTGACATTATTTTGACATTTTCAAATTTTTGAAGCTATCCCTAACCCTAACCCCAAAGCCTAACCCAAACCCTTAACCTAACCCTAAAACAGCTGTAACTCTACGGAGCACTATTTTGACGTCAAAATAACGGGGCCATAAAAAAAAAGTCAAAAGAAACCATGTAGAGTTGCATGTGTGTGTCAGAGTAACGTCGTTTCTACATGCCCACACGTGTGTTTTGTTGCTATTTTATAATGATGTTTGTATGCTATTTTGTTTTTGTAAACGGGGCTTCGATAAATTAGAGTATAGCCTCAGAGTCCCCTGCGTGGGAGGCCTATATTGTACAGTGACCGGTTGGTGGAGTGCCTTCAGTGTTACCACTGGGGTTGTTTCTGCAGATCTTTTATGCGGATTAGGGGTGTCCTGTTTCACCCAAGT
This sequence comes from Oncomelania hupensis, assembly GCA_036898135.1. NCBI lineage: Eukaryota > Metazoa > Mollusca > Gastropoda > Littorinimorpha > Pomatiopsidae > Oncomelania > Oncomelania hupensis. The sequence goes on along the minus strand of CM072514.1, from coordinate 56,354,048 downwards.
TGTGGTCATGATTTGGTCCTGATTCGGCTCTTTGCAATCCGCTAGACCATGTAAGCAATGGATAACTAACTAATTAACATTTTTTCCTGTGGTTGGCGAACCCACAATATGCAACATGTGTACATGTGTACGAGTGATCTAGAACGGCTTGTGTATGGGTGTTTGTTTGTTTGTTTGTTTGTTTGTTTGTTTGTTTGTTTGTTTGTTTGTTTGTTTGTTTGTTTGTTTGTTTGTGTGTGTGTGGGTGTGTGTGTGTGACGAGTTGACTTGTATACCCCAGTGTTGGGGTCGGGATAAGTGGCGAGGGAAGAAATTGTTGGACCTTGAGAGGAATCAACAATGCCAATGGCATTAACACGGACATCAAAGTCCAAGGCCAATCCCTCAACACAGTGCATAGCTTCAAATATTTAGGAGCCATTGTATCAGACAATGGATCCCGACAGGAAGTCCTCTCCAGGATCGCACAAACAACTGCTGCCCTGACAAGGTTGAAGTCCATTTGGAAAGATAGGACCATCAGTCTACATTCCAAAGTAAGAATGCTGCGCTCCCTTGTCATCTCCATCTTCCTATATGCTTGCGAAGCATGGACCCTCACAGCAGATCTACAACGAAGAATACAAAGCGTGGAGATGAGGTGCTACAGAAGACTTCTGGGCATTTCCTATACCCTACACATCACCAACGACGAAGTCCGACAGACCATCACACAAGCCATTGGACAACACGATGACCTGCTCACAGTGGTGAAGAAACGGAAACTCCGATGGTATGGCCACGTCACCAGATCATCAGGCCTTGCAAAGACTATTCTGCAAGGCACAGTGCAAGGAGGTAGAAGAAGAGGGAGACCGAAAAAGAGGTGGGATGACAACATTCGAGAATGGACTGGTTTGACACTGAGCGAAGCCATCAGGGCGGCTGAGGACAGAGAGAGATGGAGTATGCTGGTTAAACGATCATCTGTGGTGCCCCTACGACCTCCGGGTTACGGGACAGGATAGGATAGGATAGGATAGAGAGGAAGATGTGAGGATGTCTTGCGCTTTGGTCGGAATTTAAACATGATTATTTATCAATTAACCCTTTCTATTCTTATAAACATGACTTGTGCTGTTGGTTTAATTTTTTTAATGCTGTATTTAAAAATTGTGTGTTCTAAAAGATGCATTTGTTTATTCTAGGCATTTTATCTGTTTTGATACCTGCTTTTATCTTCCTGCTTATGATGTGTGTGTGTGTGTGCGTGTGTGTTCTATTTGCCATAGTTTACTTCAAATTTATTGTTAGTTTTTATATTTTACTTTTACCTGAGTGGAGTGTTCTATGTGTTTTATCTCATTCGTTATTATTATACTTTTTTTAATCTGTGTGAAATGTTAGATGTCTTTTATATCATTCATTATTACTTTTTTTTCTTTGATTTATTTTTTCTTTGACATCAATACAGTTGTATTCAATGTTCATTTCCAATGTCAATCCGTTATGTATGTCAAAGTATTTTATATAAACATACATATATAAATATAACATTACAATACAGATTAGCCAAATAGGTTACAATAATAAATAATAATGGAATTGAAAAGAAAAAGAATCCCCACATTACCATTGTTTACTTCAAGTGTTTAGCACAGAAAACAAATTGTAAACATCACACTCGTGTGAAAAAAATATGAATCTTGAAACAGAATAAAATCAATCCGCGTACATTTAGTCTTTCATTTACTGTAAGTAGGACAAACTTAAAATGAAAAGAAAATTTTTTTTGAAGCACAGTACAAAACAACCAATGAAAAAAAAATAATTGCATGAATAAAAGTTTTTTAAAAAAAAAAGGTAAAAAAAAATTAAAAAAAATGGGAGGGAAAAAATGTTAGTAGAGGGATAGACTGGCGTTGACTTAATGCATTTACAACAAAAGGTAATAACAACCACTTTCGTAAAGATGCACTGCAGCGTTCAATGTACAACGAGAGAAAATAAAACGGTTTAATTTTTTTCTCTAACTTATACAAACTACTTCTAGTATGCAACAAGATTACATAAACAAAGGTGTATATGGATGCCATTCATTGTACACTTTGTGTGTATTCATTAATAAATATGATGCTTGTCTCTCTATTTCATACCGAGTTTTCAAATAAGACTTAAACACAGCAAACGTTGGAATACAGTTGTTCAACTTGCACTTTTAGATAAAAAACTTGGCAAGAACAATTATCCTATCGAAAATCACGTCTGACATAAAATAATCACCACAACCAAACAGTACAATGTTTTCGTTTAAATGCATATTAATAACATTCTGACAACTATGCCTTACTACATGTTCAAACTGATTCCAGAATGCCTGGATGTGTGCACACTGCCAGAACAAAATAATGTTGTATACTTTATCGCTCGATTGTACAAAAAGAACATAATGAATCCGTTCGAACACCCATACTTGACAGAATAGTGTTTGTAGCGATAATCCTATGCACTATTCGTAGCTGGAACCATTTAAGTTTAACATCAGGTATATTTTGGATTTTCTTAAAAACTATTTTCCAATTACAATCTTTACCATATTTCTGTTCCCATGTCTTACAGCAGTTAGGTTGTATTTCGTTTGATGTCAGAAGATTGTAGTAAACTCGTGCACCTTTTTTAACTGAATTCAGAATAGTCCATAGTTTATCGAATTCTAAAAAGTTATTATTAGCGATTGGTATCTCAAAAGAGTTAATATACTTTTTACAGCCTGCACACAACCAGTGTACGTAACAAAATCGGTTTGAACATTATATCTATGTACAAACTCTTGAAAAGATAAACAAGACCCATTTTCCTTTAATAAATGTCCAATGCAAAACACCCCTTTTTCATACCAAGTTTTATAGAAAATGGGTCTGTTGTTAACGAGTATATTCTGATTGTAAAAAATCCTTTCAGAGATAATCTCTTCCGGTTTTTCCAAAATAATATGATTTGATAAATCTTTGTACGAATGCAAAACTTCTTTCCAAAAATTATTACAGTTGTCTAGCATTGGAAAATCCGCACCTAGTTTCTCAAAGTTTTCAAAACATGAAAATTCCGTCAAAAGTATAGATCTCCATTTCTGATTTCCATATTTAAGTTTTTTTAACCATGATATTTTTAAGGCTATAATAAACATTTTAATGTCTGGAATACCAAGACCTCCATTTGTTATATTTTTTACTGCACCTTTTCGACTAATTCTATCTCTTTTGTTTTTCCAGACAAATTCAAAAACTGATGTCTGAATCATATTTATTACATCATCTGGAGGGTTTGGCAGTAGCATCCACAAATGAACTAATTTTGACAAAATAAGTGACTTCAACACCGCTACTCTTCCCAGGGGGGTTATTTGTCTTTTGAGCCATATTTTATACAATAATTTTATTTCTATCAATTTATCTTTTATGTTGATACCAATACAATTTTCTAAGTCACTTGTCATCGTCAGCCAAATACCCAACACTTGAAACTTTTCAGGGTTCCAGGTTATACGAAGATGTTGCATAAATTTTGTTGATGAGTTACGCTGGCTGCCCAGCCATATTGCGTTAGTTTTTGTTGCGTTCAAAGAGAGCCCTGACAGATTACAAAAATTGTCGATGGTTTTAATAGTTTCTTCAAAAGAAGTTATAGTGCCATTTAATAACATTTCGGTGTCATCTGCGTATTGTGTAATTTTATGTTCTACTTCGTTAATTTTTATGCCTTCGATTTCCTTATTTTCACGGATCATTATTGCTAAGATCTCGACACATAAAACAAAAATATACGGTGAGATTGGGTCTCCTTGTCTGCAGCCACGTTCAATACTAAACCAGCTTGACATTTGACCATTAACAGAAACGGATGCTTTAGTATCATTATAAAAGGTTTTTTATCCATCTACAGAAATCATTGCCGAAACCAAAGGCAAGCAACACTTTATTCATAAATATCCAATCTATGGAATCAAAAGCCTTTTCAAAATCTAGGCATAAAAGTAATCCTGGCTTGTCGTTTTTATTCAGATAACTGATAATATCATATATTAATCGAATATTGTCCCCTATAAAACGTCCTTTAATAAAGCCTGTTTGATCTTCGTTGATTAACGATGATAGAACTAATTAAAAACGGTTTGCAATCATTCATTATTACTGTTATTATGTGTTAGTATTGGTTTTATGTGTTTATTATTGGTATTATGTAGTGCTTGCGTTGTTGTGCATTGTCTGTCTTGATGTTTTATGCTGTTTGAGCAGATACGTTGTCTGATATGTACGCTTTACAAAATAAATTATTATTATTATTATTATTATTATTATTATTATTATTATTATTATTATTATTATTATTATTATTATTGATTTCCACCGATTTGTGAAAGTTTGATAGAAGGTATTGAAAGGATTGAATGACTGAGCGATTAATTGATGGATTGATGTCTACATCAATCGTCAGAAGTTGTCTTTGTTATCTTTTGTTTATTATTGTAAAAGAAAAAAAAACTGCTATCATCATATGTGATACTTTGAACAATGTAATACTAATTACTAATTGTTACGCTGTTTATTAGATGCCTACTTATTACAATAATTACAAACAGACTGCAGACAACCGGAAAACGTCCCTGCGGAAGGTCGGCTGGAGGGCATGGTTAAGAGGACAGGGTCAGGAGGATCCCAGATCGACCTCCAATGGACCCTTCCTAAGAACAGGTCGAAAATTTCAGGTAAGAAAAACTCTCTCTCTCTCTCTCTCTCTCTCTCTCTCTCTCTCTCTCTCTCTCTCTCTCTCTCTCTCTCTCTCTCTCTCTAATCTCTCCTAAACCTCTATCTCCCTTCTCTCTCCCTTGCACTATCTCCCCATATCCACGCATGTTTAAAATACAACTGCCAAACATTATTGTACGCGGTCTGTCTGTAAAAAGTGCACTAAATGTTAATTTTTATTTTGTTTATTTTATTTAAGAGGTTATAATTATAAAATATAGTTCCGCTAGATGCCCGCACGCTCACAAAACTTTTTTCTTTTATTTTATAATGTAAGCTTACCGCTAAATTTCTCAGTTTCTCTCACCCCCACCAATGTCCCACTCATCCCCTCCCCTCTAAACAACCGCGTACGTGTATCAGACCACTGACAACCGCAGAACAGTTGTTGTTAGCATGGAATATAAACAGTATTAAAATATAATACCATTAATACTATATGGAATCGTAAAGCTACAAAATGACAGGTATGCTTCCTCCCTTTCTCACCTCCAACTACCCCCACCCCCCACTCCTTCGTTCCGCTTATGTGAACGCTGCTTCAGACTGTTTTTTTTTTAGTATGAAATACAATCAATATGCAGGTATAATAAAACGTCCAACGATACGAACACAGCGGGTGTACATATTCTGACCTCCGCTTCCGTGCAGAGAAGAATTAAAGTACCGCAACTCACAGGTGGACGCTTACAGTAGAACTTCGTCCTTTTGTTTTAAAACCCCACCTTGGACGTGTTTTGTTGTACAAATAAAAATCCTCGGTTTTAATGTATGTATGTATGTATGTATGTATGTATGTATGTATGTATGTATGTATGTATGTATGTATGTATGCGTGCGTATGTATGTGTGTGCATGCGTGCAACTGCTTGTGACGTTTTGTAGTATTGCTGGGCCTTGACTATGGCCCTGCCTACATTGCGTTGTTATTGTCTGTGTAGCCTGGTATAGGATTTTTGCCCCATTCCTCTCCCCCTTCCTTTTAAGTAGGCTGCGTCTTTTGCCCCATTTTACAGCACCATTATAAACAATTTTGAAAAAAAACGTTAAATATACCGCTGTGAAACTGACATTTTGTGGCACTATTCGTTTACGATGCCTCGTTGACATTGCATTTTGATTCATTTGGGGTCTAGAATATATTGGCACCCATTGTAGAGTGAACAGGAAGGGCAGAGTGGGGTGAGTCGGGTTTGTATTACGAAGGCCTATGATTATCTTGGAAATAAAGCCACTGTGCGTGCATGCGCTCATGTTTGTGTGTGTGTGTGCGTCTGCGAGTGTGCGCGTGTGTGTGTGTGTGTGTGTGCACAGGTGTGGTTATTTGTGGTTGTGTATTTGTGTGTTGAGGTGTGGGTATGTTTGCATTTGTACTTTTTGCGAGAGAGAGAGAGAGAGAGAGAGAGAGAGAGAGAGAGAGAGGTGGATATTTGGTGGGGGGGTAGGAGTAAGAGTGAGGGTGGGTGCAGGAGGCACGTGAAGAGAACGGGAGATAGCAATGTTAATATAAGATGTCAGATTTATTGCGTCGAACTCAAATTTGTTTGACCAACTTTGTATCCACATACTATTTGTATAATTTTAGGGTTTTATGTTGTTTTTTTGTCCATCTGCTTGTCAATCTATCATCATGTTTTTTATAATTACTTTAATTATTCATTTAATCAGATTCTGACTCCTTGCTAGCGGTCATATATAATTGTGTCGAAATAATGTTCAGAAATAATGTTCAGAACGGTTATGTATTGCACAATCTCTCTCTCTCTCTCTCTCTCTCTCTCTCTCTCTCTCTCTCTCTCTCTCTCTCTCTCTCTCTCTCTCTCCCCTTCCTCTCTCTCTCTCTCTCTCTCTCTCTCTCTCTCTCTCTCTCTCCGGCCTCACTCATAAATATACAATTCAATCAATTTATTTAATGTCTGTTCACAAATTATGTGATTTTAGACTATAAAACAAAGAAACAAAATAATATAAATTACATGGTGGAAAAAGGGAATACCAATAAATAAATAAATCATAAATAATAATGATAAAAAGAAAACAAAATTGAAGAAAAAGAATAAAGCAGCAACAACAAAACCCATAAGAACTTATACTGATTAAACAATGTAACCTAATGAAGCACCATCATCTTAACATCTAAAATACATCAAATACAATAATTATAAAACTTTTTCTATCTGTGTACACGATATAATAGATGCGATTGTCAGCATCAATTCATTATCAGCTTCTTTTTTTTTTTTTTTTTTTGAACATCATTGTACTGTGTGATAACAGTATTAATATTATTTTCTATGAATAATTTGTTTAGACATGGGCAATGTAATATAAAATGTTCTACATCATAAATATACGCGGACTCGTGCGAGTATGCATTTTTTAGTGCACACTTGCACACATCCTTATAGTGAATAAAAATAGCTGAGTCTGAATCTGAAGTTCTCTCTCTTTTCTCTGTCTGTCTGTCTGTCTGTCTCTCTTTCTCTGCCTCAACCTCTCCACCATCTCCCAATCCCTACTTTTGATCCCCACATGTGTCTCCACACTGCGTAGCTGAGAGTCGCCGAGGTTTATCTTTGCCTCTCAATTGTGACTAAAAGTTCTCGACGAATCTTAGCCACGCTTGGTGATGTTTCTCTTTATTTGGTGGATCGTGTTCATGTCATACCAAGCGTACCTGAGACTCGACGGGGCTCCGGCTCAGCGTGAGAGAGAAAAGAGTCGAGTCTCAGCTACGCCGTATGGGAGGCGAGATATAGCAAACACGCGCGCATTTGCGCTCGCATATGCGCTCGCAAATGCGCGCACCTCGCGCGCACCTCGCGCAAATGCGCGCGCAAATGCGAGCGCACTTGCGAGCGCATTTGCGCGCGTAAATTCGAGCGCACTTGCGAGCGGTGCGCGCATTTGCGAGCGTAAATGCGAGCGCACTTGCGATTGCAAGTGCGCTCGCATTTGCTATATTCCGCTCCATACACGTAAAAATTATACCCGGAAAAGAATGTCTCTGTAAAAGAATTTGAGACGTGCACAAATTAAATATTTCTTGCATTTATTATTAATAATATTTGTAATAATTAGTGAAAACTAGCACTACTAAACTTAATATCATTTATGAAATAAACTTATCATAACATTAAGGACGAGTAAGAACTACTTTTCTTAGCTACATACAATCAATCTATAAACTCACATATGATATTATTATAGGCTACTCAGTGACAAAGCCGCGCCCAACCACTACAAAATGTACGCTAGATCTATTTTTTTCCTTCTTTAATCTTTGGATTTTAATTACTAATACTTTAATAATATTTGTAAATAAAAGCTATCTTTAAACATTATTGAGACAGTTATTTAAATTGTATTCTACGTAAATATTTAACATCAAACTAATGCGGATAAATACAAAATATCTAGGTCGGAGATCTACAAAAAAACATGTGTTTATTTTCAGTTCCTTTTCGTTGACAGTTTTCAGCAAAACCCTCATAGCAACGGGCGTAGCAACCGCGCGCGCAAATGCGAGCGCACTTGCGCACGTATTTGCGCTCGCATTTGCGCATTTGCGAGCGCAAATGCGCGCGCGTTTGCTATATCTCGCCTGCCATAACGCCGTAAGACAACTTGGTTCAGATTGTAATAGTATTATTCAATCTCTGTCTCTCACTCTCCCTCCCACCCGCTCCTCTCTCTCTCTCTCTCTCTCTCTCTCTCTCTCTCTCTCTCTCTCTCTCTCTCTCTCTCTTTCTCTCTCTCTCTCTCTCTCTGGATTATGTTACAAGGAAAATGCATGTCTGCTGAATCATCGTAACAGTGCGATAAACATCCGCTTTAGCTTTCAACGGGCAAGTCTTATTCCGCGTGAGGAAAACAACACCCAAGCAAGATATTATGCGAACCCAATCTTTATATGGGATGGAGGTCTTGATGCTGGTGAAGTAGTCGTAGTATATTTTATTAACGTCTACTAAAACTAAAGGTCATTCGAGAGGACATGTGCAAGATTTAAAAGTGTGAATAAAGTCTAAATAAAAGAATAACAGTAAAACGGTAAAATGGAGTTACAAATCACACAAACTGTCGCAATGGACCTACATTATTTTGAAATTAAAGAAATTGAACAGCAAGATGAGTTACGCAAGAAGAGCATGACAATTTCAGTGATAGAAGAGAATGCTTTAAATACCAGCGGCACATCTAATATTTTAGATGGTGGTGATGGAGAAGAAGGAAACATTTGTTAGTGCATACGCACCAGCCAGCTTATCCGATACTAACTGCTGGGTCCAATTAAGGTCAGTCGGTCAAATATTAAGGAAACTTCACGCACAATGAAATTGCTAAATATTTTCTTCTTGGTTAAAATTATATTGTTTTAGGTCGTTGTTGGTTTGTCGTAGACCGTGGAGTGTTGACTGCAAATTTGTAATTCGTGTTTTGTTACCTTGTAAAGGTGCCAATAACCTACAGAGACATAGAGTGCACACAAGAAAAAAAAAAAGAAGAGATTACTCTTATATAGCGCACTTACAAGCTCAGAGAGCTTCTCAAAGCGCTGGCCACTACTATCCAGCAATCACAAAATAGTTTGCTGAAGTCAGAATTCGAACCCACATCGCCCGAGACGCACGTACACAAGTCGTGCGCTCTGACGACTGACAAAACATATAGACAAATGTAGGCGAAAAGCGGTGACCCGCACACCATACACACACATGTACCATACATATCTGCAATGTATATTATCCACGGACATGTGTAGGGTCAATTCACGTATGAGCAAACATGTAAAACTGCACACAATAAATGTACAATACTCTCTCTCACCTCCCCGGGCACCCCAACCCCTCCCCACCACCACCACCACTTTCTTTAAGAAATTTTTATTCACAAACAAAAAAGAAGTCTTCTGTTCGCGTTCTTCGTAGGAAGTACTACAGCCAAAACGCAAACTCTCTAGTCTTCGTAGATAAGAAAGCACCAGGTCCCTTCTCCAAATACCCGGTGGCCCAGGATTGTGCCCAGTTGTCTGGGCGTCAGACGATGCTCCCAAAGGCTGCTAGTGGGCACCTCAGGCGGCTTGAGTTAGATCTGTATCGGCCAGCGCCTTGAGCAGCTCTTGAACTGGAAAAGCGATACTTAAGAACGATTAAGTACGCAAATATATAAATCACTCATGATTCAGTATTAAAAAAAAAAACTGTTGGAGGTTTAGGGATTAAAAAACAACGTGTTCTTAGGCATTCTCAGATCTTTTATTGTGCTCAGTTTCACCTCCAAAACAATTTCCCTAAATTAAAAAAAAAAAAGATCTTAACACTAATTTTTTGGCGAACAATGTGGTCATTCGGGATTCAACGGGTTAAAAATCTTCGGTATCCTTTTTTGGCAATGAAGATTTTAGCAAATGAACGCGTGCATGTTACGTCATAGTCTATATTTACCATTTGGGGAAATAACGTTGTCAAAAAATCCCCTTCTTCCTCCGGGCTCGTTCGAAAATACCCGCGCAAGGTTGTAGCTTTACACCCGAAAATCCCCACCTCTGTTAAAAAATAAAATAAAAAATTACATGAAAATAGGATCTATGAAGGATGTCACTCCACGAATAATAATGACAAGCATTTTGCTTTTCTCCTGGGACTTGACGCGTAAACTTGGTACATTAAAACATTTATCAGTAACTATCTTACGTTTTATCTGAATACAAAAATTATATTCGCCTATCGACAAGCCAAGAAACGAAAGGCGTAGGTAATACTATAATATTAACATTGTTTACACAGTAATTCAAGAACATGTTTGCCGTCTGCAGTTTGAAGGATGCTTTGCATGCAGATTGATACTAAATGAAAAAGGGAAAAGCGGGGATGGTTTATGAATGAAGAAGCTTTTGCGCAAGTCTTCCAAGGCCCTGGCTCTGGTTTTACAACAATAATCGAGTATACATGATAATGTGCCTCAGTGGTTTGAGGCAGTACGAGAGAAAGGGAGAGAGAGAGAGAGAGAGAGAGAGAGAGAGAGAGAGAGAGAGAGCGAGAGGGAGGGAGCGAGGGAGGGAGGGAGGCAGGAAGAGAGAAAAAGGAGAGAGAGAGAGGGGAGAGAATATATATATATATATATATATATATATATATATATATATATATATATATATATATATATATATATATATATATATATATATATATATATATATATATATATATATACTAGTGGTTTTTGTACCCTGGCAAGCCAGGGTACACATGATGCTGTTTAAAATGTAGACAGAGAGAACTTTTGTCTGCGAGTTTCATTTGGACGATGATACCTCCCCATATCCCCCTTGATACCTCACCATACTGATATCTCCCCGTCCCCCCCCCATGATGCCTCATCATACCCCCTTGATACCTCCCCGAACCCACTTGATACCTCCCCATACCCCCTTGATACCTTCCATACCCCCTTGGTTCCTACCTGTACCCTCCTTGATACTTCCCCGTTGATCGTTTCGCAGGTATGGATAAATTTTTTTTTAAAAATCAGTTTATAGTCCCCTCTCTTCCCATTAGGATTTTCAGAGAGGAGACTTATTATATGGATAAAAGGAATCGACCATCATATATATACCCGTATCCCCGTTATGCCTACCCATGCCCCTTTAAACCTACCCGTAGCCCCCTTTTACCTACACGTACCACCCCATCCCGATCCTTGGTAGTAGTAGTAGTAATAATAATAATAATAATAATAATAATAATAATAATAATAATAATAATAATAATAATAATAATAATATTGAATATAGAATAATACAAATAGAAATCAGAAAAAACACCAAGGTTTAAAAATAAAATTTGATATAAGATATTATAATTGTTATAATAATAATAATTATTATTATTATTAGTTTATAAGTAATAATAATAATAATAATAATAATAATAATAATAATACAAATAGAAATCATAAAAAACACCAAGGTTTTTAAAAAAAAATTGAAATAATAATAATTATTATTAGTTTATAAATAATAATAATAATAATAATAATAATAATAATAATAATAATAAATTAAAGGTAAAAAGCCTAAATTAAAAAGAAAAATATCCATATTGTAGTGGGGAAAAAAACCATAAAAAAAAATATAGCCCGCGTCGGATTCGAACTTGGGTCGCCCTAAACGGTAGGCGAAAGTGTTACCAACTGAGCTATCTATGCTTCGTACAAAAACAATAAATTTTTGGTCTATATGGGAAAACATGCTGAAACCTCAATTTGATTTTTAATGGAAGCGCGCGGAATGAGGCTATTGCAGTTTGTGGACATTTTGTTTATTTATTTATCTCAGAAACGGTTACATGTTCGGTAAGAAAATGTCGGCTATAACGATTTGGTGGGTTTTGAGCACACAGCAGGCCGATCATCGGCCTCCAGCACCTGGCCAGATCAGCGTCCATAGGAGACAAACTTTATAGTAGTGGCGAAGAAGGACTTCCGGCTAAGCAATTTATATATATAGATATATATATATATTATATATATATATATATATATATATATATATATATATATATATATATATATATATATATATATATATATATATATATATATATATATATATATATATATATATATATATATATATAATAAACAAGCGGAAAAAAGAATGCAAAAACTTTGTGGAAAAAACGACAACAGACTTCAGTTCAATTCAATTCAATATTTTATGTTAACGCCTTTTCACAACAACATGATATTAGACAAACATAAAAAACAAATAAGCAAACAAACAGAATCTGTAATTAGTAGCTTAAACAAATCTGTTCCGACAATGACACGCGCTATGTTCTGTAACGTAACATCGAACTATATAACATGACTCTAATATCGTCTGGTGCAGATACAATAATTCCATTTTTTGTGTACAGTGCTGTTAAAACAGAACAATCAAGTAACATATGTTGTAAGGAAACAGTCCCAGTATCGTACATATACAAGACTTTTCAAATATTTTGTACACCATAAACAGACATTTCTAACAGAAACAAATAATTCCTCCCCCTCCACCCACCCACCACCCACTTCACACACACTTCATCTAAAAAAATTAAAACATAGCACACTATAGATTTTTAAAAATGGTATATACAAAATATAAAATAAAAGCAAACCAATTATAAAAGATTATAGACAAAAGAAGGTAATGCGAACTTTTAAAGTGTACCAGTTCATAACATCGTTATATAGATAGAATGCCTGCCATATATTCGAAGGTAAAAACTAAAGTCCCGTTGTATTCGACTGAAACAGGCGCGCACGGCTTGGTAAACCGGACCTTTCTTTGGTTAAACACTAAACCCCATGCGGATGGAAGAAACGTTCTATGATTTTCAAGAGAGAAACACATTCTCACATATCCACGCTTGTACACACAGACGCAAACACACATCCTCGTACTCACTGACACCCCATCCCCCCACCCCGTCTCTCTCTCTCTCTCTCTCTCTCTCTCTCTCTCTAGCACACACACACACACACACACACACACACACACACACACACACACACACACACACGGATTTCCAAGTACACTGTAACTATATGCTATCTGCCCATATCAATCCGTGCGCAACATAATTCCCACAAGCGCGGTTGCCAACTTAGCTTTTCTGCCTACTCAAACGCGAACTTGCACGTCCGCGTACGGTTATGTCAGCATCACGTTGTGTGAGCTATGTCGTTTCCCTATTATCTTTGAGCTATTATCGGCGTGCCTCAAAGATGCCTACTGTGTTCAACACTCTTCAATATCTCCATAGAACGCATCATGTCAGATGCCCTTGCAGCTCACTAGGGCATAGTCAGCATAGGGAGTAGAGCAATCTCCAACCTTAGTTTTGCGGATGACATTGATGGATTGGCTGGAGAGGAACAAGAATTTGAGCAGCTGGTACAGAGGCTTGACACCACCTCCAAATCCTTTGGAATAGAAATAAGTGCAGAGAAGACCAAAATGATGACCAACAACACCAATGGAATCAACACGGACATCAAAGTCCAAGGCCAATCCCTCAACACAGTAGATACAAATATTGGGTCCCTGACAAGGTTGAAGCCCATTTGGAAAGACAGGACCGTCGGGCTACACTCTAAGGTAAGGCTGCTGCGCTCCCATGTCATCTCCATCTTCCTATAAACTTGCGAAACATGGATCCTCACAGCAGACCTACAACGAAGAATACAAAGCATGGAGGTGCTACAGAAGACTTCTGGGTATTTCAAATACCCAGCACATCACCAACGACGGACCATCATACAAGCCATTGGACAACACGATGACATACTTCCAGTGGTGAAGAAAACGGAAGCTCCGATGGTATGGCCACGTCACCAGAGCATCAGGCCTTGCAAAGAACCTCCATGCAAGGCACGGTGCAATGAGGTAGAAGAAGAGGAATATACTCCGTGTATTTACTAAACCTTTTTTTAAATATTAATTTATTATATTATTTTTGTAAATTGTATTCCTTTTTATTTATATGCAACTATCAATTGCCTGTCAATTATTATGTAGAATTTGTTATACAGGGTGGGGATATATAAGCTCGCTTGTTGCCAATCCTGTAAATAATTATTTGTAATTATGTGTTTTTCCTTGAATAAAACATTAATTGTTTAAACCAAGAGGAATATAGAAAAAGTGGTGGGAGGACAACATTCGAGAATGGACTGGCTTGACATTGAGCGATGAGCGTTCCTTTGGACAGAGAAAGATGGAGTACGCTGGTTAAACGATCATCTGTGATGTCCCAACGACTTTTGAGTTACGGAATAGGATAGGATAGGATGTCGGTTCAAGATTTTGCGTGATATCACATTCATGAATAGGCATTACATTGAATAGCATAAATAAATATAATATAAATAAAGAAATATTGAGTTTCATTCGAAGGATGATCATTCGGTATGGCAAAGGAAAGCAATAGAGAGCATGCAGCAGGAATGAAAACCAAAAAAGAAGAAAAAAATCTAGAAGGAAGAAATAGTTGATTGTCGCAATGTGACTGCTCCAAAATTAAATAAACTATACTTATTAGCAAGGACTCGAGGTGGCTCCGTCGGTTCGGAATTCTTCTATTTTTGATGCACTTTCCTCAAACCGATTTTTATAGTGACATCTGGAAATAATAGTGTATTATGCTATTATTGTGTTATTTACTTCAGATTTATTATTAACCGATAGTAAAATCGGACTTAAGATAAATGATCTGACACGAAAAGTTGATCTTAACAGAGTACTGCTTTATAGCCAGAGAACTATTAGACATTGAAACTTCTTTCTTATGAATATTAATCATGCATTACTATATTTCATTGTAAAGCGCTTTTCATATTTTGAGATTAACTGAGGCCATATGCTATATATATATATGCTGGCCATGGTATAACCACCATATACTCGAAGCTCAATGTACGTTGACAAAAATGCTTTTTTGATAGCTTCATAGTAATTGTATATAGCATGATTCTTTGTGCTTCCATTACGTTATAGTCATAATTTTTGTGTATTCGTTTTCAGAAGCATACTTGCAGTTTAAGAAGGAGCGGAAAACGCGAAAGGCGATTACACAAAATCGGATCTGTTTCTCTATTCAAACACATCTACAGGTATTGCATTCTCTCTCTCTCTCTCTCTCTCTCTCTCTCTCTCTCTCTCTCTCTCTCTCTCTCTCTCTCTCTCTCTCTCTCTCTCTCTCTCTCTCGCTGGGCGATTATGAGGAAAAAGAAGATCGCAAGTCATTCAAAAGTATTTACAGATACTCACAACACACATTGCTTTTGCTTTTTTTTTTTTTTTTTTAAACTCAAAATGTGTTAATTGTTTTGGGCGGTGTTGTGACCTCAGTTTTATCCTAAAGAAGCGCAATGAAAACGTGGAATAATGGGCCACTATTTCGCGAAAGAACGGTAGTGGGTGATGGGGTGCAGGGGGGAGGTGTGGGGAAGAGGGGCGTAGGGTTGGTCGGTGAAGATGGGAGAAACTTGTAGTTAACAATATTTTGGACGCTAACGTCATGCTATTCTTGGTTATGATCCAGGCCAATCCATGTGACGGCCACACAACTGCATGAATACGATCATTTTCTGCCCCCCCCCCCCCTCCTCCCTCCTTCCTCTTTCGTCTTTGCTCTGTGGTGCTTTAGGTGAACGGAGTAGGTGTATTGTGTGGGTGAGGTTAAACGGGTGGAGGGGGGAGAGTAGAGGTTGGTGCGCGTCGTTGAGAGGGGAGGGAGGGGTTTTAGGAGGGGGTGTATTTATGTGCGGCGTGTGCGTGTATTATGTGTAGGTTGTGTGTAAATGTGTTTGCGCGTCTATGTGTACGAGTGTGTGTGTATGTGTTTTGGTACGCGTGTATATCCTTCTGTGCAGGTGCAGAGTGTGCGAGATGTTAGTACAGTGCGTGCATACACGAGTGCGCGCGCGTGTGTGTGTCTGCGCGCGCGCATTTGTCTGTAGCTGTATGTCTACGTATAGTCCTTCTGTGTGTGTTGTTGTTGTTGTTGTTGTTGTTGTTGTTGTTGTTGTTGTTGTTGTTGTTGTTGTTGTTGTTGTTGTTGTTGTTTTGTTTTAATATTAGACTTTTTTAAAAATTAATTTTGAATTTTTTTAGGCTTATTTGAATTTTATTTGTATTATGTCTTGTTTCTATGGGAGTGGGCTTTTTCCATCGTCCCTTTCTTCTTCGTCTTCTAAGAAAGCTGAATGGGAATGTGTGAGCACCTGCATCTTTAAATGACCTGAAGAATTACCATAACAATCGCCATCTTTTCCTCACCAGCGCTATCGTTGTTACAACAATCAGGCAGGGATATCAGTGTGTGTCACAGCACTTCAGCGCAGCTGAAATGCAAATTATACGGTTAATTTTCCGCTCTCTTTTGCTTGACCTTGATCTTGAGTAGTAGACCTAACTTTGCCGAGACCCAATGTCGACTCGGGGCCAAGGCGAGCCACACTGTAATCGTGGATTTCGGCTGTGGCCAACGGCATGGAGAGGATTGGGCCCCGCCAGGTTTTTCGTGTCCAAGACACACCATGATATGAATAGAAACGCTCACTCCATACTGGATCGGTCGTCGCACGGGACACCAAGCGCCGCGCCTTACGTTCGCCAACAGGACGGGGGTGATAACCGTGTTGCTGATGGACACTGAGCAAGATTCGCACAACATCGCCATAGAAAACTGGAATGTCAAGACCCTAACTGGGAAAATTAGAAGAGCTGGCCCACGATCTGGACCATTTTAGGTATCAGCGAACTGCGCTGGAAAGGCGTAGATGAAACAACGACCGACAAAGGCCACACGCTTTATTTTAGCGGAAGAGATGACATGCACGAACACGGCGTTGGATTCTTGGTCCACAAGGACATTCTGGCTACTGTCATGGGTTATCGCCCAGTTACCAATAGACACATTACCATCGGTCTGAGAGCAGCCCCTTTCAACATCACCATCGTTCAGGCCTATTTCGCAACATCAGATTATGACGACAACGACGTCGAGGACTTCAATGAACATCTGCAGGCTGTCTTTGACCAAGTGCCGAGGAAAGAAATAGTTATAGTGCAAGCCGACCGGAATGCCAAAGTTGTCGAAGATGCATACCACAACTGGGGAGACACATGTGACCCCATTGCAACAACGAAAAAAATGACAGAGGTCTGAGACACTTGGAGTTTGCCAGATAAAACAATGTTATACTGGCAAACACGCTTGGTCCCGACAAAAAAAAAAAAAAACAGAGAATAGACCTGGAATTATCTCAGTGTGGAGCATCACAACCAGATTGACTACATCATGGTCAATAAACGCTTCAGATCAAGCATCAACACTGGCAAAGACACGCACTTTTCCAAGAACAGACATCGGACGTGACCACGATCTCGTGATGTCTTTTCGGCTCCACTTGAAGAGAGTAAAGTTAACCAGGCTACAATTCGGCCTGGACAAACTGCAAAACCCGGAGGTGGCAGAAATATTCCAAGCCACAATTGGATGGAAATTTGCGCCACTGCTCATTTTGGGAACTGATGAATTAGATGTGAACACCATGACCACCACCTTCAACCCATCAGTGCCAGATGCCGCCGCTGAGATCTTTGGCAAGCACCGCCCAAAGAACAAACTATGGATCACACCTGAACTTTTGGACTTGTGTGACAAACGAAGAGAGATGAAAATGAAAAGGAACATCACATGCCTACCGAGAAATCAACAGTGACATCCGAAAAGGCGTGAGCACAAAAAAGAAGAATTGGATATAAAATCAATGCCAGGAAATGGAGAACAGTCTGAACAAGAACAACAGCAAGAAGGTCTACCAGACTATGAAACGGTTAATAAATGTTAAACAGCCCAAGATCTCCACGATTTAAAGAAAGCCTGGCATATGCCTTACAGAAGAACAAGAAGTCTTTGATCGATGGACAGAGGCACTGCTCTGACCTTTACAACAACACAGCAAACGGAGACCCGTCAGTTCTAGCATATTTCCAGAATTGAGAAGATGATTAAATCCTCCCAATTCTTCGAGAAGAAGTTGAGGCAGCAATGCATTCGCTGAAGAAAGGGAAGTCAGCGGGAGTGGACAGAACTGCTTCAAGCTGGAGGAGAACCGATGATTGATGTCCTCACCATTATTCTGTAATAAGATCTGGCAGAGTGAGGAGTGGCCTACACCATGGACCCAGTCGCTTATACTCACTCTTCCCAAAAAGGGTTACCTTCAGAAGTGTCAAAACTAACGCACCATCAGCCATATCAGCCATCACAGCAAAGTCATCCTAAAAATTAGTTAGTTATTCATTGCTTGCAGGGTCCAGCGGACTGCAAAGGGTCGAATCAGGACCACAACTTGGTTGAAGGGAGACTCACCCCCGATCCGTATAAAAGATCTGCTGAAACCAACGAAAACGAAAACGATCCTAATGGTAACACTGAAGACACTCCACCAGCCGTTCCCTTTAAAATAAAGGCATCCCACGCAGGGGACGCTGAGGCTATTAATTTATTGAACCCCGTTTACAATACAAAATAGAATACTAAGGTCATTATAAAATATCAACAAAACATACATAGAAAATGCCTACATTGCTATATAGTAATATCACAGGAAACCATAGTGACCGTTTGGCAGAAAGCATCCAATATTCCCAAGCTTGCCCAACAGACCCCATACACACAAAATTAATGAGGAGTTTTGGAAGTTTTCAAGAAAACCGGTAGGTGACTGGTCCAGCGAAGAAGAAGATAGTATAGTAGATTAATATAACAGAGTAGGAATGAGAAAGAACAAAGGAGAAAGACAGCTACGGTGGGAATTTAAAGCACTAAATTTCCAGAAAGTGGGGATACTTTTTATACAGAAACCCCCGGTACCACCACGGGTGGGGAGGGGTGGGGGGTCTCCTGAAAATAACACTCATAACTTTTGATTTAGAAACATTAATTTTCAGTTCCTATCGTTTACAGTACTCTGCCATTGCAGTGCAACCGGCGTATAACAAAAATGACAGTATCATTACATTACATTACTTGATTATTGCTTTAGGTCCAGCGGACTCTTCTGAGCCAAATCAGGACCATCAGTACAGAGAAGAATGAACATTTTATATAAAATATCAACCCTGACTGAGTCTAACCTAGCCTTTTCAGCTTGTTGTTTCGTTTTCAAGGCCATGATTTAGTTCAAGCTCATTCATAAATTACTTCCATTTATCATAATTAAAATGAACGAACTTTCCCAAATTATTTCCCTTTATTATAATTGGAAACAATTTATCTGTATTTTATAAACTATTTCCATTTAATACTGTTGAAAACAATTGATCAAATTCCATTTATAAATTATATATATATCTTTTCTTGATCATTGACAACATTTTCACTTATATTTTACTTCTTTTTACAACCCTTACAAAGAATTCAGACTTGTAATGCCTAATATATTTCTTTTCACAATCGTTGAAAGTAATTATCGAATATATCAATTATTTATTTCCCTGCATACAAAAGCATACGTTCTTCACTAATAGTTCCTTTCATCCAAAATATAAAATATTATATGTTTATACAAATATGCTTGCACTAGAGCAAAATGGCCACGTAGTGATTGCCTGCAGGTACTTACGTCACCGGGCTTAACCCTCGGAAAAGACAACACAACACAAGGAGAGCACCGGTCCGAGTGGTCACAGTTATGCATACAGCTCTCTTCTTTTCTTTAGGACATCAGCTCCAGGACGACTGGACACTGGCTTGCAGGACCCTCAATAATCAGTACAACTTATGTTAATCTGATGAAGAAAAATTGATACAACAGCAGGACCCTCACACTGCAGGACGACACACTGCTTGAGATAGGCGGCAAATTGTACACAACCACGCTCACACAATCCCCTCCTTGAAAACACTGCTGGTAGTAGA
Organism: Oncomelania hupensis; assembly: GCA_036898135.1. NCBI lineage: Eukaryota > Metazoa > Mollusca > Gastropoda > Littorinimorpha > Pomatiopsidae > Oncomelania > Oncomelania hupensis. The sequence goes on along the minus strand of CM072514.1, from coordinate 56,333,782 downwards.
GTACTTTTCTGTTCAAATTCCTCTCAATAATTAAACAATTTAGCTCCGTACAGCAGTTTTATTTGCTTGCACTCTCAAATTCGGTGCGTGCATCGCTCACTGCAAAACTTGCACGGCACGTGATAATATACGCCAGCCCTCATTCCCACATAGCGGCAGTCTCGACTAGTTTAGGGTCACAGAGAGATCACTTCGCGATATCGCCTCTATGAGAAGTGATGTACGGTGGAGGAGTTACGTCACTTCAACCTCACATGGGCTTGCTTTCGGTTCTTAGTCTCTTGTCTATATATGGGGGTTTTTAATTATATTTTAAAAAAAATGTTTTAGACCGCGATTTTCACCTTTTGCTGTTGAAAATGTTTGAAATAAGGCTTTTCAAATTTGAGAATTTTTTTTTATGCACATCTGTTTATTTTTTCATGACTTGCTGCCTCTTGACCGTAAGGGTGTTATGAGCGCTTCCTAAACTGTAACCCGTGATATAGGTGGCTTTTGCATTGTTTTGTTGCTTGAAATAAACAGTATGTATAAGATAAATGGGCTCTATGCACAAGTCGGCGGCATGGTCACGTGGCGCGGGAATAACAAAGCGGTCATGGCAATATTTCATCTTTCAGTGGAAATCGATGAAAGGAAATGTTCTTTTCTTTGCATAAAGGTTTACGTCGAAGTTATAGCATCCAAACGCAGCACAGTACTTCACCATTTTCAAACTCGAGCACGCCGTGTTATTCCCGCAGCACGTGGCCGCCACGCCTTTGTGCATAGAGCCCATTGAGTTAAAATAAAAATAATAATAATATTTAAAAAAAAACACCCACACTAGTTTAGAATATGTGTCATACATGCGTAATTTATTTTTTGTTCCGTATGGGGTTATACAGCATACGGATTGATTGGCAGTTTTAGTGTGTATAATTTGTGCGTGTGTGTGTGTAGGTGTGTGTGTGTGTGTGTGTGTGTGTGATATAGAAAGAGATGGAGATCGAAATATAAATAAAGATATTGACTAATTCGAAACGTAAATCTAGTTGTGCACACGGAAATTAATTTATTTACAAAAATATGCTTCGATTGATTTCAACATAATAATTAGGGTACGTAATTATTATACTCTCTCTCTCTCTCTCTCTCTCTCTCTCGTATTTAAAAAAAGGTGAACAAGGCAACTTTTTGTGATCACAAATGAAACCATCAACCCTTTATATTTCATTCAAATTGACAATACATTCAGTGAGTCCTGTGACAAAATAAAGGGTTGGCATCTGTGTTTTATATTAGAATATTCTGCCACAACCTAATTTAATTATAACAGGATACGAAGTTGAGGAATTACAGACACAGTTTGGTGGACAGCAAATAACAAGCCGCTGAAATTTTACTTTTCTCATACTGTCTTACAATCTTTTTTTTTTTTTTTAGGGCTAATCCAAACCGTTTCTTACACGAAACATCACCTTAGTTCCAATCCGTCTTGTATCATTGACAACCATTCATTGACCGGTCTTGGTCATCATAATTCTTTTATATCACGATTCTTGTCTGTCAGAATAGATCTACAATTTCTTCAAGAACTTACCGTTCTTCTTCCTTTGGGAAACGAAAAAAACTCTTCCCCTTGCATGCTGCCTTTAATCTTGCGTTTGTGCAGTTCAAAGCTGCACAGTGGTCACCGTAACTGCTCCTGCGATTTATTTTCCCCCTCTCCATCAGATCTTCGCTCTGTGACGCAGCCATTTTCACACATGTTACAATCAAGTCGCATAACTCGTGACGCGTCATCACACCAAAGGCGTCACTGCGCGGTCTAAGTATTCCTGGTCTATGGGGTGACGAAGCAAAACTAACAAGCGAATGCATGTGTGGAAATTACATTATTTGCAAACTTAGCAATACAAACTAATTTATTTTATCTCCCTTACCTTCCACACTTTATAACAGGTCGTTCGGAAGAGTCCGCTGGACCTAAAGCAATAACCATGTAATGTAATGTAACGGGTTTAGAAACCCTACTATTACAGGTTTAGAAAACCGAGTCGTGACAGTTACTTTTACCCCTCATTGAGGCAGGAGTACTATCAGAATCACCATAATCAGTTCCAAAGTTAACAATTAGGCTACATTGTTTTTAGGAAACACGTGATCATCGTCATCAATAATGGTCGCTTCGTTTTCAATGTTCAAATTATTCTTTTTAGTAGCAAAGCTATCACCACCATCTACAGTGGCTTCTTGCACAATGTTAAAATCATTTTTGTACACGGTACAGTCGATATCACCAGTAACAATGGTTTGTTCAAAACCAATATTCAAAATGCTTTCAACAACCGTTTAGTTGTCATCACCACCTGTGTTCTATTCGGTGTTTAAAATACGTTTACCATAAATAATATCTTTATCATCATTAGTTGAAACTTCAAGTGCCGTGTTCAACCTGCGTGTACCAAAAATACAGTCATCCTTAAAACCAGCAGTGTAAATATGTTCAGTGTTTGACAGGTGTTCAGCAAAAATACAGCCATACTCATCAGTGATAGCATCGACGTCATCGGCGTTCAAAATATTCTTTTCAGTGCACAAGCATAATTATTGTGGTAAGCATCAGTAACATTATCAATCCTCGCAATGTCTTGTTTTATATACCATCTGTTCAACAACAGCACAGTTATCATGAATTTGATGAAAAAAACAGCAACTGCACCATCACCAGCGATCAAGGTGCATTATTCCGTAATTAACGTGTAGTTAGCAAGAGCTCAATCACTATGGGTATCATCAAAAACAGCATCCGTAACATCATTCGTGTTCAAAATGTTTTGTTCAAAGTGTAACATTTGTTTAACGAAAATAGAACCATTACTATTACTACTCAAAATATCGCCCTTTAGTGCTCAAAATTATTGTTCTCTGCTCAATGTTTTCAGTTTCGGCTATGTTATCTTCATCAAGACCACAACCTGCTCTAACTACAACAGCAGTAACGCGTTGAGAATCTACAGTACCACTGAACATATTTGTATCCTCAGAATAATCTTTGAGAAATACCTACAGCGCACCAACATTATCTATATCATGCGTTTGAAGACTTCAACAATTCGTTTGACAAAATCTCGCATGCAGCTTTGTGAACAACCATGAGAGTGTACAACATCAGCCCCAACGTCACCAAATGCCTTTATGAAAAGGATGCCAGTGCAGTCTTCTACAACAGCGCCATCGCATACTCGTTCAGAACAACAATCGGTGTGCGTCAAGGATGCCTACTATCTCCAACATTCTTCAATATCTTTCTAGAGCGCATCAAGTCAGATGCCCTTGCAGATCATGAAAGCACAGTCGGCATAGGGGGTAGAATAATCTACAACCTCAGTTTTGCGGATGACATTGAGGGATTGGCTGGAGAGGAACAAGAACTTGAACAGATGATACAGAGGTTTGACACCATCTCCGTGACCTTTGGTATGGAAATAAGGGCAGAGAAGACCAAAATGATGACCAACAACACCAATGGCATTAACATGGACATCAAAGTCCAAGACCAATCCATAAACACTGTGCACAGCTTCAAATATTTACGAGCAAGTTTATTATACAATGAGTCCCGACAGGAAGTCCTCTTCAGGATAATACAACAACTGCTGCCCTAATAAGGTTGAAGCCCATTTGGAAAGGCATGACCACCAGTCTACACTTCAATGTTAGGTTGCTGCGCTCCCTTGCCATCTCAATCTTCCTATACTCTTACGAAATATGGACTGTCACAACAAATCTACAACGAAGAATACAAAGCATGGAGATGAGCTGCTACAGAAAACGGGCCTTTGATATACCCAGCACATCACCAATGACAAAGTCCGACAGATTATCGCATTGGACAACACGATGATGTCCTCACAGTGGTGACGAAATGGAAACTCCGATGGTATGGCAACATCCCCAGAGCATTAGGCCTTGCAAAGCACGGAGGCAGAAGAAGAGGGAGACAGAAAAAAGGTGGAAAGACAACATTCGAGAATGGACTGGCTTGACACTGAGTGAAGCCATGAGGACCGCTGAGGACAGGGAAAGATGGAGTACGCTGGTTAAACGATCATCTGTGGTGCCCCAACGACTTTCGAATTACGGGATAGGATAGGATAGGATAAGATAGGAATGTCGACTAAATGGACACGCTTTTCACGATGTGAGTTGGGGGCAGCCACATGGGGAATTAACCATCATCTATGATATGTTGGGCTGATACCGTTATGCTATCGATGATCCACTTTACTTTGTTACCCCCCCCCCCCTTCCCCCACCCTGTGGCACGAAGACTTGTTATTAGGAACACGCTTTGTACATTTAAAACACTGACTTTGGAATGCCCCGAAAAAGTTATTAAAACCAAAAATTTGGCAAATCAAATTGAGTGAATAACATTTTTCGTTTCAAAGTGTTTTATATTATGTGTTATTCGTAAAATTGACAATCCCTTGACGAGAACGAGAATTCGGAAGGCAGTTGCCAAAATAGCGGATGAGTGTGTGGGTGTGAATGCGGAAAAAAATGATTATGATGCCGGACAGAGTATCAATGGTTTTACAACATCGTTCATTGGTGAAATCGGCAAAAACGTCGATTTCATGTAATCGACATCCGTTTTCGTGAAATCGGTTTCACATTCTCGGCAAACGATAGCCAAATTTAACAAAAATCTGCAATTCAACGATTTTGTTACGACATATGTAAAATGCGGCAGGTTTAAATGATTGTATAAGTGTATTACGTTTGCATGGTTCCTTAAACAACGATTAATTATAGGAATAAGCTGTTAGCTTAAAATTATTATCCTTGTAACATGTTGAAATTGTAATAAACGTTTAAAGTCTCTTAAAAGGTCTTCTTGTTTTTATTATTATTATTATTGTTATTATTATTATTATTATATTACTTTTACTTTGTAGCGAGAAGGGGTATTTCAAGAACTGGTGTTCGTGTATGCGTGAATCCGCGTATTCTCCCGTCTCACAACTTCTCTAACTCGTAACAATAAACTACGTTGTCACACCCTCTATTAAACTATAAACATGAATCAACAAAATAGCATAAGTACAGAAATCAACAAATAGCAAAAGAGGATAAATACAATTGCACTCACGTAATTTTGCAGAATAAATCCGTGGAAGAATAAATACACCACTCACAGATAACACAGCACCCAGCCGCCGTCGCCAGAGAGAAAACGAAAGTTGTAATGGTCACACTGTAGTTGGATTCGATCCTCTAGTCTGTTCTCTGCCTACGCCATATCCTCGTCCTCCCTTCCTTTGTCTTCTTCTTCTTCTTCGGCGTTCTCTGCTTCGGCGTCCCGTTCTTCTTTCTTCTTATTATTCTTTTCTTCTTCGTTTCCTCCTTCTTCTTCTTTATTCTTTTTTCCTCTGCCTCTTCTTCTGCTGCTGCTTCTTCCTCATCTTTCTTCTTCTTTATTTTTCTTTGTCTGCTTCTCTCTTCTGCTGCTGCTTCCTCTTCTTTCTCTTTATTCTTCTTTGTCTGCTTCTCTCTTCTGCTGCTTCCTCTTCTTCTTTGTTCTTCTTCGTCTGCTTCTCTCTTCTGTTGCTGCTGCCTCTTCTGCTTTTTCCTCTCGTTTTTTCTTCTTCTTCTTCTGCTGCTGCTGCTTTTTCCACATCTTCCTCATCGTTCATTCTTCTTCTCTCTTATGCTTCTCCTCCTTCTTGAGGCCCCCGCAACAAGAGACTTCTGCAGACAAAGAAGTTAACCTCAACCTCGTTTCTATATACATAAACTTTCTTCGGACCACTACATATACCTCTCTCTCTTCTCTGTCACGGGACCAGTACAAAGTCCAATTTCATCCATATCGAATACACTTCACAACATAAACACAAATTCTACAACTAATTATAACAGCTGATTATTACGTCAATGACACCAATTAATTTTATTCATACAAATAAACGTAATACTATATACTGCAACTGAAGTTTCAACTTCAAATCAAATAATGATCCGATATCAATTCGTTATTCAAATACTACAGAGGACCACCATGTTCGTTTCCTCCCCACTCCATCCTTCACACTAATATCAAAATAATGTTGTATTATTAATTTTATTACATAACAAAAACAATATCATTTGATAATACTATTACATTTATAATACAACATTTCAAATAATAAACAATATATACCTGCAGACACAGCTGCGAGAAGTCCAGAAGCAACCAATCTCTAGTATAGTCAAGAAAAGCATGAATACATTTTTGAATGATTATACAGAACTGAACTGTCATGTGACCAGCTCAACCAATCAGAATTTAGCTCTCATTAAAAATTACAAATATCTTCTCACAAAAAACAGACTAACAATAATATAAAGTCATGGCCCAAAACGCTATAAAACCGGTCCGTGACATACTTAATTCTTATTATCATCAACACAATACAAAACAATGATGATGATGATGATGATGATGATGATGGTAATGATGATGATGATGATGATGATGATGATGATGATGATGATGATGATGATGATGATGATGATTAAGACTTTTGCTTTTACCTTAACCATTTAAAATTAATGTTTCAGAACTGTGGAAAGCGAATCATTTGCACCACCCCTTATTTAAAAAGAAGACCCAAGGGACTGTCCGCCAAAATTGTATACAAGAAAGGCAACCAATTCGGCGTCGTCTCGGCAGACATCAAGACCACGAGAAAGAGTAAGACACTGCAGACTATATTATTTATAGGTTTATATTAGTTGCACAAGAAGAAGAAAAAAAAAGAAGTGGTTGTATTAATTCATCAGATTAAGATAAGTTGTACTGATTTAACGTAAACAATTCCCAAAATCTACCATGCGTTACATCATAAATATTTTGAAAATTAATTAATTAACTAGCCATATAAATCATCACACTATGTACACACCATAAACACAGTTAAAAACTTATATATGATCTTTGTAACAATTTATTCACATTACAAAACATACAAAACACACGCACAAACAAAATAAATTTAAAAAAATGAAATTACATCAACATCGCTTGTGAAGAAAGAAGTACTTATTAATGTCATTTTGCGTCTTACAGACAGTTGAAGTTGATATTTGTAGCATTACCACCTAACCGCTGGGTCCCTTACCCTCTACCCCCCCCCCCCCCCCCCACCCAACACACAACCTACCCTCCTCCTTTACCCATAAAAAAGTTTTTTTTTTTTAATTTTAAGAAAATAGAATTAAGATTAAAAAAAACAAAATTGAAACAAATTAATAAATAATAAAATCACTCTCCCATACCAAAACAATAAAGAAATAATAAATATTTAATAAAACTAATAATACCTAAAATAAAATTTAAAAATTAGAAAAATTTGACTAATTCAAGATTTTTAATTTAATTTATGAGCATTGAGCTCAATGACCAATAAACACAGGTATCTTTAATTGTTTTTAATTTAATGACTAAAGGCTGAAAATGGTTAACATTTTGTTGACATTCAAATATTAAGTGATTTACATTCATAATTTTACCGTAGTTACAAAGGTGCTGGAGGATTTAAGAAACGAGCACGCCAAGCATTTAGCCTTAGTCTTTGAAATACACACAAATATAAACAGATTTTAAAATAGATATCGCATTTGTTAAAACTTGTGAATGTACACAAATAATGGGATGTTTTAATTACCTCTTGTTTGGATTTCTCATTCCACTGATTCCAAACACGTCAATTTATATGATTATGCTATTAATTTTATTTTTTGTCAGATTGAAAAAATAATTTAATTGATTCGTCCGATGATGCAGCACTATGTGCTATTTGGTAAACAATTTCCTTTCCTCGTATATTTAAATGACTAGGTATCCAAATTAATTAAATATTCGATCCCCTTGTAATGTTTTGATGACAAAACATCTTTATTTCTGTTTGCAATTCCCGTCTCTCTTTACTGACCCAAGATGACAAAGCTGACAACGATGATTTTGAATCAAAAAAGATTTTTTCAAGGGATACTAGTCAAATTAGTTATGAGAAACAGACTCATTAATATCGCAATTAGTTCTGCTAAAAACAGTACAATCCATCTTTTAAAAATATTGTCGAAATATTAAAAAATAGGTAAAATAAAAAGCTGCTCCAACATTTCCATTTTCTAAAACTGATCCATCAGTATATATATATATATATTTTTTTTTTGGAGAATATAAATGAATATATTTTGTGCTAATGTTGTCCAAAATAAAGGATTTTCTTTTTTAAAAATATCTCCATTATAAACAGTTATCTGTGGCATTAAAAGAAGCCAAGACGATACGGGCTACACGGGAATAACGCAAGGGGGCGTTGCCTCATTTGATGTGGATTCTGTTATAGGAAATATATATTCATTAATTGACATAATAACACTTTTAGTTTTTAATCCTTTGTTAATTTCAATATTTTCCCTTACCTCATCTGTAGTAGAATTTACTTGAGAAGAAGTAGAAGAGGAGTGTATCTTCTATATATGCATTTTTTATGTTCTAAGTGATTTTTCTTCCAAACAAACTAGGAAAACGCCAAAGGCGGGCACACAGCAAAAGGCATCATGGCGTCAACCCGACTACCACTTCTAAGCCCTTGACCACGACCTTCCCCTCTTGTCGTTACTGGCGGCCTACCATTAATTTGACGTCATCCAACCGCAACATCATCGTAGAGTACAGCCCCCAAAACCCTTACGCTCAATCGGTCGAGATCAGTGTACTGCTAGTACAAGGAAGAAACGTTACAAAAAAGTCTTCCATACCTAATGTAAGTAATGATCACGGTGTTGGTTATGACGGCGTTGGTTGTAGTGCTAGTAGTAATATGACGTTAATAATACACAGTATTATCATATTACTAAAAGAAATATCGCAATCACAGTATTATTATAACGCCGTGCGCCTGCTTCTCATAGCCTACACTAGCACGCGAGTGCGTTGTGTGTTTGTGTGTGTGTGTCACGTGGTGAGTTTTTGTGAAGTACCCACTGAACCTCGCCTACGTCTCATTCCAAGAACAAGTTAAGTATAGACAAAAGTAGTATTGGAAGATAAATTAGTGGATAGCCTCATCATGTGTTGTGTCTTGGGCAAAAAAAACTGGCAGGGCCCAATCCTCTCCAGGCTGTTGGCCACAGCCGAAATCCACGAATACAGTGTGGCTCGCCTTGGCCCTGAGCACGTGGTCGTTGAACCTGTAGTAACGTGAGGTTCCTCCGCCCTGGCCGGTGACTTCTGTGTAGAAGACTTTCGCCCAGTGATGCCGTGCTAACATCACCCCTGTTAGTCGCCTCTTACGACACGCCGGGAAACGTTGGGTCTATTCTATTTGCCCGAACCCACAGAGCTTATGGACTGGTTTGACACTGAGCGAAGCCATGAGGGCTGCTGAGGACAGAGAAAGATGGAGTATGCTGGTTAAACGATCATCTGTGGTGCCCCTACGACCTTCGGGTTATGGGACAGGATAGGATAGGATAGGAAGATAAATGAAAACTCGAAACAACGAAGTAAAATTTCCCTTCAGTTATTATTTACACCAGTATGCCTCGATCCAAAATCTGCCGAACAGTGTTTTCAGTTAATCTGTACAAAAATTCCCGAAAATATTTTATAATAACAGTTTTATTTGTTACCCCCCAGCCCCTCAATGTTCAATCAGTTCAGTGTTTGTCACCATCTGGTGGGGATGTTCGGAACTACTGCTGGCTTCAGCAATGTTTGTGACCACTGAGCTGGGTGTCGAGGTGAAGTGGTCGCCCCTGCAGAAGAAGAAGAAGATGATGATGATGAAGGATGTGGGCTGGAGGTTGTCGGGCTGTTGCGGTGTTGGCGGCGGAAAGTCGTATGGTTGGATGGCTGGTGGGTTAGGTGGTCGATTGGTTGGGAGGTCGGTTGGTTCTCCCCTCCCCAGGCTATGGACCCGGAAATCTGCAACATGCTGAAAAACCATACAGTATCCCGACTCCCATAACTTTACCTAACTAGGCAAAGTTCAGACCATCAGAAAAATACAGTGCATCGTTTATTATTGGTAATAAACGATCCTGCGTCCAGCACTGCTGTCTCGTCCCACCCTGCAAGGAATATTGGGGATAAACACACTTATCTGCATTAATAATGGTAAAGTCACACACAAAAAAAATTCTCGCCTCAAAAGATTATGTAGTATTATTATAAAAGGTATCCAAATGAACACATATGTGACACTGATAGTCCAGGCCTACTCTATTTACACCAACAGTCTAGACCTGCTTTATTTTATTTTGACACAAATGTCACTTGCCACTGACATGACCCTGCCAATACTGCCCACAGGTTCATAAACACTTTGCTTTGATATTTGAAAACTGTGTATACTGTTCAGCTATTTCTGCCACAGAAATAGTTCCCTTATCACTTCCAACAGCACTCCGTTATTTACGCCTAAACAACGAACTTATTATCACCAGTTTTCACAGATATCCTAGATAAAATCAACTACGTCCTTCTACTCTAGTTGATGGCAAAGAAGTGACAATTCTTATTGCGCTTGCAAATCCTATCGCTCACCTCTCTTCAAAACTCGCACTCTGCACGGACTACACGGTTAAAAACCAATATCCAAAAGCAGCCATGCTAGGCCATACTCTACAATTACCATCCTAGCAGAATTATTCTGTTCATTGGTGAAACTCAAAGCAAACAAACACGTGTTTATTGTATCAGTATATTTTATTTCCCAGACTTTTTACATTATATATTACATTGTCATTTTATAGTGATAATGTGTGTGTTTGTGTGTTTGTGTAGGCGTGTGTACGCGTGTGTATGTGCATTAGTGTTGGGGTATTTCTATGCGAGCTCATGTTTGTTTGTTCATTTCATTTAACGCCTAGTCACTAAAGTGAAGTGAAAATAAAAGGAAGGTTGGGAAAAAGGATATTTGCTACTTGGATGGGGGAAAGGAGATTACATTTAAACAAAGTATTACAATAACATAACATTAAATAAAGTCAAGTCAAAATTAAGTAGTCAAACAATTTTTTTTTACAAATTACTTGCATTAGAACGTATCCAATTATTGAAATGTTCAGATACAGAAAGTCAATTTTGTAATATTGTCATATACTAAATACTCAAAAAAAACTTCCAATGTTTATTTTAAAAAATGTCCTATAGGACAATAAATGATAGATTTCGTGATGGCTATCTAATATTCACTATTTTTACTTTGAACATTATGAATGTTCTGTGGAATATATTGTGCTATTACACTGCAGTCATGAATTATATGATTTATAGTTACATTTTCATTGCAAATGCAAACAATATCTATTTTGTCCTCCAAGAATTTAAAGCAAGACGATGTGCTAAAGAGGTTATTGTTCGAGGACACTGTAAATTTTCACGATAAGCTTATATTATTTTTAAAGAAAAATTATTTTTTATTTTATTTTCGATTATACTCTAAATTTTTTTGGGTGATAACAGAATGTCAATATATTTAACATTGTATAAATTTGCAAATAAGAATAATATTTTTGTTCTATATGTTCATAAGCTTCTGTTGCTAACAATAACCAGTTTTATTGTTTCCCGTATAGCAGCTTCAAAGTCATATTTTGCTCGCTTAAATTCCCATATTGGTATAGGCATTTGTGGTTTTCTTTAAATAAAAATATTGATTTAAGAATAAATTTGATCTCTGTAAAAGGTAATTCATATAAGTTGTTATTGTTTGTAAATAATTGATACCCAGTGCTCTTTTTGGATAATCTAAATCAGATCTTACTTCCAGTTCTGTATCAGTGAAATTTTCTACTGCAGAGGCTCTAACTATGTATTTAGCGCCTGATAATTTTATCCACTCATTTAATGGCAAAACCCCAGCTGCTTTATAAGCATCGTCGGTTTTTGTGTATATTAGAATACCCATAGTCATTTTAGTTGCTTTACAGCCCATACTCTGAAGTTGTTTTAGTAAATATTTAAAAATCTTGTGTGCTTTTGAGAGTGTGCGTGTGTGCATTCACAGTTGCTTGCAGCTCTACCTGTCTGTGACTAATAAACTTGTCACTTTAACAGTATAATAATTATTTTCTTTCTGTAGAACCAAACACGACACGTATTTTCCATGGACAAACCAGGATCTTATCGCGTCAGAGTAAGTTAACTCTTTTACTGTTCGCCATTTTAGTGTCGGAACTGACAGTAAACCTATCTAAAAAGGTGTTACAGCATTCTGACTGAAACATTTATTAAACAATTATATATCGTATTAATGACAGGATTGTGCCAGATTCAGGCTTCAAGTTAACGAAACCCAACAACAACAACAACAACAACAACATCTAACAGTATTGTGTCATTCGACTGAACTTTTTAACAATTTTGGAGATTACAACTACAGTGTAGCAGTGTTTCATCATGGCCGTTCGCGTCTACGATTTGATTTCAACATTATTCTGATTGTCGTTGTTGTTGATATTATTATTATTATTATTATTATTATTATTATTATTATTATTATTATTATTATTATTATATTTGGCAGATGCTTATTATTATTATTATTATTATTATTATTATTATTATTATTATTATTATTATTATTATTATTATTATTATTATTATTATATTTGGCAGATGCGCTCACTAGGTGACAACTGTATGGGTGCGACCTTCATCGATGCTCCACATGAAGTCACTATCACACAGGGTAGGCAAATGAATTCTGTTATTGTATTACTGAATAGAACTTTTGCCGTTAGTTATTTCTCTGGATATTTTCGCGTGCCTAGGAGTTAAGTCCCCATAACTTCGGGCTAAAACGCTGGTCTGACTGTTCAGCCTGTATGTGAGTGCGCCTTGTAGTTACTGCAGAAGCTTGTGTATGATGCCATATTCACTAATATAGTAATAATGTTATACGAAATACCTTTTGGACAAATAAGTACTGAGCTGTTGATTTATGAATGAAGATCTTTTATATTGGAAACTGGCATTTTGTATAATTTTATATTTAATCAAATTAATGTAAGTTAACCAATAGTCAGAATCATCAATGGACACTGCTGTTGCTGAAAGTGAATGAATCGACCAATGTTGATCGCTAATAGCCTACTAATAACATGTGTACTATACACGCTAGTTGTATGTTCTCCATTTTGATACAAGAGTGACTCTAGGCTATAATAACAACAACAATAATAAAAATAATAATAACAATAATAATAATAATAATAATAATAATAATAATAATAATAATAATAATAATAATAATAATAATGAAGAGGGAATTAAAAAAAATAATAAAACAGACCCTAGACATAAAATTTAAACTAGAGAAAATTCTAAAAAGGGATTAAAATGGCCAAAAGTATGATTATAAACCTCAAACATTCAACTGTTAACTTCCATTCCCCATCCCGATCGTTCTCCTTACACTCATTCACCTCACACCCACCCACCCACCAACCCAAATGCGTTACATTGCAGCCGATTTGGACGCAACCACAACAGTGACGTCACCGCTTGAAGATTTGTGCAGTTTTTGGCACCCTAAGATCAACGCGTCACTGCACCCAGAGAAAGATGACGTGTACAAATTGAGGGTGGCCTTTGATCCCAGTTCTCTCAAAGCAGACGAGATCGAAGTGGCGATACAAGAGAACAACGACTTTACGCAGAATGTGTATCTGAAGGTGGTGAGTTGCTTTTCAAATAGTACTAATTTAGGCGGCAATCCTGAAGATCAATACCACATATTCATACACTGGCAAAATAGTTAACAGAAAACGTACGTAATAAATCTAAGTAATTAGGGTAGGGTGAGGGTTAGGATCGTTAGTTAGGGCTAGATTAGCTATCCCAAACCCTAACGAATTTTTGATTCATTCGGTCCGTTTTCTGGGGACTGTTTGCAGTGGATGAGCATGTTGTTCTGATATTGAGGATTTAAACTATTTTTATCATCAAATGTTTTGTTGCTTTTTTTTCACTTTATTTTCATGTATATGGATTTTTCAAATTTATTCTCTCACTGCATATTGTCATGAGTGATTCATCGCATGCTATCGGTGTCATGATTATTTAGATTTGAATCTCGCTGTGCATGCTGCTTTAAATAAAGAGGCTGGACGTATAGAAATTTATAAAATGTACAGTACCTAGCTGTTCCCAATGTGATCACTTCATTGTAAAATAATGTTCCTTTTCCTCCGCAGGCGCAGTCAGAGGCATCCTTCAAAGTCTATGCAGACAAGAGAGAGAAACTAGTGAAAGCATTGGTAAGATATAATTATTTTGGTTTCAAGATTAACTTGAATGGCAGTCCATATGACTCACTGCTCCTTACAGAACTTGCAATATTTAACATGAAAATGAGTGCCTACAAACAAAACAACAACTAAACAAAACAAACAAAAATAATAATAAAACGGAACGGTTGCATTAAAATGCAAAGTAATACAAACTTTGATCTTTCGATGCTTTTGACCTCCGGTCTTAAATACACGCATATACGATCAAATAAACGATATAAAAAGTTGTATTATGCCCCCCCAAACAATAACCTTACAATGACCTTGACCTTTGGTGGCCATGATCTTTACGTGACCTCTTATGCTTATGTATGATAAATAACCCAGTGCTGTTGCATACTATGGGTCAAATACAGAGCCATTCCACTATATATGGTGAGACATTTAATGTTTTTGTAAGACATAAAATGACATTGACCTTCAAGATCAATGTGAACACGAAGTATATATATATATATATATATATATATATATATATATATATATATATATATATATATATATATATATATATATATATATATATATATATATATATATATATATATATATATATATATATAATCTCTAAATACAAGGAGTCTGGACTTATATAAGCTCTCATAGTCAAGGTCACTTTTAAATATCTATGACGCGGTCAGCTCATCGCCTTCACGTCCGGGGATCAACTATAGCATTCTACGGAGACAATGTTTTACACAGACAACTTGAGAGAAAGTTTTTCGAGAGATTTAATTTGCTAAACCACAACTCTTTCATTTTGTTTTTCTAACTATTTATTTATTGCACAACACACATCAAAACATTAAAATACAAAATCTTCATCCTACCTTTCTAGTATAATTCCATCACTTAATGTGGAGGCAGAGAACAAAGAAACTGAGAGCTGAGACAGAGAGCGGTGGCTAGCTCCTTTCACTCGTGCATCATCTTATATATCAAAATGGGTATTCAGCCTCAACATTTCGCCTCCCAACTTAATAACGATTGGTCAACTGTGCAATTATGAATATTTATAACAACACCTATATGGACATGCGTTCTTTCTCTTATTAATATTAATTTCCAGACACTTTCCCAAACCGTCTCACTATCTCTTACCATCCTTAAACCATTCTGTGGAGTTTCACTCGCCACCTAACCGGCTACGCGATGTTAAAGGTGAAACAGAATTACGTTAACCACACTCCACGTCTTTCCTCTAACTTTAATAAAAAAATTACTTTCTCAGACCAAGACATCTCCTCACTACCTACCTTATCACTTATAAACATTCACCTTACCTCTAAACCATTATTTCTAAATTACTAATATTGCATCTATACTTGTAATCAATTCCACATCTCTTAATATTTACAAATATATTATACAATAACTCTATATTGCTGAATAACCAAACCTATCAATGTCTTTATTTATATTCATGCTTCACAAATTTCCTTTATAACCCACTCCTATAATCAACAAACATATTTCTTGTTTTACTTCTTATTTCCTGTTTCTTGTTTTAATTTCACAAAACCCAAAACAATTTCTGACATTTCCACTACCCGTTTTAACCATCTATCTCAACAATTCATTTATCTTCCACTTCCTTAAAGTTTGGATAATTTCGGCGCTAATGACGTTTTCGTTTGTATAACCTCTTATTATCAACACTAACACAGACTTCTTTAGATCAGAGCTAAGCATTTCCAGCAACTGTAATACGCTTCTAAAATTTGTTAAAACGTTACATCAATTCCAACAACTGTAGTACACTTCTAACATTGTATTTAAACCATAATTTGGACTCTGTCATATATCTATACTTTGGACAGCTCCAGTTACCTTGACCTTGGAACGAGGTTGACCCAATTTGTGTAGTATGTGTGTCTTATTAGTATCCATTATGTCGGATAATGCAGTGGTTGGAGCACTCGCTACTGTGTCGCAAGTTAAGCACCGTCCAGTGCGGTTAGCACTTGGATGGGTGACCGCAAAAACGTGAAGCGACAAATAACAACGCCCCCAGTTGACTCAACTGTGACTGAGTACCTACTCTCTTAAGGATGGGGAAGGTAAAGCAGCGAGGGAGAGAGATGGGCATCACCCTCATTACGCTGGCCCAAGATAAGTGTGATCTCCAACATCACGCTCCCCTACGGCCACAAGGCTATGGGACTACCTTTACCTCACCTTTTTATACCTCAAAGAGTCATAAGTTTATTATTAATAACTTAGTAAACACGTGTGTAAAAGCAATTGTCATTTTTGATAAACATTTGTTGACCCTGTGATCTTGATCTAGAAGTGAAGTAATTCATTAAATGATCATTTTTACGGTCTGACAAATATAAAATCATCTTACCAAGTTTGGTTACGATAGTTCAATTAGGTTCAGGGATATTAAGCCAATGCTAGTTTTGCACAGACGGACGGCGAAGAGACAGACGGACGAACGGACAATCATATTTATGTCATTTTTTGAACTATTTAGGACTCATCTCGCACATAATTATTTGAAAAACTTAGCAAAAGTTCTCTTGGGAGTTGAATACATAGACTGCCATTGCTGCATGTGAGTCAATAAAACTTGTCGTTTGAATGACATTTTGATTTTTTATTTGAACAACAAATCTTCATTCGATTCAGAAACAGATTCCGGCAATGAGTAAGTCGACAGTTGGTGCCATAACAAAAATATATTTCCTTTTGACTTTGAAACAAGGATTTTTCATGGACTAGTAAAGGATCAAATGCAACAGCAGCCACAACAACAAACGAAGTAACGAGCGATCTAAGAATTTAAAATCATGATATTACATTTCGGCTGATTACTAACTGTGAACACAAGTATATCAACTAACAAGTTAGTATCTCGTATTGCCCCAAGTCGACGTGCGGTGGTCCCGTTGCCATTGGTTTTAGCCCACAAGTATATCAACTAATTTGTTGATATACTTGTGTTTTAGCCACAAGCTGAGACGGGAATATCCCAAACCTAAAAATAGAATAGAGAATTCTGGGAAATCTG
This sequence comes from Oncomelania hupensis, assembly GCA_036898135.1. Classification (NCBI taxonomy): domain Eukaryota; kingdom Metazoa; phylum Mollusca; class Gastropoda; order Littorinimorpha; family Pomatiopsidae; genus Oncomelania; species Oncomelania hupensis. Next base: position 56,316,423 of record CM072514.1, on the reverse strand, counting down.
TTCTCGCTGAAATGAAACGAAAGTTGGGAGAGGAACTGCATATTTCTGGTAGTGAACAAAGGCAGAAACTTGTCAGCAGTATTATCAGCGATGGAGTTATAATGGACGGAGTGCTTCGTACCTATGAGATTGCCTTTGCTCGAGCAAAGAAACAAAAGAAGGATTTGGCCGACGTCATTTCAGAAAAGCATTTCCCTACCCATAATTCCCCTGGGTTTTGAAGTTTCTAAAACGTTATTTCAGGCCGATGACGCTCTATGGAGCGAAAAGCATGTAAAGGGAAGCAACCGGTTGTACGCGCACGTCGATAGAGACATAGAAGAGATATACTAACTTGTTAGTTGATATACTTGTGCTGTGAAACAATCCAGCTTAGGTATTAATTGATACCCCCTTCCATTTTGGGCTAATACTATATTTAAATTGTATTTGCAATAATTGTATTCATAATTTTGATGTATCCTTTTTTTTCCTTGCTAGGTTCGACCACATGGCTGCACAGACTGTATGGACTTCACGATGCACGGAGAACCATGTTATTTGGGTTACCTGGTGTCTGACACAATCAAGGTTGATGCCATTGGTAGGTCTGTCGTCTGCATGCAAAATTACTGCATGAAATCACCTTTCTGAATGACATCTTGAATGACCTCACTCAAATCATCAAAAAGTCATTCTGAATCTCTCGGAGCATAGAAACGCCGTTCTGAATCCTTCTTCAGAACATAGTTTCTGTGCAGCTGCTAAACTGGTCTTGGAAAAGATCGAATTAGTCAAAGACAAAAAAACTATAGCAGTCCTCGTTAGACTGCTTTTAAGCTACATGTCTATTTGGTCTATTTGGCTGAATAGTTAGCAAAACAGCTTTTAAACGATTATTTCCCTAGAAATAAAGCTTATATATGCGGGGAAAGATATTGGAGCAGCATGCGTCTTCAGTCCGTACGTTTTCATCCGGCCAAACGGATTACATATAAGGCTAGATTTAAACCTATATGCCATTCCAAAGAACTTCTGTTGAGGTTTATTTCACTGAGTCATTATATATGGACTGGCTTGACACTGAACGAAGCCATGAAGGTTGCTGCGAACAGAGAAAGATGGTTAAACGATCATCTGTGTTGCCCCAACGACCTTTGAGTTACGGGATGGGATATATATATATATATATATATATATATATTAGACCAGTATTCATGCCATGAATGACAGACTTTTGTGCTTGTCTCCCATAATGTGATTCCCGTAGCCTGACTCCTCATCATCTCCCTTCCACTCTTCCGCACTGTGATCTTTTTTAAATGAGCACTAAGAGCACGTTACTCATCTTTAACCAAACTAAATTAGTTTTATTTTTTGTGTTCCATTTGGAAACTTTTGATTATTGTAGTTTTATTCTTAACATTAAAAAAAATCTAAAACTCACAAACTCAATCACACTTTTGGTAATGCACCCGCACGCGCCACACACAAAATGGTTATACACATCGGGAAATATTATCTTTCATACTTGTTCTTTGGAGTCACTCTCGTATAAGAATGGAGAATGTAACATACATAGTCTATTGCTAGTAAACCAAAGCTCTCATGTGTCTGAACATGAATGTACAACTTTCTAATCATAAATACGTCCGCATATTTGTATTAGGTCTAATTCACTACCCCAGCTCAATCCCACAAGCATGTTGCTTAATTAAATTGTGCAAATAACCTAGTTATTTTTAAAAAAGCTTAACTCTCCTGTTTTTAAGTAATCTATTGCACGCTCCACTGCATGGGAGACACGATGGTTCAAGTTTCCAAATTTTGATGCGCAACATCGCGTTAACACTGGACGATAAAAGGAGAAAAACAAACGATTTTGTTTGTTTCAGGCATACACACCTCAACCCCACAACGAGACGGGCCGGTGAACTCGGCAGTCAGTAAGTAAGTTCATCCTTTCTTCCAGTACCTATCAAGCTTTCAGTGCTTTGGGTTGGCTTCCAGACCATAAATGTCAAGTCTTACGTTTTTCCAGAGATATGTAGAGATTTTTCCCGTAATTCTTACGTATATTTAAGTTGTTTTTTTTTTCAACTTAGGCGTAAGATGAAAATCTTACGTATTTTTTCTTTTTCCCGACCCTTTTTTTTTTAAGCCGAAATTTTTATTTTATTTTAATCCGAAATACAGCCTAGAGAACAATTCTGAGTCACGCTCGCTCGCGATGGTGATCTCGGAGGAAGTACGGGCCTTGCTCATGCTCATAGCAATTTCTATACACTGTTTCCGTCTTGGAGGAAAAGGTTTCCGTTCATTCAGCTTATTGAAAATGGCGAAACCACCTGCGAAAAAAGCACGTATTCATTTCGGCCGATATCTGCCAGACTGGGAAACAGACACAGACTTCAAAAATCTTATTACTTCTTCAGATTCTTTTTTCTATTAAATAATTTGGATTGTTTGTTTGTTTGTTTGTTTTTAGGGGAGGAGGGGGGAGGGAGAGGGGTATTTTTTATTTTCTGCAGTGGATAAAGCACAGTTATGAAAGTTGTGTGTTTTTTTTAAATCTTATTAAGTTGCTTGTTTGTATGGTACAGTGTTTGTTATTAAAAACATGCAGGTGAATTCGCATGTGTTTGCTAAAATTATTATTATTGTTTTTTTTTTTTGTTTTGTTTTTTTTAAATTTATTTGTATGTGCGTGTTTACCGTTTTACGCATTTCTTATGGTTTTCGATAGAAAATTATGGTCTCTTGGGCCAAAAATTATGGTCAGAAGCTCCAAGAGCTTGACATGTATGGGCTTCTGCCGCGCTACCTGTCTGTACGTAACGTGACGAGCAAGTATATAAGTCTTGTTTGTGGAGCCGAGCTTAGAGGATCTTAATGGCTTCATTAAAATGTTATGTTCTTTCTATAAAATAGAACCTGGTTGCAATTCCAGAAATAAACTATTTACTAAAGCATGAAAAATAGAAATTTTGTGGAACCTTTGGGGAATTTATTGACACTATTAGAGATTCTTTTTGTGTGTACGTGTTTGTTTTGTTGTTCTTATTCGGTAAGCTACCCACCATGAAACTGTCATTCCTATTAGCATTAAGACATTAATAAAATTTATAAAAATAAAAATAATAACATTTTTTTTATGTACGTGACAAAACCCCCTTATCCACAAAATATTAATTATTATCATTGTTTATTCTTCTTATTATTATTGTTATTATTATAAATTTTTATTAAAAACGTTCTGCTCATTGAGGTCACTATAGACTGATTCAGCCAAAATTAATTATTCATGTGTCAGGCATGACACGGTTTTATAATTGTTCCACCAAAAAGTGTTTATGGTAACATAGAAAAGCAAAATAGGGTCAGTAGGTCGTCTACTTTTTTTTTTTAATGTTTTCCACCTTGGGTGCAATTTTTTGGATTTTTTCAATTTATTTTCTCGACGAACAAACCCTCCCCCCTCCCCCCCTTCTCTCCCCTCCCCCCAAAATGCTTAAGGCCGGGCCAAAAAATTAAGGTCGGTCGGGATGCCGTAAACAGACTTTTGTTTTTTTGTTTGTGGCCTATGCAATAATTTTTTCACCCGGCACAATGGAAGTAACCAATGCTTCACAAAAGACAAGGACTTCACTTTCTAAACATAGCGGTGCTCTCATTCTGAATCACCCCATGGAATTTCATACCATGGAATCTTGGGTCATCTATGACTATCACAGTTCTTTGCACGGCAGGTTTAGTCTCTTTTATTTCCGGCAGATCTAATCTTTCAACCAATCAGCTGTTTGTTTTTGGCTGTAGTTCTGTTCCTCAACGTACGCTACTGTTGTCATCAACCTTTTACCCCTGTGGAGGTGCCGAGAGTTTGGGTAGCCTATAAAAAGAATCCACACTTTGTGAAAATTTAGTGCTTTAAATTACCACTGTTTCTGTTATTCTCATTTCTTCTTTTTCGTTCCTAATCTGTTATATCAATCTTCGATCTTCTTCTCTAGACCAGTCAACAACATTTTGCTGTTGTTAAAAACTCTCCCAAAACTCCTCATTTGTGTATGGGGTATGTGGGTCAGCTTGGGGCTATTTGACGCTTTCTGCCAAATGGTCACTTGGGCTTTCTGTGGTATTATTATTTAGCATTGTAGACATTTTCTAGGTATGTTTTTTGTTCATATTTAAAAATGGTGTGTATATTTTACAGTGGAACCTCCGGTATCCGTCTCTCTGGTATACGACTCCCTCCGTTATGTGACCTGAAATCTTCTGACGGATTCACTTCCAATAATAAATGACCTCTGGTTTGCAACAACCTCGTTTATGCGACCAGCGACCGTGTCTTAAGCCCTTTATACGACCGTCATAGGCAATTTAAAAGAAATATAAGTTTATTTATTGCCTGTACCTTTCGTTTTTTCTATCATGCTGTTGTCTATTTCCGGTTCGCAAGTAAGGGACATTACTCGCCTACACTGGCTTGTCAAAATGGCGTCGCGCAAGAGGAAAGTTTTGAGTTTGGCAGAGATAAAGTTTTTCCCTGTTCAAAATGTCTGAAGACACTAATGTTTTCTATTTTTGAAGTTGTGAATAAAAGACAAAGCTAAAAATGAAACATGTTTTACAGTTTTCTTTGTCAGAGAATCCATGCTGGTGAGTGTGAAAATTATGACTACATACCCCTCCGAGCCTGACCCTCCCCCCTCCCTACCCCTTGTTTGCGGTATAAGACCACCTCTATTATAAGACCGTTTTTTCTCAGATTTTGGACGGTCGTATACCGGAGGTTCCACTGTATTTTGGATTTGTAAACGGGGGTTCGATAAATTAGAGTAAAGCCTCAGCGTCTCCTGCATATGATGCCTTTATTGTAAAGTGGCCGGCTGGTGGAGTGCCTTCAGTGTTACCGCTTGAGTTGTTTCAAAAGATCTTTTATAGGGATCATGGGTGAGTTTTCTTTCAACCAAGTTGTGGTCCTGCTTTGACTCTTTTTAGTCAGCTTGACCCTATAAAAAATGACTAACTAACTTCACCCGTTTTAGGATTTCCGGATGACCAGTTGCCAAATATACATGTAGTGTAAAAATCACCTTTGATATCGCACAATAAGCGCAATTGATTGATTGATTGATTGATTGTTGCTTTAGGTCCAGCGGACTCTTTCGAGCCAAATCAGGACCGGACAACCCCCGATCCGCATAAAAGATCTGCCGAAACAACCCTAGTGGGAAAATTGAATGCCCTCCACCGGCCAGTCACCTTACAATAAAGACATCCCACGCAGGGGACGGCTGAGGCTTTACCCCAACTACTCGAACCCCCGGTTACAAAAACAAAATAGAATACAAACATCATTATAAATTATCAACAAAACATATATATATAAAATGCCTATATTGCTAAATACTAACATCATAGGAAGCCATAGTGACCACCCGGCAGAAAGCGTCCAACACTCCCAAGCTGATCCAACAGACCTCATACACAAACAAGGAGTCTTGTCCAGGAAGAGTTTTCAAGAAAAAAGGTAGGTCATTGATCTAGCGAAGAAGAAGATAGTATAGCAGAGTGATAGGACAGAGCAGGAATGGGAAAGAGTAAATGAGGAAGACAGCGACAGTGGGAATTTAAAGCACTAAATTTCCAGAAAGTGGGGATACTATTTATACTGAAACCCCCGGCACCCCAACGGGGGTGATAAGCGCAAAGAGCAATCGCAAAACCATGTGGATCAGCAGCAGGGATGGTCATGAGCATAGATTTTATGTACTGTCGGAAATAAAAGGCACAATCAGACTAGGCAGAGAGAATTTCAAACCAACCGGTAGCCGTGGGGACTGATCACTCTATTCAAGACCATCTGTCTCTTTCAGATACATGTCAATTTGACATCAGTACTGTGTCAAAACACACTCCTTGAGTGGACTGAAGAGTCACTTATCAGAATTAGTCACTTAATTATTACTTGGCCAGATTACACCGCAGTGCACCATTTTGTGTTTTAAATATTTTCCGGGGAACATGCCCCTGGAACCCTTCGTGTCGTCGATGCCCTCTGATTGCAATCCTTCCCAATTTTCCCTCTTTTTTTTTCTCATCCCAACTGTTTTCATGACTGATATTTACCTATCAGCTTTCTTTTACCACTGCAATAATCATACACTTTCTGTGCTAGTTCCAATGACTTCCCCCCCTCTGACAGAAATCCAAAAGGAGCGGCACAGTCCAATAAAGGAAAGATTGATTCAAATCGCAGCAGCAACAGTCAGTGCAGTGATTGTTATTCCCGCTGCGGCTGCTGTGCTGTATTTATGCCATCGTCCAAGTGAGTTTCATCAATACATTATTTTCATTATTATTATTATTATTACATAACATCTCTTTATAGTCATCATCATTGTTACGTTGAAACGCGAAGGATAGTATGTCTGAAACGCGCACGAAGGATCTAATCGTTTCGCTTTGCAAAGTATTCAATAATAGAGTGTTTTTACCTTCGATTCGAGTTTGCGTTGTTGTTAGAAGAAGCTTTGTATAACGTTGGTAATTTTAGTTGGTCGATATTATTGGAGAATTCTCTAGATTTGCTTGTTTACTGTTGATCGAAGCTTCGTGATAGGTGTAGATATTTGAGAATATTCTTGGACCGAAAAGAATGTTGTATGACGTAAGACAGTGATGACGAATTTATTTGTGATTGGTTATAATTGCGTCATGCTCGATCGTTCCAAGGTGTTCTGGAGAAGAGGAAAACTATATATTCAAAGCTCTGTGTAAAGTAAAAAAAAAAAAAAAAAGTGAAAAGGCGATTTTATGCAGTTGTTGATGTATGCTGAATAAAAGTTTGGAAACTTCATACGACGACTCCAGCCTTGTTGATGATTGAACGGGTTGCGTGGATAAACGAATCCGAGTTACACTTATCAGGACTTCAGCATTGGGGCTGAATCAACTACTGATAGAAAAACACCACCAATCGAGTGTATCAATCATTCATCTTCGTTCTTAACATCTTGCACACCATTATCAACATCCTCATCACCACCCCCATGACCATCTTTATCATCATCATCATTATTGTGATCCATCTAACAATAATGTATGGAGACTGCTCCTGTGAATATGAAATACTTCTTTGAATTCTTTGTTTATTTTTTAATTGAAATATTTGAGTACAATACAATTAATATTCATAATGTATCTCCGTCCACAGATAATCCACGAAACTGCCAGCCCCAGCAAAATGTTGAGGCTGGAGAAGAAAATGTGCCACTACAACCTGCTGCTGCAGCAATTGACCATCCTGTTGCTGTTGCAAACGATCCTGACAATTCAGAATTAATAAATCAAAATGACAATCTGACTGACCGAGCACAGAATGTCAGTAGTCCTACAAACTCTCCATCCGGGTTCCCTGTAAGTGAGTCTTGTTGGCTAGAGCATCATAATCAGGTAAACAACACAATCCCAAAACAAGTTCAAGATGTAGCCCACAGAACGAACATTATTTTCTTGGTTCATGCCATGGAAAATGATATACCTCAAAAACTTTCAAAAATAACAAATAATGCATTCAGACATTACCAAACTCGATTTTTTGTGGAATTTGAATGTCGTGACACTACTGACGTCATTGTCTGGGCAGAACATACTTTGCTTTGCAGCAGTAAAGTGCTGGTGATTTTGACAGAAGCACTAGTAAACAATTGTCGCTCTCATATGTGCTCTATGCAAGCAGACAACAACTGTCGTAGAGCATCACTGCTCATCGCACCGTCGGTGTTGCAAACGCTAAGTCGACAGGTTCTAGGGTTTCAACGCATCTCGGTGGTTCATCTCGGATTGGAAAACGCTGAACATTTGTATTCGGAGCTCATAGACCTCTACCAATGCCCGCAAAACCATGTATTGCCTAGGCAGCCTTTGACGCCGGAGATGGAAGAAGGAAACCATGTTTCCTCCCCAGTGGCAGCAGTAACTGAACAAATAGCATCAAGGTTTCATTCTGCGCCAGAAATTACCACAGACCCCACAGTGGGTCAAAGTCCACCACCATCGTATTCCACTATTGCGTGGTCGGATGATTTTCTTCCCAGAAACAACAGAAGTCCAGTATCAGCTGAAGACGGTTTACCTGGAGCTAGATCAAGAAATGCAAGTTCCAGTGGTCAGTGTGACAATGCTTTTGCCAGCTCTAGGACCAGCAACAGGGACAGGGTAACCAGTGCTAGGTGCTGTTGTGGTCAGCAGGGTCCTCCAGCACAAACAAGGCAGCGATCTAGATCTTACGACAATGACCAGACCTTCCTCAAGCAGAGTGATCAAGATGCCAGGAGAGACAGGCATCATTCAACTCCGAACGATGAATGCTCAGCCTCATCATCACCCGTGTCGCCTCCCCCTTATCACAGTTTGTGCCGCTGTCTACCAGTGAATGCTTCGTCTTCAGATTCATCAACTCTCAGCCATAGAGGTTATCCATCGTCCAGTTCAGAGTTTTCAGTCTTTCCGCCTAATTTCACCACTGGGAGTATCCCGGTATCACAACTGCAATGCAGTCCCGATTCACCACAAAGGCTATCTACAACACATAGGCCACCACTTTTCAATTTAAAAGACAGAAGAGATTTTCACCGGTTTGTTTGTCTTTTCGAAACTAGCATCAGCTCAGAATTGGCGAATTTCTACTTTGAAGAGCTACAGAAAAATTTGGAGACGCCGCCCCGAGAGCCCGTTCAGCATTCTTGTTGCTCTAGCATAAGTAACTCCAGTTCCTCCCTTCAAACATTTGATTAATTATTGATCTTTATACACTTTAAATCCTAAGTATGACCAAATCTTCATTCATTTGGTAAAATAGCATTCATATGATATGTCTTTAGTCTACAGATATCATTTTTAATTTTGTGATTATTTACTTAAACTGGTCAGTTTGAAACCCAATACAGTACTTTTTTGGGGGGTGGGTGGGAGGCATATGGCCAGTTTTGTTTCTCCCAGTACAACATGACGTCAGTATAGAATTTAAAAACAATCATATACGTTGGCAATCAAATTCCACTGAACAGAAAAAGCATTTGCACCCCTATTATCCTCCACCCACCGTCCACCCCAACCTCTCTGTCCACCCATATTCCCCTAAAACCAACCCCCAACTTGGAACCTTCGTGGCATGAACATTGTGCGTATTTAGGGCAATGTAAAATTCATTTGAACAGCTGTTTTGTGTTGTTACAGGTTCAATAAATACAGCTCATTTTATAGGTCAGAACTGTATTACTAAGGAACCAATTGTCGTTCTAAAAACCTGAGACAAAAAATTCAGATCTGAGCGTGTACGTAAGACAAAGCAAGCAATTCTAAATGAACAGTCCACACAGAGCAGGGACGTAAGTATTGACTCAGTACGGCATCATCTCATGACATAAACTGCTGTGTACATTGTCCTTTGAGTTGGCACCAAAGTTACTCATTTCAAAATCGGGATAAAAAAATTTGATGAAGTGATATCAACGTTGTAAACTTCTTTGTACACCGAATTTGAACCTACATTTCAAAATCAGTACTAAATCAAGAAAAGGGTCAGTTAAGATGGTCATTGTGGAGTTTATAAAATGTTGAACCAAACAAGTGATTGGATTGTTTGATTAAAAGAAAGTAGAACATTAATTTAAAGTTTTAAACAGCACAATTTTTATAAGTTTGAACATTGTTAATAATTTTTTTTAAAGTTCGAACGTTGTACTTTTTACAATTTTATTTTTAGTTATTTTACTTTTAACTTTTTTTTAAGGATATCATTTTGTAATTGTGTTTTTGTAACATGCCAATTGTTATTTTTCTGTTGTTTGTAATAATGCAAATAGTTACCTTTTTGGTTTTACTTTTTAAATGTTTGTGTTGTTGGTTAACTACTTTATACAAATATATATTATCTTAATTGTGACGTTTTTTCCCATATCTGCCATTTAGAAAAGTGTTCAGTTCTTTTCCTTTTTTCAAAATCACTGCTGAGTGAGTTAATTGTGTCAAGCAGATGTTTTCTGTTCATTAATGTTTTGCTGGAAATATTTTGGTGATGAAAATATTCGTAAATATATTTATAACTTTATTCCTTGTCCAACTTACTTTATTTGGTTTTCAAATACTTTTGATGCATGATGACCACTTGTTGAGATTTGACTTCACTTAGCACATTACTTGCACTGTACCAATTATTGGTTATGTTACGGTTGTGATGTTTAAAAATAAAAATGAGTAGGGTTGTGATCTGTTTAATACACTTGAAAGTCATCATATAATAAAATAGATATTCTGTTAAATTTGAATTAAAATAAATAGAGAAAAAGATTATTGAAAAAAAAAACAGGACAAACTTATGAAAATCAGTCAAATAATTGTTTTTATTTTTATAACCAAAAACTATACAATAAAACATTTTTTCAAAACGGTGTGCAGTTGACACGTTCAAGGGATGAAATTATATAGATCTATGTGATGATGCATTCCTAATTTGCTGTGTTTATGTTTTAGCTTATTTATTTTATGAAGATTTACACATTACAAAGTTAAGCAAGGAGCATTTAGAAGGCTTCACATCCTGTTTTGTCCCCGCACTACTACTGCTCTCTTGATCCATGTTACTCATGTTGCATGCTTATTGTGTATCGTAAAAATGTTGATGATTTCATGTTCATGGAATTACGCTTTAAATGCAGCTAATGACTATCAAGCATTCCATTTGTGGCATTAAAACTATTGTAATGTTACTCATATGATTATTACTATTCATTACATACTGTATATCAGTTACACTATACTGTTGGTTCTTTCAGGTATAATTTCTTTTTTTAAATTATTGTTATTGTGATTACAAGAAATTGATAAATCTAAACCAGTTTTGAAAATGACATTGACTTGTCATTAGTCAATTAATGCAAATGAGTTTTCTTCGATTGTATATTCAGCTAAAATGTAAACTGAATTTTTGTTTTATGTGAACATTTTCTTTGTACTAAGAATACCAACGTTCCTATCCAATGTTCTATTATTTATTTATTTATATGAAAAATATTTTAGTTTTTTATATTTATGCTGTTTTGTACCCCTTGGGGTCATGAGCAATCTTGCCACTGTAGATTGTTCTAATCTATAAAGGGAAAAGTGAAAGCCCCAGTTGAAAACCTGTCTTGTCTTTGTAGGCATGACCAATTCACTGCGGCAACAGTACCCCTGTTGAGGTGCCGGGGGTTTCAGTATAAATAGTATCCCCACTTTCTGGAAATTTAGTGCTTTAAATTCCCACTGTCGCTGTCTTCCTCATTTACTCTTTCCCATTCCTGCTCTGTCCTATCACTCTGCTATACTATCTTCTTCTTCGCTAGATCAATGACCTACCTTTTTTCTTGAAAACTCTTCCTGGACAAGACTCCTTGTTTGTGTATGAGGTCTGTTGGATCAGCTTGGGAGTGTTGGACGCTTTCTGCCGGGTGGTCACTAGGGCTTCCTATGATGTTATTATTTAGCAATATAGGCATTTTATATGTATATGTTTTGTTGATAATTTATAATGATGTTTGTATTCTATTTTGTTTTTGTAACCGGGGGTTCGAGTAGTTGGGGTAAAGCCTCAGCCGTCCCCTGCGTGGGATGTCTTTATTGTAAAGTGACTGGCCGGTGGAGGGCATTAAATTTTCCCACTAGGGTTGTTTCAGCAGATCTTTTATGCGGATCGGGGGTTGTCCGGTCCTGATTTGGCTCGGAAGAGTCCGCTGGACCTAAAGCAACAATCAATCAATCAACTATGCTGTTTTGTAGTATAGCCGTTTGTCCAACACGTACTTTACCTGCATTTTATATCATAATAACTTCGTTGAAGTGCATTTATAAAATGAGCCTTTTTGTTGTTCAGTTTGAAAGCAAAATTATTTGCCATTGACCATATCCTTTCCTGTAACTCGAAGGTCGTTGGGGCGCCACAGATGATCGTTTAACCAGCGTACTCCACCTTTCTCTGTCCTCAGCAACCCTTATGGCTTCGCTAATTGACAAGCCAGTCCATTCTCGAATGTTGTCCTCCTGCCTCTTTTTCTGTCTCCCTCTTCTTCTGCCTCCTTGCAGGATGGTCTTTGCAAGGCCTGATGCTCTGGTGACGTGGCCATACCATCAGAGTGCCATAATGTATAAAGACAAAACTGTTTTACTATTTTAATTAATTTAAACATTGAGATGATAACTGTGTTTATGTCGTAATATCTAATATTTTACTTGTTATTTTAAAATATTCAAAGAAACTTTCAGACAATGCTGATGAATACCTCTCTCCCCTCTCCCTGTGAAGGTACCTGTGATTTCTGTATAAATAGTATCCCCACTTTTTGGAAATTTAGTGCTTTACATTCCCACTGTCGCTGTCTTTCTCCTCTTGTTTTTTCTCATTCCTACTCTTTTCTCTCCCCCCCCCCCCCCCCCCCCCCCCCCCCCCCCGTGAGGGCGCCGGGGGTTTCAGTATAAATAGTATCCCCACTTTCTGGAAATTTAGTGCTTTTTCCTTTGTTCTTTGTCATTCTTACTCTGTTCTATCCATCTACTATACTACCTTCTTCTTCGCTAGACCAGTCACCTACCTTTTTTCTTGAAAACTCTTCTGGGACAAAACTCCTCATTTATGTGCGAGGTCTGTTGGATCAGCTTGGGAATATTGGACGCTTTCTGCCAAATGGTCACTGGGGCTTCCTACAATGTTATTATTTGACAATGTAGGCATTTTATATGTATTTGTCTGGTTGATATTTTATAATGAGGTTTGTATTCTATTTTGTTTTTGTAAACGGGGGTTCAATAAATTAGAGTGTAGCCTCAGCGTTCCCTGCGTGGGATGTCTTTATTGTAAAGTGACCGGCTGGTGGAGTGCCTTAATTTCAGTGTTACCACTATGGTTGTTTCGGCAGATCTTTTATGCGGATCAGGGACGAGTCCTCTTTCAGCGACGTTGTGGTCTTGATTTTGTGGTCCTGATTCAGCTCTTTGCAGTTTGCGGGACCCTGTAAGCAATGAATAACTAACTACTCTTTTCTATCAATCTACTACTTCGCTAGACCAGTCACCAACATTTTTTCGTAAAAACTCTTCCAAAACTCCTCATTTGCTTATGACATCTGTTGTGTCTGCTTGAGAATATTGGACGCTTTCTGCCAAATGGTCACTAGGGCTTCATTTAGCAATGTAGGCATTTTGTATGTATGTGTTTTGTTGATATTTAATAATGATTTTTATATTCTATTTTGGTTTTATAAACGGAGGTTCAATAAATTAGATCTATAGAGTACAGCCTCAGCGTCCCCTGCATGAGATGCCTTTATTGTGAAGTGACTGGTTGGTGGAGAGCCTTCAGTGTTACAACTAGTTGTTTAAGCATATCTTTTATACGGATCAGGGTTGAATCCTATTTTAACCAAGTAGCGGTCTTGGTTTTGTGATCCTGATCTGGCTCTTTGCAGTCCGCTGGACCCTGTAAGCAATGAATAACTCACTAAATTTTGATGAATATTAATAACAAAATCAACAAGACTCCATTTTCAAAAAGTGTAACTTTAGAAATGTGTTCTTTTGTAAAAAAAAACCAACAACCCATGATTTGCTCATCAGCAATGGAGTCCAGATTTTATTAGTATGGCACGGACAAGTATTATCAGTTCCTTTTTCAACATTAAGATTAATGTATAATAACAATATGTATTGAGATTGTTCAACGCATCCACCCATTGAATCCCTCCCTCCCTAAAATGTATTAATTTATTTTCATCACAAATGTGTTCATATACTATTGTGTTCGATAGTCAATTATTTAACCATCACTAGTCTGTTTACAAGTTAATATTATTTGCTTTTGAACTGAACTGATACTTTATGGCGTTTTATTTGCTAGTTATAAAAATCTATTTAATCAGTATTTTTGGTGTATTTGCAGTTTTTAAGGAGGATAGTTTGTGGGGTAGAAAACACGTTATTAGTTAATATTATTAGTAATCCTTTCAGTGCCAACAGTAATTTTTAGACTGCCTATATTTTATTCAATCGTTCTTATATAGCGTTTTTCCAGTTCAAGATCTGCTCAAGGCGCTGGTCGATGCAACACAAAGCCACCCATTTGCTGTCTTAGCGCATTATCTAACACCCAGACAACGGAGTACAAACCTAGGCGACTGGGGAGAAAGGACCTAGTGCTTGTGTACCCGACACCTGTCTAGAACATTGCATCATGATAGGTGCCAACTACTTCAAAATCAGATGAAAATAGGTTGTTGACAAATAACATTTTTCAACTACCTTTTGTCATTCAGTATCTAATATATTTTTATATACTATATATAATCGGCTTTAAAAAGCATCTGAGGTCGATATGAAAATTAAGCAAAATCTTAAATGATGTCTAATTCAAGCTAAGGGTTGACTTTATCCCTATATATTCACACTTTTAAAACACACACACACATATATATATATATATATATATATATATATATATATATATATATATATATATATATATATATATATATATATATATATATATATATATATATATATATATATATATATATTGCAAAAATTGAATCTAAACTTTATTTTTGACCAGTCCATCTTCTGTTGGCACTGTTTGATTTACTACCCTTAGAATACATAAACAGGCGTGGAAAACCTCAAGTTTTTTGTGCATGACTCGACGCAATTACAGAATCATGGATTTAATGTGGATATTTATATTTTCGACTTGGATTCTCAGCCTGTTATTTTATTGTTTCACGTGCAATGACTGCATAGTAGGAAACTTGCGAAGTGATGTTATAAAGGGACAGAGTGTCTTTTAAAGCTTCGCACACCTCTATTCGAGAACTTTCGCTGTAATGAGGTTTTATTAATGCTTCTATGATAACAAGCTATTTAGTGTAAAGGTTTGAACTCTCAATGACCCAACTCACTTTAAAATACGCTTTTGTGGTCCAATATTTAACGTAGTTTATTTGTATGCAATGTGCGCTGTATTATTAAAATTGCCCAAGTGTGTTCATTTGCTTACACTTTTGTGTAAATTGTTAGCAGAACCAACTCACTTTAAAATACACTTTTGTGGTCCAATATTTAATGTATAGTTTATTTGTATGCAATGTGCGCTGTATTATTAAAATTGCCCAAGTGTGTTCATGTGCTTACACTTTTGTGTAAATTGTTAGCTGAACCATGTACATTTATTAAATACCAAATACGATTATCTTGAAAGTGTGAATGTTTCGTTGGTGTAATAATGTATATAGTATTAAAGAACATTCCCACAACTTGCTCAAGCAGAAAGAAAAAACACTCCATTGATCTCAGTATGAAGCATCTAAAGGTTAAAAAAAAAAAAAAAAAAAAGAAATGCTTGCACGACGAAACGTTCTGTACACATTTTTATTAAAATCAAAATAATTAGCAATTTATTTTCCATAAAGCAGAGGTACCCCTGTTTTTTGACCCACTTAATCTGAGCATCTGAAATTTGTTTATTCATTTGGTTGCGATTATACTTAAATATCAGCAATTATATTAATTAAGGCTCAATAAAATGTTTTGTGTAGTAATCCACATGAAAATGTTCGCGTGTTGTCAATAGACCTTTTACTGGTAGTTACTCCCCTTGACATCTTCGCGTGCAGAAGAGTTCAGTCACCATAACGTAAGTCTGAAATGGTGCCCTGCCTATGTTAAGTTTGTATGTGCGTCTTGTTACCATTGGACGAGATTGTGCATATATATTGTATATAGGGTGGGCTTATATAAGCTTGCTTGTTGCCTATCCTGTAAATCATTGTAATGATGCTTTTTTCCTTGAATAAAACATTCGTTTAAACCATACATATTGTCATGTTCACTCATGTTATTTGAAATACTTTTTGACAAAACAACCTGTTAGGGTGACGGGGGATACTGTATAAATAGTATCCCCACTTTCTGGAAATTTAATGCTTTTAATTTCCACTGTTGCTGTCTTTCTCCTTTGCTTTTTCTCATTCCTACTCTGTTCTATCAATCTGTTATACTATCTTCTTCGCTAGACCAGACACCTACCTTTTTTCTTGAAAACTCTTCCAACACTCATTTGTGTATGGGGTGTGCTCGGGAATATTGGACGCTTTCTCCCAAATGGTCATTGGGGCTTTCTATGATATTATTTAGCAATGTAGACATTTTATATGCATGTGATTTATTATTTTATAATGTTTATATTCTATTTTGGATTCACAGAGGTTTAATAAATTAAGATTATAGTCTCATACATTGGATGCCTTTATTGTAAAGTGACCGGCTGGTGGAATGCCTTCAGTTTTACCACTAGGCTGTTTCAGCAGATCTCTTATACGAATGCGGTCTTGATTTTGTGGTCCTGTTTCGGCTCTTTGCAGCCCGCGAGATTATAAAACTGAATGTGATTTGTCCTGAAAGTATTGTGTTTACCTCTGTGCAATTTGCAGGAGCGCAGCTAGCTCAGTGATGTATGCAATGTATTTGAATGTTAGGTGATAAAATTGCAGCCTGTATACAGAGATGCCAACCTGCAGAAAAAATGTGTCAGTGAGAAATTTATAATTTTCAGTAGATTTAAAATTTTGTCAGTAGACAAGACGGAGCAAACATCCAGGATCGAGATCTCTTATTAAAAATCATATCGGAAAAATCAAAGATGACTGAGAATAATCTGTGGTAAAACCTGACCCCGACCGAAGTCAGAACGACAAGCGATGTCAGTTCGCAGAATTTTTAACATCAACCTGCTACGAATCAGAATCAAGTACAGCACAATGTTAAGAGTTCAATCGCTTTGAGGTTGTGTATCGGCATAAAATTTTTTAAAAAAAAGGTAAATCTCATTGATTTCTTTGCATTGTTTTGTCTGCTGCTGCTGCAGGTCAGCTAAGGTTGTGAACTACGATATGTAATAAGTTAAACTAATCAAATAGATTTACTACCTTATAAGGTCGTTAATTAAAAAATATGCTGCATTATTTTATACTGTGACAGTGCCAAAGTGTAATCAGTCTGAAACGTGTAACAGTCCTTTTGCCATAATCATCAGCTGGAAATATATATTCTTGTAAAATTATTCTCGCCGTAAGAAAAATGACTTCAGTGTAAATCCGTACTATTTGCCACCGGAAAATAATATGGTGAAACCGTGAGGGTTGGCATCACTGTGTATAGGCAATGGTTCAAATGCCATTAAACTGGGGGGAAAAAAAACTGGGACACCGGCTGCGCTCCTACTCCATATTGGGAGTATAACCCGAAATATAGTCCATGCAAGCACCCCATGGGACTTTAAAGATAGTGACTCTCATGTTCTAAACGGGCGAATGCCAGGTAAAAAATACACCCAACACACACCAAGTCCCTTCTTCCCATCCCCAGGGACTCAGGATTGAGCTCAGTTGTCTTGGCTTCAAACGATGCTTGCAAAGACTGCAAGTGAGCGCCTTTAGTTAAGATTCTGTAACGGCCAGCACCTTTAATATGATTAAATGGTGTTTTACGTAAACACACAAATATTAATTGTACTCGGATATGCCCCATCAGCAACAGCTTGCCAGCAGTTTCGTAATGCTATGTAACATGAAACTAACCGTCCCAAAGTTCAGTAACTACAGCTCTTGTGGTGAGGCATAATGCTTGACCCTGGGGCCAAGTTCAAGGTCCTTTTAAAAAAAAAAGGGCCTATTCTTGTACGCCAAAGGGAACAGGGTGTAATGCAGAATGAAAGACATTTCTTGCACTTATTCTATCAAGCAAAGGGTAAAGGATCATGCAGGACAGAAGCAGGATTTTCTTCCTTTATAATTTATTGCTTAGAAGTCTTACTTCATTTGCGAACAACAATGGCCCAAAAGCTATGGGTAACAAACATAAACTCTCAAACTTAACCATCCAAAAAAACAAAGAACAAACAAAAATTCCTTTTCCTTTTTCTCCCATTATTTATTTGCACAGCATAACAACAACGAGCTTATGATCGCGGACGCTCCTTCTTGCCTCTGAACAGAGCCCACAGGGAGACGTTGGCAACCTTGACAATCTTGAAACGAACACCAGGAATGTCACCCACAGCGTGGCCTTTACGACCAAATCCGGCAACGAGGACCTCGTCGTTTTCCTATAACAAAAGTTAAAGATAAAATAAAAAATGTAAAAATTACATACATACTAAGAGCTAGTACTCGACACCTGAAAAAAATAATAACACAAAATTCACACTAGATATCAATTCAACTAGAAGGGCATAGCTTTCTATGGAACTTGCAATATTTAACCCAATGCCACTCGGGCCAGTTTTAGAACTTCTCTTTATTTAGTTCTCAACACAGGGGAAAGAACTCCGCAAAATATTCAAGTCGTGCCGTATCTATGTTTACGTCTGCGTTTACATTTTTTTTGTATAACAGAAAATGAGTACCATGGGAAGTAAGCAATACACATACTTGAAAGGGTCTTTTTTTAAAGAGTAGATTGCTTCCCTTTGACCATTTTTATTTTATTTTATTTTTCTCTAAGACTCGGGTTTTGTTTGGATAATTGTTTTACAGTATTAATAGTTATGTGACAAATGCCTCTTCAGATTGTGCTTTCATAGTACGTAGCACGGGGTGTTTAACGCAAGCCTCATGTGATGTATACGTACGTTGTACGGGCGATAGAATAAGGGAGGTAAAAGCGTTTATAAAATAAATCCTTGGTCATGATTGTGAAACAAAAGTTGTTTCCCTTCAACTGTAATGTTTTGGAAAGAAAAATCTTTTGGTTTAGAGGTTATTTTCAAACAAAAAGCACGTGTCGAAGCACTTGCTGCTGGCGAAATTTCCCTCCTCGTTCATCGCCATCATGGCACGCAGAACATACACGGCAGAAGAGGTGGCGCAAATGTTTCATGAATAAAACTTTGATGATGATAGTGGGGATGAAGATTTTGATGCGTGCGATGTTTATTTGACGGAGGCTGGAGGGAGTGATTACGATTCAGACGAAGAAGATCGCCGCCTACAATCTTTAGCAGACGATGGTAGGTGAAAATAAACTTTTCACTAGATCTATAAAAATATTATTTGCCTTTTACACAGACTATTTCTGCATTTATCAGGCTTTGATTACAGTCCATTTTGGTTCACATAATTTTTGGTAATAAATCCTATTTCTATTTTGCAATTCTTTGCGTATGACTTCAAGAATGGGTGTGCAGTTGAGTGAGAGTGAATGTGTTTGCTCATGCCCCTAACTTTCCATCCCATAACTGAACTAACCAACAATCTTACACTTTTTTGTGTCCGTTCTTTGGAATCTGTATTCAATTTCCTTTCATTTCATATATACTTTTCTATATCTAGGTGTAATAGTTTAGCAACAATGGCATATATAATAAGGCATGTGTGTTTTTAATCGTAAGTCAAAATTTTCTTTAGCACAGAGCAGGAAAAACATGTCAGCAGGCTAAGGGTTAAAAGCACAAGGTGCTATGCAGATCGTAAAGGAAATTAAATTATCAAAATAGAAGAAAAAAAAAAGAACTTTAATAAAATCAGTAGACCTACATGTCTTCTTCGTTTAGAAGAAAAGACAAATGAAGACAGGTGAGGCATACTAATAGTCAAAAGAAACAGAAAGTAGAAACAAACTGTTAGTAACTTTGGTGTCTTCTTTACTCATCTGGACGTTGACTGACTTAGTTACTATAAATTACCAACAATAGGTAAAGACGACACCAGTTTGTTTACACTTTGTTTCTTTTGAATATCAGTAGGCCTGCCCGTCTTCTTTGTTCTATTTTATTCTTTCTTTTGCTGGGAACAGCAACATTTTGCAACTCCAGATATGAATCACTCTCTACTGAACCCTCTAGAGTTCTGCGGATCGTCAAAATTGGCAAAAATCAATGCAATTTGGGGTTACTGCAAAATCCAAGAACAGTGGAACCTCTCCTTTTGCTATTTATTCTAGTGTAAAGCCCATAGAGTCATTGTCATTATCGCTTTGTACGTGAGTCTAACACACCCATTCTTCCAGATGTGTACCTTGATTATCTACAGATTGAGTTCTCCAACTGAGAAAAAACACGTACATGTCCACACTTTCAGACGGGTAGAACTTTCTGGTCTAAAATTATCATTAGAATCTTCCTCATTATCTCATCATCATCCATGAACACTTCATCAACCGTCACAAAACTTTGCACAAAACACCAGCTGCAAAGCACAAATGAAACAACAAAACCATTGCAAAACGCAGGTGGCATACAACACTGCGTTTAAACTTTAAAGTCGTTTCCCTCTACTAAATCTTAGAACTGCGACCAATGATAAACCGAAACGTCAGTGATGAGCAATGAATGGCTCAGTAAAACTTACATTTGCAGTCTGCTGCGAGTTACTTCAGAATGAAACCATTTAGTTTATAGTACAAAATGTGTGAAATGTAGTCTACATTTCAAACGAAGGACCACGAAACCATTCTGGGCTATATTTTAAGTGGCATTTGACTAACATCACTGCTGGTAAGCAATTTCACCACCGTTAGTGTACGTACATCTGAGGAAGTAATTACTTTCCTTGAATACATCTTCACTGCACTAACAATCAAATCCATATTTCTAAGTTTACCTGCAATCCAACAAATCCTAAATAACAGCCTATAAAAGAAAAGTCAATAATTTTTGTAAACCACAGTTTCCATACAGCTTACAGTGTTAGCTGTCCCTTCGAGGTTGTGAATGAATTGCAGAAATTAAATGACAAGTTCATGAAGGAGAGGGAAATGGGGCGAAAAAGTATCACGCAACAGGGACAAAGTGCCTCACCTCAATAAAGTTCAAGCAACCGTCGTTGGGAACGAAAGCGGTGATCTTCTTGCCGTTCTTGATGAGCTGTACTCTCACACACTTACGGATGGCAGAGTTAGGCTGCTTTGCTTCAACGCCACTGTAACCATGACAAAGTACATTAATAAAATACAACAAGGAATATTTTACTTTTCCAACCCGTTCTGCATAACCAGGGGGTTCTAAAACACTCACCTGGTCACCAAATGTAATTATAAATATTCTTGGCGGACCTAACCTGGATTGGCAACATTTTTTTGGTGCAAACTGATCCCTCATACATACTGTGGGCAGGCCCTTCATAGCAGTAGGTCACGCTTCTAACATTTGCCCTCCACCCTCTTTGTTTCAAACTGGTCTAGCTCTTTTATAAATGCTTTTATGCAATAAACCTTATATGAATTTTAAAGATGATGTTTTATTCTTTCGTTTGAGCGCATGTGTGAGTGTGGATATGGTACCGTAATTTAAAAATCAGTTGTTGAAAATCACCATTTTGGTCAAAAATTGCAGCGGTGGCCCGATTTCCAAAGCAAGATGATTTTAGCCATGTTGTTTAAAACTCTCGCCGGATGTGTACTATAAATAGAACCATGCAATGGTAGACATCACTGAAAAGTGCGTTTCGTGATCTTTAAAATGGTGTCAAATATGATATAAATAAATTTTCGTTTTAACAAATTTTATTGCAAATTGAAATATTTAAACTACAAATTCGTCCTCTTGCTGAAATATTAGGCATATCAAATAAGGAAATAAGGTATCATTCGACAAACATAGCCATTTAAAATCATTCATAGCATTTTAATGGTTTTGCAACTTCTGATCTGTGAAAGGTAGGTACTCCAAGCTCTTCATTGGCTCTTGTCCGGTCGGCAGTTTTGACTCAGTTTTCACTTCACTTTCAACACTTATTATTAATGTAAAACTGCATCAAAACGAACAGTGGCTGTATTCAAATAAAAATTGAAAGCTTTATCTTTACATCTGTGTTGTTTTTAATGCATGTTTATGCGAAAGATTCCGAGAAAACAGCTTTTGAATACGCCCCTATCCGAGCGCTGAATGGCGGTGCGGAAAAAGTTGTCAGCGTCGTTTGCTGAGAGGGGCTCGTTTCAAAGTCTAAGTGCTTTGCGATACTTCATTGGATGGCCTAAAAATAAGAACCAATGAAAAGTTCGGATACTTAGCTTCATTTACATATAGGTATTGTGGGGCTCTCGTGTGTAAAAGTTTTGTTACGAGCCGAACAAAGTGGATAAAGCGGTTTTGATGTAAGTTTGATTTTAACTAGAAGTTTAAAACTTAGCAAGAAATAAAGAGCAGACTTTCCTTTATAAAACTAGGGTATTTATTAATTTGTGCATTACTGTATCGCGGAGCGCTTTGCCGTAGAAAAGCCTACCCAAACGGTGTTCGGGAATTCTTGCGGTCATTGCGTACTCGTAGGCCTGTTCAACGACACGCGTGCTGAGCGTAGTAGCACACCAGTAGGCCTATAATTTGCCGGCGCGCACTGCGAATTTGATGATTTCCCAACTTTGAAGCACCAAAACGGCTGAACATTACATGGGAGAGGCCTGAAGAAAATTGGGCTTGGAGTATAACATATGAAGGGGTTACCTGTCAAAAATCAGCTTCCTGGTATCAATATTGGCTTCACTTTGAGACTCCAAAGTTGTCAATTTCTTCAATTCCAAAACGTTGCCAAAAAAACACCAACATTCGGCATTTTCAAACATTAATAACTTTTTACCTATTTGTCCTATGGGGAAAAAAAATATACCACTGTGTTCAGAATGAAAAGCTCTTTAAATCTATGTCAGTTTTGTGATGAGGAAATCATTTTTTAAAAATGGCTTTTGACTACCTAGTGAAAGGCAAGCATTATTCATGACATTCCTGCAATTACTAGGGAATACTAACCTCTTATGTTACCCGGGATGGAAGGTGCGGGGTGGTGGGTGGGTAGTGAAATTTTTAAATCCATAATACTACTGTGTTGTAGGATGTCAATTTGAAGCATTTCAAAATTTATTCACAGAACACTTTAAATTTTTACAATAGGACAAGAAATGTAAACGTTGTGTCACTTAGAAATTCTTTTGTTTTTGCCGCATGCAATTTTAGCTTGCAAGGCATTTTTGGCGGACTGGCAATCAAAAACCACTATTGCCATCCCACCCCCCCCCCCCCCCAAATTGGGCTTATTCTGAACAATACTTTATTCAGAATCCCAGAAGTTTTATGAATTTTGACAAGAAATTAAGAAACTCTGGAATGTCAAAGTATGCTTACCAAGCAATTTGCAAAAAATGGCCTAAAACAGCCCATTTTCTGTCAAAACATTTTTTCTTGTATCTCGGAAACTATTTGAACTAGAACTTGCTGGTTTTTGTTGTTGTTATTATTAGTTTTGCTGTATCTATCCAAATATCTCATTTTTTAGTTATCATAATGGCAAGGGAATTTTTTTTTGTTTTTGGGGCTGCCGGTACCTAGATTATGTCCAGAATACTACCATTTAACTCCAGTCTCCCCCTTTCATAGGCGAGACAATAACAACTTAAAGTAGTTTTGTGTCCCTTAGAATTACATTAGCCATCGTTTGAATTCAAAACGAAACAGCAACTAACCAAAGCCATTTTCCCTAGAGCAGCTACCTCACGTTTGGAGCATTTCTAGAGTAAAACTTGGCTATGTGGTCAAGTACGTGCAGGTATGAAAATTCATAATAAAACGAAAACGAATGTATACTTACACTTTCTCGAGAACAATTCCTTTGGCGTGGGAAGACCCCTGGAAAGGGTTAGCCTTCCAGCGTGTGCCCAAGTGAGCCTTTTTGTAGTCTTTATCATGCCATCTCTGATCACGGCGGTTGTTTTTGTGCTTGCGCGCAGTCTTTAAACCCATAGGCTTTCCTGTACAGAAAAACAAAGTCAAATACGTTGAAACAACCCTCTTTCAAATTCAAAGCCTACAATTGCAACACGCAGATACTTTAACGTTGTAATTCTTTTGAAATTATGCCAAAGTCAACAGCACCAGTAATAAAAGATTTGGCAACTAATTTAATTAACTTATTAAGGCAAACTTTTTGTGCAAAATATAGTTAACACCTTCTTTATTTAAAAGTGGGGAGGCGAATCTGATAAATACTTCAAATTCTAACTAAACTTCTGCCTCTGATAAAACCTTGGGTTAAAAACTGCAAAGCGTGTAATCACGCCGGCCAATATCGTCGCCATATTTGTGGACAACACGTGCCCAGTATTGGCAGTAAAATCAACCAAATTATAAGTATTCACAATGGTTACATTGCCATGGAAAGTATTATGAAAGAATGGAAGTGTCTTTAAGCGTGTCTAATTACATATAAATAAAGAAAAAGATCATTATATGAACAAAATACATATAAAGATCGAGCACAAATATTTCATGCTACTCACCCATGGCTGCAGTTGGAGTGAAAGAACGACTGCGAGAAATAACGAGACGGAAGTTACAAACTTATTTTCGTCTGCCCTTCGGAAACCTCCGGGGTGCCAAACGAGACTTCAGTCACGTGATTATCATAAGGCAGTCAAAATGGCGAGAGGTGTGTGTTTTCTGCTTCTGACCATCGTCGTTTCGGCGTTTGCCGGGGATGTCCCCGTTTTGATGTGGTCCCCAGAGAGGTCTGTATACACTTAAGAGTTGTTATTTATGACTTGTTGAAAATAGGGTTTTAAGAAACGAATTTTCTTAGTTAGATATATTTTCGGGAATCATCAGTGTAAACCAACAGTGCAGAAATGCGTTTGCCATTGATTAACAATTTATTATTAATATTATTATTTTATATTATTATTTTATCCTTTTCTTTGTTACTAATATCAATAATTTAATTAACATGGAATTACCAACCCATGGTCAATGTTGAGTATTGTAAACTTAATGAAGTTCGACTTGAGAAATGATAACTTCCATAGATTAAATTATCAGTATGTACTCATCCTCTCATCATCATGTTAATCTGATGAATAACATTTGATACAACAATAGATTAAATTGTTGGTTTGTCATGCCTGCAGACTCCGTAGTGTCTGTGGAAATGGTAGATTTGCCTGCACTTCTGAGTTACTCAGTTAATAACGGTATTGAACTTTCTTAACCTCTAATATATTTTTAATTAAAGAACCATCTAGTAAGTAGTATAGACAGTAAATCATAGAACAGCTGTAAATTTAAAAACAAATGCTCAAACTATTTGGAATGTGCATTCCACTATGTGGAATGAAAGACAAAGAGGCTGAGTTCCGTTATACTTATATAGGGAAGCACGGTGGCCTAATGGTAGAGCTTCGGCTTGCGGATCTGAAGGTCCCGGGTTCGAGCCCAGGCCGGGGCGTTGTGTTGTGTTCTTGGGAAAGACACTTTACTCCCATTTCCTACTCCTTCGGATGAGAGTATAAAACGAGGTCTAGTTTGTGTCGCATACATTCCATCATAACGGACTTTAAAGATCCTGACGCTCATGTCCTAGAGGGGTGAGTGCCGGTAACAAGAACACACCCAGCATGCACCTTGTGGAATCATTTTCCTCGAATAAGGGGTATCCACAGTATTACGAAGAAGAAGAAGAATACCGCAATCTGTACACTGCAGTTTAATGTTTAGACGGTCAGGCATTTCTCCATATATTTTCACCCAAACCGAAGAATCACCAGATCATCAGGTCTTGCATTTGCAAAGGTCATCCTGCAAGGCACAGTGCAAGGAGGTAGAAGATGAGGGAGACCAAAAAAGAGGTAGGAGGACAACATTTGAGAATGGACTAGTTTGACACTGAACAATCACAATGCCATCAGGGTTGCTGAGGACAGAGAAAGATGGAGTATGCTGGTTAAACGATCATCTGTGGTGCCCCTATGACCTCTGAGCTATGGGATAGTTTAGGAAACTGAAGAAGGTATGTTATTAATTGATTCAAAATTCATACAGAAAAAATGTATAATTTCCTAAGCAGTTACAATTGTTCAACTTTTTGTTGTTTGTTCCAGACCACTCAGTGATTTGCCACAAGCACCGCCAGTTGACAGCATAGGACAGGACAGTTTCCATGCTGATTACTTGAAGCCTCTGCTGGGCAAGGAGTCTCAGGTTCTGGTTGCTTTTCTGCAAGACAAGGTAATGCATTTTATATATATGATATCGAGAAATTATAATATATTTAAGTGATTTTAAAAGGAACCTCATTCAAGTCATTGTTCGAGATGCAAGATATTTTGCACTGTCAAATATGTTTTATGCTCTTATTAGGTATGCTAAAGCCTCTTTGCTGACTGGTCCGCCTAGCAAAGAAAACGAAAAATCACTCGATTTTCAACTTACGTTTTTAACATTGCTATTGTACCAAAAAAGAATAAAACATACATACAAACAAACTTGATTGTATTGTTTTTATTTTCTGTTATTTTCTTTTTATTTTGCGTTTGTTAAATTATTTATATTTAGCAGTAATAAATGGTACCTAGTGACCACAATCGTAATGCAAGAAGCTTCGCGCAAGTTTACATCCGGTGTTTCAAACTTAAACTGTTCCGCGGCTTTTGATTGGATGGTGCTAACAATAGAACCAATGAAAAGGCCTGTTTCTTAGCTTTATGCTGATACCACATTTGACCTATTTCAAACATGTGCGCGATGCTGAGAGAGTTTTAAAGTTTTCAAATCGAAGTTTTCAAGTCTTTTTCTGTGAAAGTGTACTTTTTAGAAAGATCAATCTTTCCTCTTTCATCTGGCATAAAGAACATTAAAATCCGTGCGATAGCCGCCGAACAGTTGAATGGCGAAGTTACATTTCTGACATGGAAAGCGATGCGCCGGCTCTTTCGACAGAGCCAAGTATCATGGCTGAAGTGCTTCAAGTGACCGAAGACAACGATTTGCCGCAGCCATCCGCTGCCACAAATTTCAGTCTAAACGATCTTGTAAAAGTGAAGTAAAAGTATTTTAATTGTTTTTAATGTTTGTTAGGAACCGCAATTTTGGCTAAATCTTTCGGAATTTTGTTTTAAAACTCGGTGCCAGCAGTCGTGCAAATCGATCGGCAATTTGCATCATCGTGTGTAGAAAGCGTCTGTATTCTATCACCAAGTTAATTAATAATTGGTTCTTAAGATGACATTGGATGTTCTTTTTCTTTTCATAAAGCTTTAAAGTTACGTTTAAAACACTATTTGGCTAAAATAAATGTGAGAAATAGTAAATTTTTTAAATATTTATCAAGGGTCACTTAACCGGAAGTTGTCATTCGTCGTCTGCTACAGCTTTTGTCTGCATGTAAACAAAGCTGTTTTGCCCTATAATCGATTGGAATTGTATCATACAGTTGGCATGAATGCATTTAGATCTAATTAAAAATATTTTGTGCTACTTCAATGAGAAAGTATTAATTATAATTTCTCATATCGAGTGTCTAATGTGTATTTTTTATGCTTTTTCATGGCTCTCTTCTCACTTAAAGTTAATGTTTTTTTTATTGGGATTTGAACATCAACCCAGCTTCCCACAACATGAGGGAGTGGAAACTAGAAGATTGTTCAAATGTTGAACAAAAATACAGCAAAATCAAAGAAGGATTTTGAACTACTGTTTTCCAATGCTACTGGATGTGTTTGTACCGCCTACCGGTAACATGATTTCACTCAATAATATTAAATCTGCAAAAAAATTGACTTTTTGAAAACTAAGTAAAATGCAATATTTTAATGCATAATTCAATAAAGAATACAATTCTGAACATTTTTATATACAATAATAAGAAATGTGACATTTACAAGGGAAGTTATTGCATTTGCAAGATTTTGACATGTTTCGGCATAACCTCGGTGACAAAACAATGTTTTTTACCAACTTTGAACTGTTGTGCTGACTTTATTTATCACATTATCAATCTGAAAAAAATTGGAGACAGTCTTCAATATCATGCCAATAAGCACCATAAATATTAGTTATATGAGGTAAGAAATAAGATCACAGTGGTGACTCAAAAATGGACTTTTTCTTGTTTTGCTTTTGTGACCGTAATTACCACTAAAATTGACGTCTTTGGTTGACCATAACTTTTGAAGAAATTAAGTTACAGAAATAAAACTTGTACCATTGTTTTTAGAATAAAAAGTTCTACAAGATGAGATTATTTGTTTTGTGATTTTTTAATTAAAAAAAAAAGGCTTTAGCATACCTACTCTTATGCGGTGTCATGTGTAAAAGTGAATAAATATTAAATTAATAACAAAAGTTGAAGTGACAAGTGCGCATTTTACTTAGAAGTATGAGTTGTTTTTATTTTTATTAATTAAAAAAATTGTATGGTAGTAAGTTTGTAATATGTTTTATATTATTTATGTTTTCCTTAGAGACTTGCAGTTCAGGTCAACAATCTCAATTTATAAATCAAGTATTATTATATGATAATTGATAGGCATAACTAAGAATAGAGTTCACAACCTTGAAAGCTGTCAGGAAAGTGTAGTGCCCTCCAATTACAATACTTTACCAGAATACCAGCAACAGCTAGAAAGCATTAGATAGTAGTAGCTTTCACTGTGTCTCGTTTTTGTTTACAGCTTCACATCAACGACATTTCTAAATATGCAAATGTTTACAACCAGGACAGCGATGGCGGGGCTTTCAAGAACATCAAGGTGAGAATCAGGGCTGTGATGTGGATGAGCTAGAGTAAGGAGGCGCGCATGCATCGCTTGTACAAGTCTGACAGAGGGTTTGTACAAGCATGGAAAGTCATGGAATTTCTAAATTGGTTTTCAAATTTCAGACCTGGA
The DNA here is from genome assembly GCA_036898135.1 of Oncomelania hupensis. Lineage (NCBI taxonomy): Eukaryota > Metazoa > Mollusca > Gastropoda > Littorinimorpha > Pomatiopsidae > Oncomelania > Oncomelania hupensis. The sequence goes on along the minus strand of CM072514.1, from coordinate 56,287,713 downwards.
AAGTCATGGAAATTCCAATGAAGTCATGGACAGTTATGTAAATTTTAATAAAGTAGGAAAACGTTTTTCAATAGTTTGTTTTCTGGTTGTCGTCTGCAATCAGATGAAGTGAGTGGGATTTAGCCTAAATTGTTTGAAGGGCGATCTCTAGTTGGTCAGTTATGGGGAGGACGTGGTACTTTTTAAACAAAATCTGTTTTTTGGTGCATTATGTTCATGACTGGCCTAGGAGGAGAAAGAAAATGCTGTGCAATCCCAAAAGCAATGTCCATAAAGGAGGAACCGGATGAGCTTAAGAAGAAAAGACGAAGAACAAAATACATGTTCACTAAGAGTTGCAGTTTGAAACAAAGTGTGTTGATGACTTAGCTCTAGAAGCAGAAAACAAAGGAGTAGGGAGATAACGAAAACTTTCATAAACGAAAGGTTCATGAACGTCCTGACCAAATCAAATGCTATGAGATAGTCAGCGAAGGAGAAGAAGACCTTCAAAAGAACATCGATGCCAAACTCAAAGAAACTAACATGTGGAAAGCTATAAGACAAAAATACAAATTAATGAATTTCCTTGAGGTATTTATGGAATGTTTTGTGTTTGTATGGGTGTGTGTTGAGTGGTTCACTGATCCTATAAAAATATAATTCTGCCATGGAAATCAAAACATATAAACCTGTATGAACCCTGGTCTGAGATCATTGTGGCAACAGCCCAACTTAATCTTAGAAGAAAGAATGTAAATCAAGCACATGTGATTGTAATTCCAATATGGCTGCCATCATTGAAGAGTGAATAGCTAAATAAAAATCTGATGAAACTGCTGTGCTAAGAAATAGTTTAAGGGTGACCCTTTAGTAGCCCTGAGGCTTATATCTTCCAAGCTTGTGGAAGAAACAGCTGCACTGAACTATTTTATCGGTGGACTGAATTCACAGTTGGATGGTGGTATCTTAACTTCTGTGCAAAGTCAAGAGGTCCTTCTGGCAACTTGTAGCACCTCACTTTGAGTGATTCCGAACAGCCCTTCCATGCATTTTTGCTTGGAGTAAGCCTCTGAAATTTAAGTTAGTTTGTAAATCAAATGCTGCATGTTAGTTAGAATATGTTTACACTTGGAAGACTTCAGACTTTATTTTTAGTATTTAGCGCTTGTTTTTTTTTTAGCTTGTTTGTTGCAATTTGAAAAAATATATTTATCATGCTCAGTGTGTCATTACAATACCTGCACGCTTTGGGATGCAAGGTTTTATTTGTCTAAATGCTCTTACACTGGTAAATGTTTTTCAAATAAATGTTCAAACACTAAAAGTAAACATAAGACATGATCACATTGGAAAAGCCACATCCTGCTGTTCAAATAGGCGTGATGTTTTATTTCCTCTGCAACAATAGAATAAACAAATTGGCTTAGTTAAAAACTGAAGCATTTATTTATTAATTTAGCACGATACAAGTGTTAATCAGTACATCTCTGTTGAATAAAAATTGAAACAAGATTAAAAATACAAGCATCCTGAATATTATTACAGGAAATTTTGTTTGGTTACTAAACATTAAAAACACATTTGCAGAATTTGCTGGATGACAACTTTTCTCTGGAGCTGCCTCGTGTTTTGGGATCCCACCTGGCAGTTGATGACCTGAAGAAAAACTTTGAAGGCATTGTCCATGAAATTACGTCTGCCTCTGATCTGTCAAACCTTGACATTGGTGAGGGCAGAACCTTGGTGATTGTTCGTCTGCCACCTGTTCGGGACTCGCCCAATGAAGAAGCAGCTATTGCTGCTAATGGTGGGTGCAGCATTAATATTTTAGCCAGATTTTCTTGTATGTCTTAGAACAATGCATTATGTACTTTTTTATGCTTAGAGTTAGATATGAATTAGCTGCCATTGTGTGATCATCTCTTTCCTTTTATAGGGATGCCGCATTTAACCCATTGAACATTGTCATGCCAAAACAATTGTAAATTTAGATATTCCGCTCTGCTACATTAACTTTGGAAGCCTGATCCTGTTTTGCAGAGGTGCCTACCGTACGCGCTAGCGCGTATTTTTTAGAATTTTCAACATAAAATACGACAATACGAGCAATTCCTTAATAATTCGCATTTTTGTGGTGTACCAAAAAAAAAAAATATATTTTTTTCGCATTGATTTTATATTTCTCGATCTGCTATTTCCTTTACTTGCTGACCTTAGAGCGCATGCGCAAAAGTGAAAATCTTGTGCGTGAGAGGTAGTGCGAGACTTTGTATCAGCCATTAAGGAAGCCGCTAAACATGGCGTCGCGAAAGCGTTGTACACAAGAGTGACAATGAGAGCGAGTCCGAAGAAAAGCGGGGTAAAGCTGCAAGTAAGAAAAAAGCGCCACAACATTTCTTACGCGGATACTGTGAAAGTTTTCGAGGAATAATCGAATCTTCGAAAGGAGTTCATTATGCTCACTGCAACACGTGCAACAAAGAGTTCAGCATTGCTCACAACGGTGCATACGACATTCAGCGACACTTAGATTAGGTATTATGGACGAAAATTTTATTTTATTTCAGGATGTTTGTTTTTATTATATAGTACAAACCTTTAGAAGATTTAAAAAATTTTAAAATCGGTCAATATTAAGGTACTCATTTGACTGTTCAAAGTGGATAACTCACGTAAAAATAAAAACACGTTTTTCCCAAAAGTGGCTCAAGTGTCTAAAATTAATACAAAGTGCATAAAAAGGAACTGTATTTACACAACAAAATGCAGAACACTCTACATGTAGTATGCTCAGAAAACAAAAAAGTTTTGCCAGTTTCAGCAGAATATACGAAAATAATGATGCATTTATTAGGTAGTCAAAAGCCATTTTTTAAAAATGATTTCCTCATCACAAAACTGACATAGATTTAAAGAGCTTTTCATTCTGAACACAGTGGTATATTTTTTTTCCCCATAGGACAAATAGGTAAAAAGTTATTAATGTTTGAAAATGCCGAATGTTGGTGTTTTTTTGGCAACGTTTTGGAATTGAAGAAATTGACAACTTTGGAGTCTCAAAGTGAAGCCAATATTGATACCAGGAAGCTGATTTTTGACAGGTAACCCCTTCATATGTTATACTCCAAGCCCAATTTTTTTCAGGCCTATCCCATGTAATGTTCAGCCGTTTTGGTGCTTCAAAGTTGGGAAATCATCAAATTCGCAGTGCGCGCCGGCAAATTATAGGCCTACTGGTGTGCTACTACGCTCAGCACTCGTGTCGCTGAATAGGCCTACGAGTACGCCATGACCGCAAGAATTCCCGAACACCGTTTGGTTACACTTTTCTACGGCAAAGCGCTCCGCGATACAGTAATGCACAAATTAATAAATACCCTAGTTTTATAAAGGAAAGTCTGCTCTTTATTTCTTGCTAAGTTTTAAACTTCTAGTTAAAATCAAACTTACATCAAAACCGCTTTATCCACTTTGTTCGGCTGGTAACAAAATGTTTACACACGAGAGCCTTCCATACTTATATGTAAATGAAGCTAAGTATCCGAACTTCTCATTGGTTCTTATTTTTAGGCCATCCAATGAAGTATTGCAAAGCGCTTAGACTTTGTAACGAGCTACCTCTCAGTAAACGACAGTGACAATTTTTTCGCAGCGGCATTCAGCGTTCGGATAGGGGCGTATTCAAAAGCTGTTTTCTCGGAATCTTTCGCATAAACATGCATTAAAAACAACACAGATGTAAAGATAAAGCTTTCAATTTTTATTTGAATACAGCCACTGTTCGTTTTGATGCAGTTTTACATTAATAATAAGTGTTGAAAGTGAAGTGAAAACTGAGTCAAAACTGCTGAGCGGACAAGAGCCAATGAAGGGCTTGGAGTACCTACATTTATATATATATTCATAATTTAAATTAATTAATTGTTCAACAATATGATCTTTTTGGTGGTTATGGAGTAAAATACAACACGAAAACTAATATATTATTATTAGTGTGCATTTGTGACCATAACTTGTTGCGTTCTATATTAATTTGTTTCATTAAATAGCAGACCTGACTACTGTACGAAATATTCGTACAATCTTACGAAAATTTGAAGCTTTGTACGGTTGTACGCATTTTTTTCCATTTATACGAAAAATCGGAGTACAATCGCACTTTCGTTTTCTCGCCAGTAAATTTGAAATCGACAGTTGCTTCCCCTTGCTCAACATCCGGGAACCGCGTATTTCTTCTTCCTGCAAGTTTGAGGTTGACAAAATGCCGGGCGTTTGTTCCTTCAACGAGCTATGGTTAGCAAAACCTGAATTTCAGTTAAAATCTGCTTATGCAGATAGCCTCAAAGATGATGCCGACACAGACTAGAGACAGGTTTGAGAGAAATAATTGTATATATTGAGAGAGCAAGGCACATTTACCATGCAGCCAGTACACAAATGGTCAGAGTGGGGGTAGGCACCTCTGTGTTTTGGTGTATAATAAGGTACAGTTCTTATCTCGTTACCTTTGAAATGAGGTTGGCATGGCTAAAGGGGAAGTGAGATGAGCAACTTTTCTGCAACGTTTTAAAAAACAACCCCCAAATTCATCGTGTTACAATCGTGGCATATTCACATGTAAATACGCGAAGTTTCGCGTAAAAACACAGAATGGAATTACATCTTTTGACTGCTAGCATAAGTGGTTTGTGGCCATTTTCTAGGCTTTCTGATGCAATAGCCATCAGGCAAACGATAACATTTAGTGAGTAATTGGCGGAGTCATGGCTGTGTGTTGGATTTTATATATATATATATATATGTGTGTGTGTGGTTTTTGCCTTGTCAGATTCGAATCGAGTCGGAAACTCTCTTTGTGCTCTTGATGACGCTTGATTACTTGATTTGCACACGTACTGGAAGTGTACGGGGATCTGATTAGATTAAACATGCACACACCCCCAGAGGTTTAAATTTGATTGGCCACCACATTTTTCTTGCATTTAGAAGCGGATTCTAAATCACTAATCATTTTTTAAAACGGTTGCTAAACAGATGTTTTAGACATGGTCCCAAGTGAAATACAGTCAGAATATGAAAATATGTGTGCCTTTCACAAATGTTTTTTGTTGCTTGTGTGACTTCAGCACCTTGATTTAGATCAACACTGATAGTTTATCTCTTTATCTTTGAGATTACAAACAAAAACCCCAAAATACCACATTATGCTTTAAGAATAATCATAAATGAAATAGAAACCTACAGCCAAAATGGATTTGTAAAAATATGTGCTGTGAGTCTGAGACAGAGCTAAATATTCAATTATATAGGTTTGTTGCATTTGTGTACCAAGAGAAAATAACTTACTTTTTAGTGTGTTTTATTTAATGTAACACAATAAAATCATAGATGCATTGTCACTTCAATCTGTTTTAATAACTACGCTTATTTATTGAAGTATTTATGTTATCTTATTTTATTTACCAAGATGACTTGGTGGGCAAGGTGTGCAAGCACATGCAGAAGAGGAGTGTGAAGTACACTGCGCTCTACACTGCTGAATCATCTTCACTGGTTAGTTTGAGATTGCACATCTCGTTTACTAGCTTTAGTTATCAAGCATTGGTTTGTGATAAAAGAATTACATTCCAGTGAAGTTATATATTTTTCAGTTCTGTGGTTATGTCTCAAGCACTTGATGATTTATGTGATAGTGTAAGTATGCAGTCTTTTTGACAAACAATAATTATAAATATAAAGTGTGTTTTTTTTGGCCTGTCTTACATTGTACAAGTATTTTACTATCCAAAAATGTGTTTTTACCTTGATTTAGTTTAAAATATTATTTAAACTTTAATCTTAAGGGTCCCCAGTTCATTGATGCCACCAACAAAACCAAAATATTCTTATACCATATTTTGAACATGAATGTGTGGGTCCATAGGTCACAAAAAACAGGTAGAATAAGCTTTAAAAACAATTGTTTACTTTTTTAAGGTGGGGATCCTTAGTACATTGTAGACACCAACAAAAACAGAAAAATTTTGTAAAATATTTGCACATAAGAATGTGCATCCATAGGACACAAAGACAGCATGAGCTTTAAGAACAGTTTTTTTACGTTCTGAGCTTGTCCAGCAGTAAAGTAACTGGATCATGTTAAAATATTTGTGAGTCTTGTACATGTTGTATAGTGTGCTATATAGGAAGTTTCCTGAAATTCTTTGCAGAAAACATCTGAGGGAAGTCGCATCTTTCGCCATCTGCTGGACATGGGGACAACAGTGGACAATGGTACTTTTTTCAATGTCAGCTATAACGGAACTCATGAGAACAACATCTCAGGCAATGTCTATTTCTATCTCACTTCCCTCGATGCCTGTATCATTTCGGATTTCGATCCTAAAAACCCACCCAAATTCTGCCCGGTCAACTTTACAGTGAAAGGGGAAGCCTTGCAAAAAGGTGGCAACGTGACTGTGACCGTCGGAGATAATTCTACTATCACGTATGTAGTTTTGTGCATGTGTGTGTGCTAGCGTATGAAGTGTATTGAAGGGATAGTATTATGTTAAAGGAAACTGTATTGTAACTTGGGGAAGATTATGCTAGCATTTTCAACTCTGTGTTCCTTTTTTTGTTTTTGTTTGTTGCAGTTTATTATCCCTTTCTATCGGGAAATTCTGGGCTGCCTCCCCTGGGGAAGGCGTAGTCGCAGCCTGTGGCGCGCCCAAACCCAACCTACCTAACAGTAGTTGTAATTTTTGAAATTTTGTTCCTGTACCCATTTTTTTTTAAAAATTGCATCCATCTTCTTGAAAATATGTACACATTGTCCGCCAAAATGTGTTTTAATTCACAATGTTCTAGCAAATATGTTTGAAAGATGTATTCGTGCACTTGTGGTGGGTAACGCAGAAAGTTTGTCATTCGATGAATTAACTTATTATGCAAAAGTCTTGGGAATGACAATGGGCTCTATGCACAAAGGCGTGGCGGCCACGTGCTGCGGGAATAACACGGCGTGCTCGAGTTTGAAAATGGTGAAGTACTGTGCTGCGTTTGGATGCTATAACTTCGACGTAAACCTTTATGCAAAGAAAAGAACATTTCCTTTCATCGATTTCCACTGAAAGATGAAATATTGCCATGACCGCTTTGTTATTCCCGCGCCACGTGACCATGCCGCCGACTTGTGCATAGAGCCCATTGTACTAACATATTCTCACTGTTTACTTGTTAATTTAACATTCCACTTGTTAATTTATTACATTTGCTTTTTTATGTCTGTATTTAACTGGCGGAGAGTTTGCTGATGTTGCTTTCTTTGGTTGTTGGCAACAACTACTACTTCTTCTGTATTGTTGATTAGACATTTATTGACCTGACTTTATGTGCAGTGTGCAGCTTGACATTAAAGGGATCATGGTGAACCATTCACAATACCCATATGATGTCAGCTTCAAGTAAGTACAGATTTTTTTTTGTTTACCTTTAGTGTTAATGTGCCATCATCGAACTCGGTTCGTATTTCATTTTATGGAATGAAATTGTGTAATGTGTATCTACTTTGGGTGGTTGGTGAAATTAAATCTGTGTGTGGAAGAGTTTGTAGCTCTGAAGTTATTTTCAGGCACATGACAGGAAAAAATACAAGCAGATTAATCCCCAGCAGTGATCAACCTCAAGTGTGAACTAAGACAAGAAAAAGAAAATTAAACTGATTAAAATGTCGTACAATAATTGGAGAGCTGTAGTTAAAAAGTAAAGGTGTACATTTTGAGGTAAGCTAGCTTTGACAGTGATAACGTGAAGTTATGCATCAAGAGTGCCACAAAATGGCATTTTACCTTAAAGAACAATTGACTAAAATTAGCTACTTTTTAAAATAAGAAATCTGTTTAAACTGCATTAACTCTTTGCCTGCCAGGCATGTTTCCACGTTTGTGCCAGACATTTCTCTGGCACCGGAAAGAAAGTTCAGTACCTTAGGCATTTAAGCTACTGTTCTTTTAATAATAGTTGTTAAATAGACATATTTCATATCAAATTAAAAGTAAAAGAGTGAAGAATAAGAAAAAAACAACACAAAAATGTTAATTTGATTATGTTATTGAAATATGTGTTTTGAAAGCATGTTGATCTTTCTGAAATGATAAAATAAAATAAAAATATTTCTACATACCACAGTGATAATAAAAATCCGGAGGAATAATTCCAATCACTGAATCAGCTTCACACACCAGAAAGAAAATTTATTTAGGATCAAAATACACTTTACAGTTTGAAATTATATTGATTATTAGCAGAGTTTGACACACTGTCGATTGTGCCCATCATAATGCTTAGTAAAATGCACAAAAAACACTCTAAAAACGAATCAATTTGAAGAAACCACGCGCGTGTCGATCGAGAACGAAAGTAGAAAGAGTTATCTCTCTTTGGTTAAAATAAAACTTGGATTGGACTGCGCAAAAACCCGACACGAAACGGAATACTGAAATCAACGATATATCGTCGATTGGCACAAACATGGCGGCTCAGATCGACGATATATCGTCGATTGGCACAAACATGGCGGCTCAGATCGACGATATATCGTCGATTGGCAGGCAAAGAGTTAAATAAATGCCTTTCCACAATAGCAAAGCTTAATGGCTCAAAATGTGTGTTCATAATTTTACGCAATGCTATGTAGGTAGTGGCAGTCAAAACCAGGAATAGAAAAAACACATAGTTCTAGCCCTCTAATCTCATATGGCTTCTGTCAGCAAGTATACAAACTTAACGAAAAACACAATTGAAACCATCGCAAAATTGCACGGGAGGGCAACTTTGGGTCCTCACAATTCACACCATACAGGCCTGCCTACCGTTCCGGAATTTCCGGATTTGTCCCGGATATAAATAAATATTACAATTGGTTACGGAAAATACGGAAGTTTTTTTCGCGTTCCGGAAATTAAAAAAAATTTCTGGAACACACTTTTTTAGTGTGCGTGTCGGGGGAGAAAAAAAGACAAATGACGCGCGGTTTCAGTTCCGACAGTGGCCGAAGTCACAGCACACGATGATGACGCGGCCTTCCGAGTGTTGCCGAACAGCTGTTTGATCCGCACTGCGCATGGGCATAGAAACTCGTTCGAATCGAAAATGGCGTCAAAACGTAAGGTGCACGAGACTGATGTTGAATTTTCCGATGAAACTGAAAGTGAATCGAAATCCGCTGGCGGCGGTGGTAAAAAGTCTACAAAGCGTCTGCAGCCTTACAGGGAGAAATACGCCGAAAGATATCCATGTATCAAACGTGGAAGTGTGGAATACAAGGTGTTTTGCAAGGGAAAGAAGCATTTGAAAAAAGAAGCGAGCTTGGAAAGTCTAAAAAAAACTTGACAAAACAAACCAAAAGTTGACTAGTTATTTTCCAAGTCAAGCGTCAAGTCAAGTTTCTAACCATGATTTGGACGTAATAAGAGCTGAAACCATGATGGTGGATCTCGTGGTCGAGCTAAATTTGCCGATGGCGTCATTGGACAAATTTAACAGGTCTCTTCCCAAGTCCAAGTAGATTCAGTGGTGTAGTGGAGTGGTGTACATAGTGTAAATATAGCTAAAAGGTATGCTTGCATGCATTTGATACTTTTAGAGTGACTGGGATCCTGATGATTAAGTGCCAATTTCCTTAGTAGTAGTAGTAGTGTAGGGACTAGATCATGGTGATCATTAAGCCTCACGGCTTATTTATTGTCCCATCTTTATATTTCAGGTCTGATTTAAGCCGGCTCAAGACGCTCAACTATCAAAATCGTATTTTATAGATTTTAAAATTTCTTGTTCATCAATAAGATTTTTGAAACTGTTTAAAGTTTTTGCCTGTTTAATATTTTGTGGAAGTTTGTTCCATAGAGGTGCAACTCTATTACTAAAAGTATGTTTTCTAAAAAAAATTAGTACGGCTATGCTTAATAAATAATTTGTTAACAGAGTTTCTTGTTATATCAAATTTGTTTAATTCAAATTCTTGCTCAGATTGCATGATTTTGGGTCCTTTGGACCCCTCTACTTACTTGGGCGCGTATTGGTCGCCCTTGCTTGTCGGCCGTGCAAAATGTCCCTGAAGTTTCAAATCTTGGGTAGGCAGGCCTGCACCATATGTATAGCAGCTGTCTGAAACTTTCAGATATTCCAAATAGATTTGTGTAGAACATGCCCATTTTTTTTTTCAGACAACTTAGTTCAATACTTTTGGAGTATAAGAGCCTCAAAAATGACCACAGCCTCAATTTGTCAAGCGGAAAAACAGAAAAATTAGTTTCTTGCACTTCAATGCCAATAATTCAGAAACTATTTAAGATACAACCAAGATTTTGTGTGTGTAGATAGATGAAAGTGCAATCTTTACAGACATCAGTAAAATTCAGTGTAATGTTTAAAATAATCCCAAAAAGGTGGACAAAGCCTCCAGGTAACGAACACAAACGAATTGGACTAACAAAACTTGCCATATTAATTTATATGGTTAGCGGTGTATTTGTCCACAACTAAAATATAGTCCGTTTAAAAATAGAAATGTTTGACATTCATTTGACAATAATACTCTTTAAAAAATTGTGTACGTTGCTTCATGACAAATTATCTAATACTGGTGCAAAAATAATGCATATTATCTACAAACAAGACCGTTTACTCAAACATCTTTGTAGTTATGCTGTTGGCTTGAAATAAACATACATTTTTATCATAAAAGCATGATATTTACTCCGTCAATGTTGCCAGAAAAGTATAAAAAACACTGACCAAGCCACCAAAAATACGAGTGCATAACTTAGATGAAAAATTCATGACACTCGACTTACATTCATATTTGGATGAATCCGCCTCACTTCTTTCTTATTCGTCCATTGCACGTTGAATGTTAACAAAGGCCGATTGTTTTGCGCATTAAAATTGACTCTAACCACATTGTTCAGAAAATGGGGAGCCTCAACAAAAGAATATAGGTCACGTTTGGTTTTCATGATGGATAAATTGACCGCCATTTGTTTGCCTAAATTATTCATTCGATTAATTATTTAATGATTCTGATTATTGTATTGCTTATATTAAGTTTTAGACTCATGTTTGATAATTTATTAGCATAAGAAATAAAGTGAATTACAACACCAGTGCAGATTAATACGCCCTGAAGCTGAATCACAAAAATACGTGACGTATTTGGGAGTGGCTGATTTCGACGCATATACCCATAGAATACGAACCGATTTTAATATTTAAAATGTGTTCTTACCCTTTATGCATATTTATTTTTCAGAAATTACTTTTTTATTGATATTCTATGAAGCAGTTTTATGCCGGTTGTCAAATACCGAACACACTGCTTACAATGTCACAAAAAGTTTAACGGAAATCGCTGATCGTTACGTCATTCATTATCAGTTTTCTATTCTTTGACGTGGTTTATCAATCCATCCTTGACGTCAAAATGGAGAACAACCTTTTCTCAGCCAGATTCACATTTTGTTTCAAATGATAAACAACGAGACAACTTCCTTGCAAAGTAACAGTGCCAGCGAAAAGCGAATCCGACGCCATTTCAGAGCTTTGCCCATATATAATGTGGTTACATTTTAAGCATTTACTCCAATCGCAAACAGCGAATTAACATGATAAGTTTCATGGAGAAGGTTATTTTGCTAAAATGTCATACTACAGCATTCAAATGATGATTGTGTTTGGATACCTTTTTTTCATTTTTATTTTGCTTTACAGGATGCCTTTCAAGTATGAGAAAGATCGTTGGCTGGTGTTGGGAACTAAGCTGACATTCACCAACAACACGGATGTGACAAAGGACTATGAAATGGTGTCCAGAGGCTATGATGATGTTTTGAACACCTTGTACTCCTACCACTGCACCGACTACGAATGGTTTCCCAAGAACCCCCTAAACGGTACGGGGTTCTTCGCCACCATCAAACTTGGAGGATTTCAGGTACATAATTTATTAGATATTCTTTCTGTCTACGTGTTACTACAGTAACATGGATATGAGTGGATATATATATCCTAAGAAAGAATCTGTTGAAACATCAGCTGAGCCTTGAATTTTTCTCTGTTGTTTTTATTTTCTGAACATTTCTTATAATTTATCTCCGACCTTTACTGGTTGCTCTTTCCTCACCTTATATTAGCATTCTTTTATTCAAATAGACCATTCTCGGAAATATGAGGGGAAACAACTTTGGTCGGCTTGCCCGCATGTTGTGCCCAGAGTTGTCCAAAGTTGGGCGGACATACTTTGCAAACGAACACAGTTTCTTGCCTATAATTTCTGTTCTGTCCTCCAACAATAGGGTTCGTACGGTCTTTGAAGGTCTTGGAAAGTTTCGTAATAATAAAATACATTTTCCAGGCCTGGAAAGTCTTTGAAAACTAAGTTTGTGTCAAAAGTTTGGGAAATTTGCAAAAGAACACAAAAATAAATAAGAGTGTTGATTTAAAATGTACGTAGTTTGGATTTTTATTTAATTTTTTTTCACCGTAATAAACGCAAGCGATCGTCGGAGTACAATCGTACTTTCGTTTTCTCGCCAGTAAAGTTGAAATCGATAGTTGCTTCCCCTTGCTCAACATCAGGGAAACGCATATTTCTTCTTCTTGCGAGTTTGAGTTTGACAAAATGCCTTTTGTTCCTTCAACGAGCTATGGTTACAGTGATGGAGATCTCGTACTATCGTACGTGTTTCACGTACTGAGTTGGGAAATCACGTAACGAAAATGTAATGAAAGGGTATAAACACGCACAAAGTCAGTGCCAAAGGAGTATGAAAACGTAAAGCTAAGTTGCTGGGAGGTATCATCAGGTACAACTATTTCGGTCGTGCGTACAGCTTTCGCTTGATTTGGATCGTGTGCCTGTGCGTCCTGCGCAACCGCCTACCACCCTCTCTCCCCTTCCTATTCATTCTGTCGCTTCCGAGAAACAGCCAATCATATTCACGATAATATTTACTATTTTTTTCTCGACACTTTTGATTGGCTATATAAGACAGACAACAACCCAACATTAAACATGGCCGACAAGCAGCGATCTGAGGGGAAGCCGAAGAAAAGGAAAAATAAAGCAGACAAAAGTAATTGCTCAAAAAAAATGAAAACAAGATAAAGGAAAAGAAAAACAAACTTTTTTGTCAGCCTTTGGCTTTGAGTGCTCGGTAAGAGAAGAAAAAGGTGAGCCGCAACCGGTCCCGGCTGAAGAAACTCAAACTGATGAAAAGACTTTCCACGCAAAAGTGTTTATTACATATGTTGGTGTACCCCCTAAAAAACTGAAAGGGGGTATAAAAATCCCCTTATGTTTGCAATGAGGGTATGAAAACCCCCACATGTTTTGGTTGAGGGTATAAATACCCCTAGCTTAAAAACTTTCTCCATCACTGTGTTAGCAAAACCTGAATACAAAATGTTGGCTGCAGAAATTGAATATCTCAAATCCAAGAAGAATCGCACTGTTGCGGATGCTGAAGCTCTGGAGAGGTCGGCCGATCTGAAAGCAGAAGAGGCTGAGAAAAAAGCTAAGCTCACACTCATTGCAGAGTCCAATTCTTTCAGGAAGCGTTCACAGGAAAAGCGCAAGCAGGCCCAAGAACTGGATATACTTATCCAAGAAAAGATCAGTGGACTCAAAAACCAGTAGAACTCTCTTATGATCACCATCTCACAATCTTCAAAATTCATACAACAACAAACTACAAATAATATTTGCAAATAAACTCAGCACTGTACTTATGATTCAACAATTTAAAGTGTTCTTTACACTCGAATGATTCAACAATTTAAAGTGTTCTTTACACTCGAATTCAAAACAAAGTAATCAACAAATCAGAAATTTTCATTGAATTGAGAAGAATTGACACTGAACTGTAATATAATATCGTCTTGAAAAAACTTCTCTCTCAAACACAACAGTTTCTTGATCCTTTTCAGTTCGCATACAAGCAAGACAGATCCACTGACGACGCAACACTCACTCTACTCAACAACGCTTATACACAGCTGGATAAACCTAGTTCTTTCGTTAGGATTCTCTTTATCGATTTTTCTTCTGCTTTTAATACGATACAACCTCATCTCATGGCGCTCAAACTTCTGGCCCTTGACGTCAATCCCAGGCTTATCCTGTGGATAGTCAGCTTTCTAGTTCACAGATCTCAGTCAGTCTGCTTCCAGCGAGCTCTCTCCTCTACTCGAACTACATCAACTGGCTCCCCTCAGGGCACTGTACTATCTCCTGTTCTGTTTACTCTGTACACCAACGATTGCACAGGCTCTGAAAATACACCTCTCATTAAGTACTCAGATGACTCTGCCCTTCAAGACCTCTCCAACTCTGCAACTGTTTATCTAAAGGAAGTGCAAAGGTTTATTGCATGGTGCAAAGAGAATTTCTTAAATATAAATGTGAAGAAAACTAAAGAACTGATTATTGATTTTAGAAAAAACCCATCTGCTGTGCCTGACTTAGTGATTGATGGAGAAAAGGTGGAGAGAGTCTTGGAATACAAATATCTGGGAACAATACTTGACAATAAGCTTACCTTTGATTCCAACACTACTTCCATCCATAAGAAATGTCAGTCAAGAATATATTGCCTCCAGAAATTGCGCTCTCTGCAAGTCAACAAGTCTGTTTTATGTAACTTTTACAGATGTTTTATTCAATCGGTGCTGACCTTTGGTTTTCTTTGCTGGTTTGGAGGTCTCAGTGTGAGGAGTAAGAATGTGTTGGATAGAATTGTGAAGGTGTGTGGGAAAGTGGTGGGTGAAAAGCAGGAGAGTTTGTGTGTGTTGTACGAAAGGCAAGTAAGAAAGAAAGCGAGCATGATTGTAAGAGACTCCACTCACATCCTAGCCCAGCACTACCAGCTCCTTCCTTCTGGTCGCCGTTTCAGAGTGCCAAATGTTTCTACGGTTAGAGCTAGGAACAGTTTTGTACCCAAATCAGTACAAATTCTTAATAAGTGTTGACTGAATGAGTTGGGTGCGAGTGGTTTATGGGAGTACTAGAGATGAATTTTATAATATTTGCAGCAATTTTTCAACTATTCAGTATGTATCTAGTTAACTAATGCATACGTTTTAAAATCTGTGATTGTATTATAGAATGATACGCAAAGTTTGATGATTGTATTATAACGTTTATAATTTTATAATCTCATGTCTAACCCATGTGTGTGTGGATGTGGGTGTGTGTGTTTGTGGGTAGGTGTTTTATTTATTTATGTTGAAGTGCAATAAGGACATGTAGTGTGATATGTATTTTAAGTTTTACAATGTGTCGGAAATGTTCTTGTTAATATGTACATAAGCGTGATTACACGTACATGTTTACATGTTTATAGTATTGTTACATTTTATTACCTTCTGCTGACAGCAAATCCATGTTAGAATTTCTCCTTGGAGATAATAAAGTTTTCTGAATCTGAATCTGAATCTGAATCTGAATAAAGCTTGCAGAACACCTTTGGTAAATTTGTGTAGTTATACCATGTGGTCCATGCTCTTGAGGGAAAACTAAACTGATTGAATATCAAATATTAAATAGGTAAGTTTGTATCTTACAGGTCTTTGAATTTCTGAAAATATGGTCGGGAAAAGTTTGGGAATTTTGAAGTGCTTTGAAGTGCTTTTTGGGTAAGGACCCTAACAAACCTTACGAATCAAACGAAAGGTTGATTTCAGTTGCAATACTGGCTAGTTTCGGCCTTGCACTGCCCAGCAACCACCATCCCCTTTCCCGAAGAAAAGCTTGCGGCTCATGGATAGCTTTCATATGTTCTGAGGCGACATGCTGTGATGAAGTCCGCCCGGATAACTCTAGGAAATTAAAAACATACAGGGTGGAGAATTCTCTGCGGATTTCCGTGAAAGGCATTTGCATTTCCGAGAAAAAAATATTGAGTTCCGAGTGTGAGAAGCTGAGGGGCTACACTTTACTGGGCATAGCGGCCAAAAGCGGCCGAATGTCTAAACAGGCAAAACGTCCAAAAGCGTCCGTATCAACCAGGTGGTTATATTTTCGCGTTGTTTGAAAGATTGCGAGACTTCCGGCAATTGACTTCCGTTTTATTCTGTTGTGAAAACATTCGACTGAATTTCCACAAGTTTTCTCTGTGATGCATTCGTTTTTTCGATTTTTGTTTTCAAATTTTATTGTGTGTGTCTAAAATGGATTGTTTGGATTCTTCAACTGATGAAGGGGAGTTTACAGGCTTCCATTTATCAGACATTAAAGTGAGAGAAATGGACTTGGAGTCGGAGGAAGAGATCGGTACTGACATTAGACAATTAGTGTCAGAAGTGTGCATGCATACGATCTTTCAGACTGGCATGAAAGTGAAAAACAGAAGGGGGCTTGTTTGGACTTTTTAAAACTTTTTTTTTTTAATACACATGGAATAATAAAAAAACAAGACATGACAAGAGAAGTAGAAAAAGGTAGATAACCAAAAGAGAATTTATTTCTGTTCATTTTGCATTTTATTTCATTTAAATCTATACACTAGTCACTA
The DNA here is from genome assembly GCA_036898135.1 of Oncomelania hupensis. Lineage (NCBI taxonomy): Eukaryota > Metazoa > Mollusca > Gastropoda > Littorinimorpha > Pomatiopsidae > Oncomelania > Oncomelania hupensis. The sequence continues at coordinate 56,271,181 of CM072514.1, read as the reverse complement.
GTACCTAAGATGTGGTATTTTTACTCTCGTACCCCTAAATATCTCTAAAATTATAAAAATTCTTGCCTGTTTACAGCTAAAAAATAGACAACCGTGTGCCCAGTAAAATTGGAAATGTGGAGTTTGTGTGTAACAGTGGTGGACCTCAAACTTTGTTAGGCCTACAAATCAAGATTCTTAACTTTTTTGAAAGACATGTGCATAAAACATTCTTTTTTTTGTTGTTGTTTCTATTCATGTTTACTTTGTGCTTTTTGCTTTCAGGAGAGGCCCTAAATTACTTTCAAAATTGCATACATTCATTTTCTTCCAGGGGCCGAATACCGGGGCTTGGCCCCTGGGCCCCGGCCGGATTTCAGAGATTTCTTGATTCAGTTGTTCTCCACCCTGAACATAAGAAAAGCCTATTATTATCAACATTTTTAGTTTTTAGTGATGTCATTTCTCCAAAGGGGGAAAAAAATGTACAAACTTTATTAGATCTTTTTTGGTTTCCTCTCTTCCTACAGTTGTTATTGTTAGTATTATTTTTAGTAGTAGTGGTAGTAGTCATAATTATACAGTAGTAGTAGTAGTAGTTGTGCAAAAGTATAATTGAAAACCTAGTGTAGTTGTGCAAAAGTATAATTGAAAACCTAGTGAGCTGCTGGCCTTCATGATCATGGTGAGTATTGCTACTCTGAAATATTGCTGTCATAACTCTATATTGATTGAGTTTCCAGCAGTTGTTAATGTAGATCTTACTGATAAAATTATCACAGTTGAAAGATGGTTTTATTGATGCAGAAATTAAAACTCTTTTTAACTTCTCTAAATATTTCTCCCTGCTAAATAATTCTCCCTGCAATTTTTTTTTCCACCTCATAACAGATTCAGGCCTTCAACACTTCACAACACGGCTTCTCCTTGTCCCAGGACTGCGTCCCGTGGTTTACCACCGCGATCTGGATGGCTCTCTTTGTCGTTGGCATCCACCTCCTTGTCCTATTCTTCGGCATGTACATGGTGTCCTCTCTCTCCACTAACGATCGCTTCGACGATCCCAAGGGAAAGCCGCTGGTCATCAACGCTGGTGAAGGCTAAGACTGTTATCACAGCTGTGTTCTGTCACACTAAAGACTTTTGTAACGGTTTTTCTGTGGTGCCGAACTGAACATTTCCTCTCAAAACACTAGCGCACACACAAGTTGGGCCTTTTTTTTTGTTTTCGGTAGTTCCATTATAGTTCTATAACATGTATTCTTAAAGAGCAACTTGTTCAGCAACTTGTTTAAAAAAAATATTTTTTACTTCAGATTTTCTTTTTTTTCTTTTTTTCTTTTTTTTTTAGTACTGTAAAATTGAGAGCTTTCCAAAGCTGGACCAAGGACTGGAAAGAAAAGCTTGAGCCGTTTTCATTATTTGAACAGTTGAATTGCTGCAGTGATGTGAAGAATGCATTCATAAATAGTTATATTGCTGCATTGATGTGAAGAAAGCATACGTAAATTACCGTTGATAATCAATTCACACTTTTCTGCTATCCTATGTACCAACGGGAATCCCCTCTATGAAAAATACTTCTGTTTTTTTTTCTCCGCGTGTTTTAGTGAGTTATTTCCAAATATTCAAGAATAATAACGTGTGTCACTGGCCACCTGTATCGTACCCTCACATATTTTTATTTTTTTTGCTGCAGTTTATTATTCCTTTCTATCGCCAGTTGCGCGCCTAAACCCTACCTACCTAACATTATTTGTGAATTTTTGAAAAATATTCGGAAAAACATAACGCCCAGATGCTGGCTTGAACCCACACCTGTCAGGCGCCACTGGTTTCTGGCTTGTGGACAAGCCAAGTTAGTCCCGCCTTAGCCCACTTGGCCACAACGCTCGCCTAAAATAGTCAGTTACTTCGTGTTTTGTGAAGGTTGCGACGGCGAAGCTATGGAAAACTACAAGAGTTTTCAGGTCCTGTTTCACTTTCTGTCGATGATCGACGCACCTCCGAAGTCGCCACAAATACAGGCCTCTACGATTGTTTTTTGCATTCTTTCACTGAGCATGTACTTCCTCCACCGTTTTTATACTTATCCCACTCGTTTTCTGGCTCTAACAATCGTCGTTTTTGGCAATTTGCCATATTTAAAAGTCACGCATCAAGCTTTGATAAAAGCAAAACAAGCCAAACCGGAACTTGGTTTCATATAACCTCGTTTTAATTTATAATGGCGATACCCACGAGTTTTTATGAGAGGTGCCGGAAAGTTGTGAATACAGAAGCACTTGAATACAAAACTATCAGCAGAGTCAGTAGCCATAAAGCTTCAGTGTGAAAAGACAGTGCATGTTTGTTTGCATGAAAAGGAATCCAAATTCCAGATTGACATATATTTTGTGATTCTCAATTCATAATTAGTTGGTTGTTGTTTGTTTTTTTAAGAAGCTATTACGCCAGTTTTTAGTATTGATTGCTGCATAGTAAGTTCAGTTGTTTGTTAAATGATTTGGACCTTGTTGCAAGATTGACTAGGTTACAAAAAAAAAAAACATTCATGAGATGAGAAAATGTACTGGGTGTTGCATCATTTCGAAATATTTGCTTCAGTTTCGAATAGAATCAATAACATGTCCATTGAATAACAGTGTGATGATAAATATAAGTTCATTCATAAATGGAAAGCAAAAGATAGGGAAGATTGAATTTCTGTTTGTGTTAAACGTGCTGTAAGTGAAAGCTGTTATGTTTTCTACATTTTTCTTTGTTCTGTCACCCCACCCCACACTCCCTCTCCCCATCCTTTTCCCCTTTCCCACCTCATTTCCACCTTTTCCCTTGTGCTTGTATGCTTGCTGCTTTCATGTGTCTTAAATTTTTTTTATAGGGTTGTTAGCTCCAATGCGTATTACCTGTTTGAGGATGGCATTTCTGTGTACATATGTGATTTTGTATTTGGGAAGTTGTTGTGGTCTTTGTGGTTGTTTGTTTGTTTGTTTTTTAACACAAATTTGTTTCACAATTAAATGTTTTGAGATCGAAATTGTTTTAGTATAGATTATTTTAGATTTTGTAGAGTTGTTTTTTTCTTAGCAATATTTTGTGTGTGCATGTATGTAAATAATTACTTCATTTACTTAAAACTTTATTTGATAAAGGTGTATAATTGATGAAATCTGTTGTTTAACATTCCTTTTGGTGATACCTAGAGTAATAAAATAAAATATGATATATTTTGATTGGTGTTTTTCTTTTGTTTGTGGTGATCAGAAAAAATTGTTTTGTGCAACATGCATAGCAATGCAATTATTTGATCATTAGACCTTTCAATAAAATTGTCTATCCCGATAATTAACTGCAGGTCTAGTCGGTTCACACATGCATTACATTGCATAAACTTTAAAGATCTTGGTGCTCAAGTCCTAGACGGGTTCATGCCGGCACCTCAAATGCACCCACACACTGGCTAGATCCCTTCTCCCCATATCCAGGATTGTGCTCGGTTATCTGTGGGCACCTCAGGCAGCTTGAGTTAGATTCTTTATCAGCCAGCGCCTTGGGCAGCTCTTAAGCTGGTTAAACGCTATTTAAGAGCAATTATATTTTAAAAATCTAAACTTCAAATAAACTCTCACCTGAAAGAGTATGTGGGTGATCTCATAAACTCTTTACTTCGTTATTTCTGCACCTGCTAATATTCAGCCCATGCCTGAGCTTAGCCAGATTTAGGATTTAATTAAGGTGTACTTTCTGCGTGAATTTAGGACCATGTCCACAGTAACAGTAAAGCGTGCTCCATGTGAGCAGCATATTATTACATAAAAATTGGTGTTATTTACCAATGATTAATTTTTTGTTTGTTTTAAAGTGCACTTTTATTTTATTACAGTCCTAGCAGTGCTTTCAATGCCATAAAAACATGCACACAGATTTAATCCAGAGTTGAACCATTTTCCCCCATTTTTATTTGGTTAATTCACATAGTGCTGTCAGCAGTAAGGAGCCCCCAGAGCATGTTAGATTTTGAGTGCAGTGGGTTATTTGTTGAGAAATTATCCTGTATCTATTTATTACTACTACTCCCTCACCCCCCACCGTGGTTGTGCCGGGGGATTTCTGTATAGATAGTATCCCCACTTTCTGGAAATTTAGTGCTTTAAATTCCCACTGTTGCTGTCTTTCTCCTTTGTTCTTTCTTATTTATAATACGTTATATCAATCTACTATATATCTTCTTCGCTAGACCAGTCACCTACCTTTCTTCTTGAAAACTCTTCCAAAACTCCTAATTTGTGTATGGGGTTTGTTGGGTCAGCTTGGGAATATTAAACGCTTTCTGCCAAATTGTCAATATGGCTTCCTATGATATTATTATTTAGCAATGTAGGCATTTTATAGGTATGTGTTTTGTTGATGTTTTATAATGATGTTTATATTCTATTTTAGTTTGGTAAACGGGGGTTCGATAAATCAGTATAGCCTTGCGTGGGATGCCTATATTGTAAAGTGATCGGCTGGTGGAGTGCCTTCAGTGTTACCACTAGGGTTGTTTCAGCAGATCTTTTATACAGATCACGGGCGAGTTCTCTTTTAACCAAGTTGTGGTCTTGATTCGGCTCTTTGCAATCCGCTGGACCCTGTAAGCAATGAATAACTAACTAACTCATTGTTATAGTGTAGTATAGAGCGTGTATGTTGGTATAGGTCGCCGCGCTTTGAGCCTGAATGATTTGGGGTAAGGCGCGTATAGCATCCTGTATTATTATTATTATTATTATTATTATTATTATTATTGTCATACGTTGATGATTTAGTTAAGACTATTTATTTTATGGAAGTCTGTTATTTTGTACAACGGACACATTGTACATGGGCGCAGCATAGAAGAGTAGTACATTATAATTAATCAAACATCTCCTGATTACATTGAGCAATCCAACCTTTATTACCAATAATGGGAGAAAGAGTTAATTCACCCATATGAAGATTTGCTCCCTTTGTCATCACCATCTTCTTATACTCTTGCGAAACATGGACCCTCACAGCAGACCTACAATGACTTCTGGGTATTTTCTACACCAACACATCACCAACGACGAAGCCCGACAGACCATCACACAAGCCATTGGACAACGTGATGTCTTCCATTGTCCGTAAGCTAGGTGTGACCATTGATCAGTCTCTGCATCAGCTAGTTGCTTATATTTGCCGCATTTGCTATCTCGATAGTCACCGCATAGCTTCCACCCGCCACCTTCTCACTGAAAATGCTACTAACTGCCCTCTGTGTGTTCTCTCTCGACTCGATCTCGACTCGATTACTGCAATTTTCTTCTTTCGCCACACTAACTTAATTAACAAACGTCAAATAGTTAAGAATCATGCTGCTCGCCTCATTTTTCGCTCTTCTGAGTTCGATCATATAAATCTTCTCCTTCGATACTTACATTGGCTTCCTGTTCAACAAAGAATTAATATAATAATAATAATACTGAATGCTATTATGCGCCTTTCCCAAAATCAATCAGTCTCAAAGGGTGGCGATCTGTACCAACGTACACGCTCACCTGTCTTAACCACACCTCACACACACACAACAAATACACATCCATCACTCAAACAGGTGGTGTAAAAGGCAGGGAGATCGCTATTGGAAGACCGAAAGAAAATGGAAATTTATTTTTGAAATTTTATTTTGACTGCGTCCAGTACCATTATTGAAGGGAGGGAGGAAACCGGAGAAAACCCTCGGTGACATCAATAGTCTCATACCTAAGTCACATACGTTCACCCCTTGAAGGAATCGAACCCGCGACTTTCGGCATAGGAAACCGGCGATTAATCCACTGCGGCACTAGGCCATCCAAGGTTTCATACCTTTGCTTCAACATGACTGAATCTACTGCTCCCAGTTATCTTTTGGGCCTACTACAATTCTATACACCCTCTCGCTACCTTCGCTCATCTTCTCATAATCGAATCTTCAGAATTCCTCGCACAAGCACCAAAACATATGGTACACGCGCATGCTCTTAATTATCATGCACCCGCTACTTGGAATCATCTCCCTCACTCCATCAGACACTTTCAATCTTTGCACTTTTAAAACTAATCTTAAGACACTGTTCCCTCAGTAACTCACCACCGGTCTTCCTTCAGCTAATCAAAATCCTTGCTTGGTGTGTGTGTGTGTGAGAAAGAAAATGAGAGTTTTTGGACAATGCCGTAATTCAACACATGTTACATATTTGTTAATTGTCTACAATTTCTTGCCTTCGCATATGTTGTTTTTGTAATTTTTTCATCCTAATTGTATTTGTCAGTAATTTTTTTGTTCACAGTTGTTACTTTTTATCTGTTTGAATCTTTATTATTGTCATCGTTACAATATTTTTTGATTGTGTGTGTGCTATTGTATATTTATTGTACACTCGTAAGAGCTGTCAAGATGAGACAATTTGAAATGTCCATAATTTTAATAATAATGACTTGCTCACAGTGGTGAAGAAACGGAAACCCCAATGGTATAGCCACATCACCGGAGCATCAGGCCTTGCAAAGACCATCATGCAGGGCACAGTGCAAGGAGGCAGAAGAAGAGGGAGACAGAAAAAGAGGTGAAAAGACAATATTTGAGAATGGACTGGCTTGACACTTCGTGAAGCCATGAGGATTGCTGAGGACAGAGAAAGATGGTGTACACTGGTTAAACGATCATCTGTGGTGCCCCAACGACTTTCTAATTATAGGATAGGATATGATATTAATATTTGTTTGAACTATGATATATGCAGTAAAAAGTCACAAGCATGCCACATGTGGCTTCTACATCAGGGTATTTATTTTTCTGAGAAATAATCTTGCATGATTTTTCTGAAGTCTACCAGCCGAAATCCAAAACATGTGAGAATACTGAGTCCGTTTAGATTTAAGATTTTTATTAAGGGCATATGAAATCAGCAGCAACAACACACACATGTAAAATAGATTAATTGATTTTAGTATTGTACCAGCAGTGTTCTAATTATTATGCATTCAAGAATATTAAGTGCCATCCAGATTAGGATTAATTTGTACGGTACTTAATCCACGAAGATCATGCTCAAAGCTTGCAACTTTTAAAGTATACATATGGGAGAAAAAAAAAACCACCACAAAATACACTTCCCGCATATATGTTACATAGATTTATCCATTTTAGTACTATACCAGCTGTGACAATTTATGTGGAATTGTTGAACCCTTCCAGATGTTATTTTTAAACAAGATTTGAGAAATAATCCTGCATTTATTGATTTATTTTTCTGTACAGTATAATAGCCAAGAAGATTGGGTTCACTCGGAGTAAAAAATCAAGTTTGTACTGTAGGAGTTGGTTTCTCAAGCATTTAAACTGGCAAAATATTCATTGCATATCATCTGATTGATTAAAATACTTTAAGTGATGAATACGTGGGAACATGATTTTGGTAATTAACTTCAGGCTCCAGTTACCATGACGTTTTTTTAATATTTGTTAAGATTATTGTAAGTTAATTTAATATTTAAAAAAAAAGTTTTAACTTCAGAAACCAGTTCACACGATTTCTTAATAAATATATGCATAAAAGCAAGAATAATATATTTTGCTAAGTTTAAGTTGTAATAAGTTTACTCCAGAAACATTACATCTCTCTGCCTCTCTCGCTCTCTCCCCCCCCCCCTCTCTCTCTCTCTCTCTCTCTCTCTCTTTCTGAACTACAGCCTGGGAGCGGATGGCACCGTATACAGGACCAGAATGTACAGCATCAAACAACTTCTGGCGTGCAAGATGGTGTGACAAGGGAACGTAGCAGCGTCCATCATGGAGAGACAATAATACCGCTGATGGGTGTGGTCGAGCAGCAGCATTGGATGAAAAGAAGAAGTGTCAGGCACACACACACACACACACACACACACACACACACACACACACACGAAGGTCTGATCCTCAATATTATTCAACAGTGTATGTTATTCTATGTGGACGCGTAAAAAGAGAGGACCTTGACCGTGGTAGCTCAGTGGTAGAGGGTTCACCTATCACCATCGTAGACTCCGGTTCGATATCGTAGTGGGCAAGATAAACACGGCCATTTTCACTGTCATGTCAACCTTAGCAATATGATTGCTCTGGTGGCTCAGTGTTGATGTACGGTCACTATCCTCTTCTTGTCTGGGATAGATGTCCCCATCAGTATAGCCTCAGCGTCCCCTGCGTGGGATGTCTTTATTGTAAAGTGACTGGCTGTTGGAGAGCATTCAGTTTTACCACTAGGGTTGTTTCAGCAGATCTTTTATGCGGATCGGAGGGTTGTCCGGTCCTGATTTGGATCGGAAGAGTCCGCTGGACCTAAAGCAATAATCATGTAATGTAATGTAGATGTCCCCATCTGCCGTCATCGCAAGTGGTGAGTGTGGACTTGAAACTTCAATGTTCATTTAGAGAGGAGTGGAGGAAAAACCAGTGTAAGACTATTCGTTCAAGCTTTTCGTCGACCATCACCTTCAGCAGCCTTCTCTAACTATAAAGGGCGCTGAATAATTTATTTAACCGTTCTTATATAGCGCTTCTCCAGCACAAGAGCTGCTCTAGGCGCTGGCGAAACAGGATCTAACTCAAGCCGGCGCCCACATTTCACTTGAGAGAAACAGGGCCGGACCTGGGAAAAGTTGAGGGGGGGGGGGGTGTTACAGATTCAGCGAAGGCGCGAAGCGCCGAGCCTTCTAGGGGGGTCCGGGGACATGCCCCCCCGGAAATTGTTTTTTCAAGGATGCAAAATGGTGCAATCTGAACCTTGAAAAAGCCATTTATGATGGTCTGGGACTTTGAGCTTTTTAAACAAATTGAACTGACAAACTCTGGGGTACAAAAATAATCATCTGCCCGTCCCTTAAAAAAACAACAACAACAAAAAAACACAAACGAACATTTATTTATCAGCAGAGATGTTTTGTATACTATTATTATTCACTACATTTTGTTGATCGTTAACAGTATAAAGCTTTACCTTGTAATTTATGCTTTCACTTTCAGTCTTGCTGCACTAGGTTCCTCGGCATTAGTACCATTTGTGAATTGTATCTTCTGGCAAAACAGTTCACTGCCTCTTTGAAGTCAATATCAACATCCCTGTGCACTTTCAGTAAAGCAAGTCCATTGAGTCTATGTTGCCCCATTGTAGAGCGCAGGTAGTTTTTCAGGTTGCGCAACTGACTGTTTGAACGCTCACACTCGGCAGTAGTGACAGGCAGGGTGCAAAGGTTCTTTAGCATGATGAACAGGTTGGGATAAAAATCCCTGTCACAATGTTTCAGTGCTTCTGATGCCGTGGATGGGATGATAGCTGTCGCATTCTCAGCAGCACTTCGCCATTTGCAAACCCACCTTTGGTATTCTGCATCAAGGGTAGCGTTGTCTGGTAGATCAGACTCCCACAACATTGCCAGTGTCTTCACCCCTTCTGGAACCTGCATGAAACCATCCTGGTTGTCTATTAAAGTGCTTGGAACCAGACAGAGACCATCAACTGCTAGGTCAGCATTTTTGAACCTCGAGTCCAATTCGATTGACAGGTGTTCCAAGAAAGGAATGGCAATGCTAATCTTGAAATATTCTTCTGGAGTGGCCGCAGGTTGGTTGTCACGGAGAGTCTGTCGGGATGCTTGACGAGGAACAATAACATCAGTTGTCAAAGCATTCGCCATTTTGCTGACTTCACCGAACCAGGCAATGAACGCTGTGTCGACATCTCTTCTAATAGAAGACATGCAGTTACTGACCGCTTTGATTTCCCTGTAGGCATCGACAACATCTTTTGTCCTTTTCTGCAGCTTCACTGTCAAGGGTTTTAAGTAACGCAAACAATTGCGGACGACAACGAATGCAACGAGGAAAGCACTGCTGCTCAAGGTGTGGAGAAAGCCAGTTGCCTTGGTCAGTGTCTCACTGTCCCAATTGTCACTGTCTTCACACATTTGTCCCAAACAGTCGTGAACAACCAGAAAGAGAGATGTATAAACCTCCAGTGCTTCATGTTTTTCTACCCATCTTGTTCTGCACAGATCAACAAGCTTTGTTTTTGTCGTGTCAGGCTGAGATGATTCGATGGTATCTTCAAGTTTTCTTTGTCTCTTTGGAGAGTTTGTGAAAAACAGTGACAGTTCCCTCAGTGCTCCCATCATGTTCTTCACTGCAGGCAAGCCGCATGCTTTTACAATGCAGAGACTCAAGCTATGGGAAGCACAGTGTCTCAGGTAACAGAATGTAGTTACTTGTGATAAAAGAATCAGTGGTTGAAATTGAGTAGAGTGGAAGAGGATTTATTTTTTTATAGTGCCTAGGGGAGAGGGTTGAAATTTCTCCCCGGATTTACTTATGATTGTAACGTAGCCCTCCCCCCTCCCCTCCCAAAAAAAAAAAGACAAAAAAAAGAGGTACATAGTCAGGCCAGGGGGGGGTTACGTAACCCCTGTAACACCCCACCCCCCCCCCTAGTCCGGGCCTGAGAAAATAAAACGCTTTTACTATACTATGTTTATAGCCTGGCCTACCACATCCCGCCATTCCAATAAAACTAATAGGTCATTTGCTGCAAGGTAGGTATATTAGTTTTACCAATGAGCTTAATGATAGAAAGAGGGGGAACTTGGTACAGAACCGCGAGACGAAAAGTATGAATTATGCTCCCTTGTCGACATGCTGAAAATGGCTCGTGGCAGAAAGTCAAAAGGCGACCGAGTGAAACAGGGCGGTGACTTTTGCACAGCTATCAATTGCCATAATGCCAGATACAAGAAAAGTTGTGTTGGTAAGTCCTTTTTCAAATTTCCAAGAGACAAAGAAAGGTACATTGCAATTGAAAAACTTCATTTTTTTTGTGTTTATGTAGGCCTAAACTAAGACTACTGCAGTGTTGTTAGTGTTAAAACAATCGGAGAGCGGCTTGAATGATTCATGTTATACCTATGTGCTAAATCCAAAACAGTTTGCTTGCTGACAGTTTACGTTCAACAGGTCGCTCACTGTTTACGTTATTGCTAGGTTGTTTTACTATATTTGTGCTTATATTTCAAAAGTAGATGTCAGATTGGCAGTTTGGCTTCGCCAAACTGCTTATGTTTACAAGTTAAATTAGACTAAGTCTGTTTTCTCCTCGTGATCAAATACTGTGCAAGATAACCCCTTACCTAGGCACATAAATGGTCCTTGATCTGTTGTAATCACTTTTCGTTTGAGTGTAAACGGGGGAAAAAAAAGTAATGTAGAAACTCAGTCCTTGTTCTGATCTGTGAATTTCTGCGCATTAGATCTATATTGCGTGGAATGTTGTAGTCTAGGTTCTGATTGTTCTGTCTGATTAATTCATTATTTTCCATGAAGTGACTGATGTTATTAAGCCAGTGATGTGGGAGGTGAGAGGGTTGGGAGGTAGGGGGACACCTGATATAAATTAAATTCACACTATTAGTGAAACATTTTGTTATTGTGCTTTATTGTGATTAATTGATTGAATGACAGAGCTCTCTCTCCCCCCCACCCCCTCTCTCTCTCAACCTCTCTCTCTCTCTCTCTCTCTCTCTCTCTCTCTCTCTCTCTCTCTCTCACGATTACGGATTTACACAGTTTCGGATAAATGAAACAGTCTGTCATGCATATTTTAATTTTAAAATATCTGTCGTTGATTAAAAAATAATAAATTCCAGGGCAGAAAACGAACCTATGACATACACACATAAGCAGCATAAAAGCACCTAATAAATGTCAATAAGTAAACATAAACAAAACAAAAAAAGACAGCAGTAGCGGAATGTTAATAATAATGATGGTTAAAAGTTTGGTTTTTGCAAACGTTGCCATAAAAATGTTCTTTTGCAATGGCATAGGCTCAATAAGTTATGACGCACAGATCATTCATATAGCAGATGATGAAATATAGACAGCCCGAGCAAAGGGAAATAATCCGTGAGAGCGTCTCGCATTTTTGTATATGACATAATGGAAGTTCCCCCTCTTTCCGTAATAAGCTCTTTGGTTTTACTGTCCCCAGACACTATAGCAGCTTTGCTGCAAAATTGACACTTTACTTATATATACAGTCAGGGTAGATTGCCAAAACGCGATGCTGACCCGAACCAGAAAAACTGTTGAGGTATGAACCTGCACACAGTCTATGCTTGCCTCTGACATAGGCCTACTCTTGTTCTTTTATTGCGGAGCAGAATTTAAAATCGGCTCGCGTGGAGATCGGCCTCACATTTGTCCTTCCATTCATTTCCTTTCATTTTCAGTCCGATTATGAAATCATGTAGGTCCTTCAGTTCCAGGCTGCCATGGTCTTACCATTGAAATTATTACAACGTCTGCCATTTTTACTGGCACGGATTGTTTGAGTTTCAGTTTATTGTGTCACCGACCCCTCTAAGAACTCTGGGACACACACACATACACACACGCTCCACGCACACACGCACGCATGCACTCACATACACGTACACACGCACTGTATTAAAACCGTGCTTTCGAACGAATTAAAAAAATTGTTTTTTCATTATTATTATTATTATTATTATTATTATTATTATTATTATTATTATTATTAATATTATTATTATTATTATCATCATCATCATCATCATCATCATCATCATCATCATCATCATCATCATCATCATCATCATCATCATCTTTAAAGGATATTAAACAACTCCTCTTCCCATCCCTCACACTTCGAAGAGAGAATCAAGAATCAAGAATTTTATTCAATAAGGTCATAGCCCCATATGAAGGGGTAAGCACATTACAAAAATAACCATATCGGTATAACAACAATGAGATAACATCTTATTGAGATACTTCTCTCAAACGCTTAAATGCAAAACACAGATAGGCTACAGAGCTAGATTTCTTAATACTGTCATACTTTGTGTAGAGAGAAGTAAGCTTAATTGGACAGCAGAAGGGTACCTATAATATTTAGGTAAGATTAAATCGCTTCTTAAATCACTCAGGCATGGACAACAGAGAACAAAATGGACTTCATCTTCACAAGCTATATTGCATAGACGACATAGCGTATTGTGATAGGTTACACTCTTAAATTTATATGCATGAACAGCAATACTTGACACATCACAACGAAATTTTGTCAGTGCATTTTTTACATAATTCTTCGAAGAGAGAGAGAGAGAGAGAGAGAGAGAGAGAGAGAGAGAGAGAGAGAGAGAGAGAGAGAGAGAGAGAGAGAGAGAGAGAGAGAGAGAGAGAGAGAGAGAGAGAGAGAGAATGTGTGTGTTTTGTGTAAAGGGACATAATTGCATCTAAGCTACGTTGAGCGACGTTGAGAAAGGATAATCCTGTGAAAGTTTCACCCTAATGTTGCCAGCAACCCCGGTGTGGGATATTTGCTGCTGTGTCGATCAATGCGTATTACGTCATTGAACTTGTCTCGAGGAAGGTTTTCATACTGAAATATTGACGTTTAAGGTAAACTTGTTGTAGTGTTTGACGTTTTATTTTGGTCTACTCATTTTCTTATCTTGCCTGTGTATTACGTCAGCTTTAGTGGTTTGTTTAATAATGTTTTTTGTTTGTTTGTTTGTTGTTTTTTTGTTTGTTTGTATATATAAACGGAATGGAAGAGGAGCGGCGAAGGGGGAAGTTGAGGGTGGATGGGTGAAGTTTGTAGTGGACGGTGTGTTAGTAGGCCTACGTGTAAAGCGCGAGCGTTGTGGCCAAGTGGGCTAAGGCGGGACTAACTTGCTTTGTCCACAAAATTAAGCCACATATTATTTACTTTCAACTCGGGCAACGTCTCGGGGGTTTTCTCCGGGTACTCCGGTTTGCTCCCCAAGCAAAATTTTAAAAAAATCACAAATAATGTTAGGTAGGTTGGGTTAGGGCGCGTTACAGGCTGCGACTACGCCTTCCCCAAGGGAGGCGGCCCAGAGTTTCCCGATAGAAAGGGATAATAAACTGCAACCAAAAAATAATGAATGAAATTATCATCAGTATAAAAGACTGTCAGAGTTCTCCCGAAGGAAACGTGTCGGAGTATTGGTTGGCTAGACTGTCGCGTGAGATTAAATATCGGGAGACAGATTGTGCTCCACACAGGCATGGACATCGACACAGTAACACTGGAGTGTTTATCTTTCTTTCTTTCTTTCTTTCTTTCTTTCTTTCTTTCTTTCTTTCTTTCTTTCTTTCTTTCTTTCTTTCTTTCTTTCTTTCTTTCTTTCGTTATCTATCTATCTATCTATCTATCTATCTATCTATCTATCTATCTATCTATCTATCTATCTATCTATCTATCTATCTATCTATCTATCTATCTATCTATCTATCTATCTATCTATCTATCTATCTATCTATCTATCTATCTATCTATCTATCTATCTATCTATCTATCTATCTATCTATCTATCTATCTATCTATCTATCTATCTATCTATCTATCTATCTATCTATCTATCTATCTATCTATCTATCTATCTATCTATCTATCTATCTATCTATCTATCTATCTATCTATCTATCTATCTATCTATCTATCTATCTATCTATCTATCTATCTATCTATCTATCTATCTATCTATCTATCTATCTATCTATCTATCTATCTATCTATCTATCTATCTATCTATCTATCTATCTATCTATCTATCTATCTATCTATCTATCTATCTATCTATCTATCTATCTATCTATCTATCTATCTATCTATCTATCTATCTATCTATCTATCTATCCGGCTCCGCATTCTGAGTAAAATGCAGTGCGGCGCCATACTGGACAAGAAGAAATTGGGATCTTCCACTCGTCCCACCCCATATAAGTTGATACTTCTTTGAGCTAAAACAAAGAACCCAAAAAGTGTGATATATATATATATATATATATATATATATATATATATATATATATATATATATATATATAGAGAGAGAGAGAGAGAGAGAGAGAGAGAGAGAGAGAGAGAGAGAGAGAGAGAGAGAGAGAGAGACAGACAGACAGACAGACAGACAGACAGAGAGGAGGGAGGGCGAGAAAGAGAGAGAGAGAGGGATAGAAAGAAGATATAGGACGGACTGAGGGTGTAAACTTAAAGGGATGTTGGCGATATTAATACCAGTGGGGTAGGGTAGAAAGAAAGTTGGGGTGCGTGCAGAAGGGACATCTTATCTGATCGATTTCGGGGTGACTTTGTTCAAAGGCTGTAAGGCTGATACCCTGCCAGAATATGAGAGACCGTGGGATTGTGCAGGCAGACAACGTGTAAGCAGAGTATATTGTGCTGCGGAGTGACTCTGTTCATTCTTTAAATGTGTAACTGTAGATTATAATCACACGACACCGAAGCGTATAGGCGACTACTGGTCACATTATTCTGACACCAGCGAACCAGTTGAAGGTAAGGGGAAAATAATATGGACACACATTGGCCAATCCGGGATTCGAACCAGGTACCTTTGGATTACTGGTAAGACGCTCTACCAACTGAGCTACCCGGCCCCACTTTCATTCTTTATCAACTGTGTCTCTCTTATATCTGTGGGTCTGTATGTAGGCTATGTCTCTTTGTCTAGCTCTCAGTTTTTGTTTCTGTCTCTGTCTGCCTCTGTCTCTGTCTGTCTGTCTCTCTTCTCCTCCACCCTCCTTCTCCGCCTGTCGTCGAACGTATCAACACCAACAACAAAAACCAAAGAGCAGACGTTTGAAATAGGATAGGGTTACATAATAATACTAACTGACGTCGGCTATTCATGCAGTCAAAGGACAAGTATTACTTTTCATTTCCGTCAGTCTCATTTGAAAGTGCATTTAATAATATTAGTTTTAACAGCATGGTCTTTTCACTTTTGTAGAAAAAAAATCTGTTTTAAGGTTTTTATTTTTGTGGACTACCTGTCCATCCCATTTAAGACGCCCGCTCTCTTATAAGTTATATGTTGACAAAGAACACACTCTTTGATTGACAACGCGTGACAATACTTGTCTACTTTAAAATTAAGTAATGCGTTTTCAGAATCGCAAGAGTTTCACAAACACGCACGCATACACACACCCACGCACACACACAATCACATACACACGCACGCACACACAGACGCCCATGCGCGCTCACACACAGCCTTCTATAACAATGGATACTGTTAACAGTAGGATCTCTGTGTATTGCCTGTGAGTAAGCCCGACTCCACCACCCTTCTTCCCACTTCCCCACCAAAAACAAATCCTACAAGTCAAAAAAAACTAAAACCCCTTGATATAGCTTGAGAACTAAAACCCCTTGATATAGTTTGAGAACTAAAACCCCTTGATATAGCTTGAGAACTAAAACCCATTGATATAGCTTGACGGTGACTGTTTAAAAAGGTATTTATATAGAAAAAAAAAACATTTTAAAATGTTCTTACGGGTTTGAAGCATTCGAACATGAAGCTTCCAAATAAAGTTATACTTTGGTAACAAAGAACTTATTTGTGGTGACGTTTACTCTATGTAGCGTCTCGCAGGGAAGAGAGGTAGGAACCTAAATTAACAGCGAGCCACCAATACAATCATACTGCTAATACGGACGGTGAAAATGGCCGCTTTCATCTTGCCCACCACGGGTTTCGTTCCTTGATCATCAGTGTGCCAGTCGAACGCTTTACCACTGAGCTACGGCAGTGAGACAGAGAGAGAGCGAGAGACAGAGAGAGAGAGAGAGAGAGAGAGAGAGAGAGAGAGAGAGAGAGAGAGACAGAGAGAGAGAGAGAGAGAGAGAGAGAGAGAATTTGACAATTTGACAATTTGATTTTTAATGTCTTTAGCAACACAGCCCTCAGACAGGGTTTAAAATAATTTATCCAAAATTAAGAGAACATTTCAACAATTACATTACATTACATGATTATTGTTTTAGGTCCAACAGACTCTTCCGAGCCAAATCAGGACCGGACAACCCCTGATCCGCATAAAAGATCTGCGGAAACAACCCTAGTGGTAAAACTGAAAGCTCTCCACCAGCCAGTCACTTTACAATAAAGACATCCCACGCAGGGGACGCTGAGGCTGTACTCTAATTTATCGAACCCCCGTTTACAAAAACGAAATAGAATACAAACATCATTATAAATTATTAACAAAACACATACATATAAAATGCCTACATTGCTAAATAATAACATCATAGGAAGCCCTAGTGACCACCTGGCAGAAAGCGTCTAATATTCCCAAGCTGATCCAACAGACCTCATACACAAATAAGGAGTCTTGTCCCGGAAGAGTTCTCAAGAAAAAAGGTAGATGACTGGTCTAGCGAAGAAGAAGATAGGCCTAGTATAGCAGATTGATAGAACAGAGCAGCAATGAGAAAGAGCAAATGAGAAAGACAGCGACAGTGGGAATTTAAAGCACTAAATTTCCAGAAAGTGGGGATACTATTTATTCTGAAAGCCCCGGCACCCCACGGGGGAATTTCAACAATTAAAATTATTAGCTAATGTTAATTTTAAGAACGAAAATATAAATGTACTATCTATGCGTGCAACATATGGCTAAAATGATCACAAAAAATATAATAAAAGCATTTATACATTATTGCCAATATGGTTGAACAAAACAAACCCTCAATTCATTCTTCTACAACTCGCAAACATACATTTGTTCAAACGGGACAAAGTCGCCAATCTCTCAATCTCTCAGTTTCATCAAACAATACTAAATATGGACAGGCAGGTGCACAGTCTAAATCAATAAACTTTCATATATACCTATAAAGAAATAGTTATACGTGCTTTTCTTTACACCGCCAATTTGTGACGCTTTCTACTTATTAAAGCTTCTGCCACAAATGTAACTAAATTCTTTATCTTATTTTCATCCTTACATGAAAGCAGTTTTGTTACCTGCTGCTAGTAACGTATTACACTGTAATATAATTATTTAATATGAATATGCATTTTCGGCGTATAGATTCATATGCCTACTTAAAATTTGTGCGTGCCAATTTTTATCTGAAACAGGCAATTAATCTGTCACAAAATTCTGATATAAAACATACTTCATGGGCAATATTTTGAGAAACCGAGATAATACCAAACCCATTTTCACATAAATTTCGTTTGATTTTAGAAACCCAGTTCAAATGACCTTTTTCGTGTTGTGCAAGCATCATTTCATAAACTTGTCGGCTCACTCTTGGTTTTGGCAGTTTAAAACCTCTCATCAAATATTTAACACACTTTATATATGTTCTTTTGTACAAAGGATACCGGCCTGTTTCACAATATAGCACTTTGTTGGAGGCATGCAGAGGGATATTTAAAATCTTTTCATTGCAAATGTATGCACTTTTTCTATCAGAGACCCATTTACATCCAACCCCCATACCTCCGCCGATTATATCAAGATGGGTTCGACTTGCGCGTGAAATAGTTTCCAGAATAAAAACGCGTTTGATACGTAATTTCTCTCAATGATTTCAGGATTTCCATTACATCCTTTTTTGCTTTTCTGCAGACCTCCAACAAAGCCGATGAGACACTCAGTTTGGTCGTAAAGACCATACCAAGATATTTATAAGAATGTGTTACTTTTAACTCGTCTTTTCACGGGCAGCCAAATGTCTCTCCATTCTAAAAATCATGACATTTATTTTGTCTAAATTTAAAAGTTAGATTCAATCTATCAGCCTCTTCTTTGAGGTTATTTAATTGAGTTTGCAAGACAATGGAGAGTGTCTGATAATAAAATTATATCATTAGCAAAAAGTAATAAAAACAGTTCGACAGCATCTGCAATGAGTTGAATTCCATACATTCCTCTTTTACATACCTCACAGTCAGAGAGAGAGAGAGAGAGAGAGAGAGAGAGAGAGAGAGAGAGAGAGAGAGAGAGAGAGAGAGAGAGAGAGAGAGAGAGAGAGAGAAAAGTCGAAGTCGAAACCTTTAATATGGTTAATAGCATTAGGCCCTAGGGACCTGTATTACAGCTAGTCCTTAATAAACAATGCAAAACAAACAAAATAATTAACATAAAATTATTTGAAACAATTAACCTATTCCTTAACTACGCTAACAAATCACTAAGCAAATTAATGCATTTTAATACACATACTCTTACCCTTCTTCCCCTCCCAATCCATCTCTTCCTCCCTCCGCACACACAAGCACACACACACACACACACACACACACAAACGCACACACATCCTATCCTATCCTATCCTATCCTATCCTGTCCTGTAACCCGGAGGTCGTAGGGGCACCACAGATGATCGTTTAACCAGCATACTCCATCTTTCTCTGTCCTCAGCAGCCCTCATGGCTTCGCTCAGTGTCAAACCAGTCCATTCTCGAATGTTGTCCTCCCACCTCTTTTTCGGTCTCCCCCTTCTTCTACCTCCTTGCACTGTGCCTTGCAGGATTTCTTCCCTACCCTGCCACAATTTAAGTTACCGAGAATGTATGAATTTACATGTGTATTCGTGGATTTCGGCTGTGGCCAACAGCCTGGAGAGGATTGGGCACCGCCAGGTCTTTTTTGCCCAAGACACACTACTTGGTGATACTATCCACTAATTCCATACCGGATCGGTCGTCGCCCGGCTCAAAGAAGAGGGAGACCAAAAAAGAGGTGGGAGGACAACATTCGAGAATGGACTGGTTTGACACTGAGCGACGCCATCAGGGCTGCTGAGGACAGAGAAAGATGGAGTATGCTGGTTAAACGATCATCTGTGGTGCCCCTACGACCTTCGGGTTATGGGATAGGATAGGATAGGATAGGATAGGATAGGGAAGAACAAAGAGGTATACAATCATCTTAAATATTGAGAGCAAAGGGAGCTTAAATATTTATGGAGCCTTGTTTTAAAAGATAATAATGATTTACTTTTCTTGATTTCTCTTCTGGAAAGAGAAAAAGAGAGAGAGAAAGGGTTACTAGGTGAAGCGAGAAGGGGAGGGGTTATGATGTTGGTGGAACAAACAATTCATAATTATTGAGCGAGCGAAGGAAGGATGGCAAGGGAAGGGGTGGAGAGGGGAGATGGGTATTTGAGATAAGAGGGAGATATTGAGATATACCAGACAGGCAGGGATTGAGGGTTGTGAAGCGTGGTGCTGTTAGAAGGGTGGTGTTACGGTGAGGGATGTTAGGGCATAGAGGAGAGGCTAGTCCACACTAGTCTGGAGAAATATTGCGTTTGAGAGTTCAATCTTGAGCTAGCCCTATCCTGACATTCTAAAGCCAAGATAACTCTCCCGTGCTATTGCTCAATAACGCTAGAGCAAGGTCTGCTTTTATCCGTCAACGTCGCTGTACATAACAGAGCCTCTAGGTGTAATCGTGTCTTGTGTGTCACAGTGTCCAAACTTTATAAGTACTGTAATTTACCAGGTAGAATTACATCGCAGTGATGGCCTGTACACGCAGCAGATCAGAAGATTTTATTTATATCATCTTTGATGGGTCCATTCAGGATTGAATATTTCTGTTAAGTGCTTAACTCTATTATGCCATCATAACGTAATACGCAGAAGTCACGATCGAACAAAACCATCGATATACATGTTTGAGCACTGTTTAATGCCATCGACAACTGAGTCACTTCATCGCGGCCAGAATGACAATAGCGCACATGGAGATAAAGAAAGACAAGGTACAATAATTATATAATAATCGGTAAACATTGCTTTGGAAAATACTGTAGAGAAAATCTGGCCTTCGAAGAAGTATCCTTCAATGGGCGATTTTATTATTACTGTGTGAAGAACGTATGCATACGGTTTTCGCGGTGGCTCATGGGTGTGGTTCTGTCTGTCATGCTTGCATGCAGTATGTTGGTTCGTGTGCGAACTGTGTGTGTGTGTGGGGGGGGGGGGGGTGCGCATGTTTACACGGTGTTCTTTGGACAAACTAGTGCACATCTACATACGTTCTTTGGACAGACCTCCTTGTTGGGACGTCCATTTAATGATCCGTTAGGGTTAGGGTTAGGGTTAGAACACTTAAAAGTACTTAAAAAGGGGGTCGTAGAACGACCCATTGTCCACACAACGAATGTGGTGTCTGTCAAATAACGGTGTCTGTGCAAGTATGTGTGTGTGTGTGTGTGTGTGTGCGTGCGTGTGTGCGCGAAAGTTTTTGGGTTCTGGCCTATTATAGATGTGCGTTTTAAGGAAAAGCTCGTTTAATTTCTGAAATGTTGTAAGTAACATAGTCACTTGAACTGTATTTCTGTAGCCCACTGCCTGTCTTCGCATGCTACACACGTGTGTGTGTGTGTGGGTGTGTGTGTGGGTGTGTGTGGGTGTGCGTGTGTGTGTGCTTGCGTGTTATCTCGATTCTGAGACATATTCCTTGTGTTTTATATTGGCAATACAATTATTTGACTTTGACTCGTTATAAGTATCCCATAACTGTAGTAATTAAGATGCTGACAGGAGGAAGGTTTGCAGGCAAAAGTCAGACTATACGCCCAAAGGTTGCATGTGGGCGCTTCGGGCGGCTTGAGTTAGATCCTGTATCGGCCAGCGCCTTGAGCAGCTCTTGAGCTGAAAAAGCGCTATATCAAAGTGATTAATAAATAAATAAATAAGAGTCATTACAGAAAGTTGATTCCTGTGTGAGAAAGAAAATCTCCCATCACCGCCCAGATTCGAACCCTGGTCACGTCAAGCGTACTACGGGAGCCTTTTACACTGTGAGCGTTCTCCACCCCCCCTACTCCCCTGATTTACGCTGTTATAGTTTGTGTGTGTGTGTGTTTGTGTGTGTGACACGCCGAGTGCAAATGTTGGCTGAATATATGAAAAAGGAAGTAAATACACTGAACATAAATGATGTAAAGGGCGTGGGGGAAGGAGGAGGGAGGTTGGATCAGTGATGAAAGCGATTGCAAAAAACAATGGCAGCATTGCATGTTCAGCAAGGCAAGGCAAGGCCAAAGTTTCATTCCAGTCCGTTCTGGGGGGCAAACGGAATAAAGAAACGAAAAATAAAATAAAAAATTAATGACAAGAGACAATTTAAAAAAAGTACAAGGAATAATGCAATCTCAGAGAGAGAGAGAGAGAGAGAGAGAGAGAGAGAGAGAGAGAGAGAGAGAGAGAGAGAGAGAGAGAGAGAGAGAGAGAGAGAGAGAGAGAGAGAGAGAGACAGAGACAGAGACAGAGAGACAGAGAGACAGAGACAGAGACAGAGAGGGGGGGGGGAGAGAGAAAGAAAGAAATACAGAGAGAGAGAGAAGAGAGAGAGAGAGAGAGAGAGAGAGAGAGAGAGAGAGAGAGAATTAAGGGCATTGGAGGTTCGAAATTTCAAGGTTGTGACAGACAGACTTGATATAGATATAGATACTCTATCAATCTATCTATCTATCTATCTATCTATCTATCTATCTATCTATCTATCTATCTATCTATCTATCTATCTATCTATCTATCTATCTATCTATCTATCTATCTATCTATCTATCTATCTATCTATCTATCTATCTATCTATCTATCTATCTATCTATCTATCTATCTATCTATCTATCTATCTATCTATCTATCTATCTATCTATCTATCTATCTATCTATCTATCTATCTATCTATCTATCTATCTATCTATCTATCTATCTATCTATCTATCTATCTATCTATCTATCTATCTATCTATCTATCTATCTATCTATCTATCTATCTATCTATCTATCTATCTATCTATCTATCTATCTATCTATCTATCTATCTATCTATCTATCTATCTATCTATCTATCTATCTATCTATCTATCTATCTATCTATCTATCTATCTATCTATCTATCTATCTATCTATCTATCTATCTATCTATCTATCTATCTATCTATCTATCTATCTATCTATCTATCTATCTATCTATCTATCTATCTATCTATCTATCTATCTATCTATCTATCTATCTATCTATCTATCTATCTATCTATCTATCTATCTATCTATCTATCTATCTATCTATCTATCTATCTATCTATCTATCTATCTATCTATCTATCTATCTATCTATCTATCTATCTATCTATCTATCTATCTATCTATCTATCTATCTATCTATCTATCTATGGCATTCATTCTAAATCTCTTGAATTTCTTAAAGCGTTTATTTTTGACAGAGAAGAGTGTGTTTATGTAAATAACGAAAAGTCACAATTTGAAATTGTAACAGCTGGAGTATCGCAAGGATCTGTTTTAGGACATTTGTTATTTTCTATCAACATAATATAAACGATCTTCCCCTTTATATTTCTATTTCTTATGAACCCCTTGCTGATGACACTACATTACATTCTCAAAATACAGACTTGAATAATCTCTCATCCTCATTACAAAAAGGGGCTAGTGAACTACAGGAATGGACTGAATACAACCACATGGCCCTCAAACCAGACAAAACAAAATCCATGCTAATTACAACAAGACAGAAAAGACCCGATTTCTCTATAAAACGTCTTCCATTAAAAACTTGCAATACAATAATTGTTTAAGTACAATGTCATAAGCTTCTTGGTGTAACTATAGACAATAATTTGTCCTGGGTAAAACATATTTCAAATATTAGTAAAACTGTTTCTAAAAGGACTTACCAATTATCAAGGATAAAGCATTTATTAAATTTACATTCTCGTAAATTGTTTTATTCCGGTCATATTCAATCATTTATTGATTATTCCTCTATTATTTGGGATTCTGCTAGTGGCAATGCAATGAAGCCTTTAATTAGAATTCACAAACGTGCAATAGAACAAGTTATACTTTAAAAAAAAATCTCTCTAGATGACTATAAACGGATCCTTATTTTACCTCTTACCGACAAGCTAAAATTTAAAAAGGGAGGTGCACAAGGTCCTTTCAAGGTGTTTTCATGCACAAGGTCCTTTCTGGCAATGCACCTCCCTATCTTTCTTCTCTTTAAAAAAAAAAAAAAAACCTGCCAGATCGTCCAAAAAATTAAATGTTCCAATTCCAAAAAATAGATATCTTCAAAACTAGTCTAGCTTATTCCGGTTCCACGTTGTGGAATAGCTTTCCTGAAGATCTCCGCGCTCCAGCATCTATTTTTTTTACACCATTTAGAACACGTCTCCTAAAACGCATTAAAAATTAAACACGCATTAATTGTTAATGTTGTTGATTGATATTTACAACATTAATTTGATTTTAATTGTTTGAAAATGATTTTATCAGCTAGATAGATAGATAGATAGATAGATAGATAGATAGATAGATAGATAGATAGATAGATAGATAGATAGATAGATAGATAGATAGATAGATAGATAGATAGATAGATAGATAGATAGATAGATAGATAAGATAAGATAAGATAAGATAAGATAAGATAAGATAAGATAAGATAAGATAAGATAAGATAAGATAAGATAAGATAAGATAAGATAAGATAAGATAAGATAAGATAAGATAAGATAAGATAAGATAAGATAAGATAAGATAGCCTTATTCTCTTAACAAAGAACCGTACGCAAGATCGAATTGTCCTGGAATTACTGGATGGAAGCTAGCTAGGGGTAGTGAGCATCCTGAGATTCCAAACGTATATACACAATTCGTTAGAGAGAAGCTCGTGCTGTTTGTGATTATCGGTATAGATGGGAGGATTGTCTTATAAAAAGCCTGCGGGGACAGAAAAGGAATCAGTTTGTCTGGCTCTGCATTCTGTCGCTGAGTTTTGTGTGTGTCGCTCGCTTGTGTTTGCGGAATCTACAGAGATAGGTGGGTAGCGCTGACACCTTTTGTATGTAAAACAGGCTAACAGTACCTACTATATATAAAGAATCAAGATGTATTTATTTTTAAAAAAAAATAATTCTGTGTTTTTTTAATTTCTTTTTGTCATGAGAAGACCCGTCCTGGTTGTTGTTGTTGTTGTTATTGTTGTTGTTGTTGTTAGGGAATCAACAAAAATGCTGTAATTTTTATTTTAAAAGTATATGTTACAGTCTCTATTTTTAAGTGAGTGTGTGTTTGTGTGTGTGTGTGTGTGTGTGTGTGTGTGTTTGTGTGTGCGTGCGTGTTTATGTGTGTGTATTTATGTGTGTATATATTTTTGTGTGTTTGTATGTGTGTGTATGTATGTGTGTGTGTTTGTGTGCTTGTGTGTGTGAATATATTTTAGAAAATGCTATATTATAATTATTTTTCCCGCAAAAAAGCGAAAGCCTAAACAAATGATAAAATTGTGGAATCTTGGTATTATACGTAAAATAGACATACTGATGAGGATGAGGATGATGTTGGTGCTCATGATGATGATGATGAAGATGGTGACAGACGACGACGATGATGATAATGATGATGGTGATGATGATGATGATGATGATGATGATGATGATGATGATGATGATGATGATGATGATGATGATGATGATGATGATGATGATGATGATGATGATGATGATGGGAATGAGGAGGACGAAGAAGAAGAAGAAGAAGAAGAAAAAGAAGAAGAAGAAGAAGAAGAAGAAGAAGAAGAAGAAGAAGAAGAAGAAGAAGAAGAAGAAGAAGAAGAAGAAGAAGAAGAAGAAGAAATAGAAGAAGAAGAAATAGAAGAAGAAGAAATAGAGGAAGAAGAAGAAGTCTGCCATCGTTCGCCCTCTCCTCAAAAAACACAACCTTGACCCAAATGACCTCAAAAACTATCGCCCAGTCTCCAATCTCTCTTTTCTGTCTAAGCTACTTGAAAAGGTTGTCCTCAACCAGCTCAACGCTCACCTCACCATCAACAATCTCCTCAGTCCCTTCCAGTCTGCCTATCGCAAGCACCACAGCACTGAAACAGCCCTTTTACATATTCTGAACGATCTTCTTCTCTCAACTGACTCAGGCAACATCTCCCTTCTTACCCTACTCGATCTCTCTGCCGCCTTCGACACTATTGACCATTCTATCCTCCTCCACCGCCTTCAACACTCCTTTGGCATCACTGACTCCGCTCACTCCTGGTTTCTTTCCTACCTCTCCGACAGACGGCAGTCCGTTATCATCGATGGCATATCCTCTGACCCAGTTAGGCTCTCCTGCGGAGTTCCTCAGGGATCTGTCCTGGGTCCGGTCCTTTTTACACTCTACACCTCCCCTCTGACCAACATCATCCAGTCTCATCACATAAACCACCACTTCTATGCTGACGACTCACAACTACAAGACAAAGACAAACCTGACAACATTCAGGCACTCCTGACTCGCACGGCCGACTGCTGTGAAGACGTGAAGGACTGGATGACAGCAAACAAACTTAAACTGAACGACGACAAAACGGAAGCCATGCTGGTAGGCACACGCCAGAAACTCCCTCAGCTCCCCTCCTCTCTCCATCTTCAGCTTGACGGTACCTCTATCCCTCTCTCCGACTCTGCCAAGAACCTTGGCGTTATCCTTGACTCTTCTCTCTCAATGACTAGCTTTGTCTCTGCAACCGCCCGGGCCTGCTACTTCCACCTCCGTCGAATCAGTCAGATCAGAAAATACCTCACCACTGAAGCTGCCACCAAACTTGCTGTCTCCCTCATCCTGTCTCGCATCGACTATTGCAACTCCCTTCTTTCCGGCCTTCCCCGCTCCACCACTCTCCCTCTCCAACGCGTTCAAAACAATACTGCCCGCCTCGTCCTCAGAAAGAAGAAATCTGACCACGTCACTCCCTTGCTCAAAGCCCTACACTGGCTTCCCATCTCCCAACGCATTCAATACAAGACCTTGTCTCTCTGCTACAAGTCCCTCAACAACTCCGCTCCTCTCTATCTCTCTGACTTAGGCTTACTTCACCCATACATTCCCTCTCGCTCTCTTCGCTCTGCCTCCGACCCTCTCCGCCTCCGCATTCCTCGCTCCAAACTCAGCACGTTCGGGTCCCGCTCCTTCTCTGTCTACGGCCCATCCATCTGGAATACTCTTCCACTCTCTCTCCGTCAGAAACCCTCTCCCACCTCCTTCCAGTCTGCCCTCAAAACTTACCTTTTCAAGCAGTTCTAACACTATGACCTCACTACGCACCCCATCGCCAGCTGTCTCTTACATATAGTGTCTGGTCTGTTTGTGGTATGAGTATATTTGAGTGAATGTATTTTTTGCGTAATTGTTACATGTGTCATTGTCTAAAGCGTGCACATGCGTGCGTGAGTTGTGAGTGCGCGCTTAGAGTTATAATTATTATAAGATAAGCGCATTATAAATACAGTAATTATTATTATTATTATTATTATTTAAGAAGAAGCTGATGATGATGATGACGATGATGACGATGATGATGATGATGATGATTATACCAATGATGATGATAACGGACGACGAAGACCGTGATGATGATGATGATGATGATGATGATGATGATGATGATGATGATGATGATGATGATGATGATGATGAAAATTAAAATTATTGAAATGTATATTTTGAAAAAAGGGTGTTGGAGAGAGTGATGATGATGATGGGAATGAGGAAGAAGAATTAAGAAGATGAAGAAGAAGAAGATGATGATGATGATGATGATGATGATGATGATGATGACGATGATAATGATAATTATGACGACGACGACGACGACGATGATGATGATGATGATGATGATGATGATGATGATGATGATGATGATGATGATGATGATGATGATGATGATGACATTACATACGAAGATTTATTTGCCTTCTTCATTTTTGCTTTACTTTGTTGTACCATTTCCCTGTGTGTAAAAATAGCTTCATTCATTAGAGAGCTGCTCATTTTTGTTAGACGATCCTCTGACACGCAAACTACATAGACCTACTATTACAAGCAATCACAGCTTCGTTAACTATAATGATGATAATAATATATGAATCCGGGAAACATTTATAAGCTAATGTATATCGTAGAGTATAGGTGATAGTGCCTCTACGTTTGCTGCTGATACTGCTGTAATTTTCGTGTGTGTATGTGTGTGTGTGTGTGTGAGGATGTGTGTGTGTGTCTGTCTGTCTATGTTAGAGTGTGTAAATTGAGAGAGGGAAGGACAGAGTGCAAATATGAAGGGTGGGTATTGGGGTGGGGTAACAATACTGGGTAGCCCGAACTTTCGGTTGGTTGACTTAATCGGTTATGCCGACATTTTCCTGCAGAGGAAAATAATGTTCTCAATATAGTGGAAATAAGTTGTTACATTGTGACCTCGAAATATAATGAGAGTGAGAGAGAGAGAGAGTGAGAGAGAAAGAGAGAGAGAGAGAGAGAGAGAGAGAGAGAGAGAGAGAGAGAGAGAGAGAGAGAGAGAGAGAGAGAGACATACAGACAGACAGACAGACAGACAGACAGGCAGACATAGATGTTAGCTCCCTAATATAATCCTTCTTCCAACTTCCCATGCTTTCCCTTGAGAAACAGTCATCTGTTAATCAAACGATACAAGTGAAATCTCCTCCATCCGTTGTTAATTTTCTTGCTCTGATTTATTGCGCTGGCGCATGGTTGCTATTGAGTTAGTTTGTCATGCATTATCGCAGTAACTCTCTGTGACCCGTCGTTAGTGTTTTGCTAGCTTAATAATGATTGTCAGTGTGTTTATTATGGTCGGACGGGGTGACAAGGTGCAGAGAGAGAAAGAGAGAGCGAAACAGAGAGAGACAGACAGACAGACAAACGGACAGACAGACAGAAGGCAGGCAAGCAGGCAGAGACACAGAGACAGAAAGAGACCGACACACAGAGAACACAAAAAGAGATGAGATGGGATCAGGTGAGGTGAGAATTAAAAAAAAAATATTTCACAGGCTGTATAAAATCCCTTTTGGGAACTTTGGAACGCTGTCCTTTTTTTTCTGAACACATAATAAAACATTATACATATTAGCAAAAGGCTATATGCCCCAAGGTGGGGAAGAAGGGGGGGAGAGGGGTTTATACATATAAATGTAGGCTACATGCAAACCCGAACAGCTTACATACATTTAGTTATTTATCATACCACAACATGCAATCACAATGAAGCATAAACAACAACAACAACAACAAAACATAATCTATACATAAACAAAGAAAACCAGCAATACACACTTCACAATTTGTAAAAAAAAAAAAAATTGTCAATCAATAAATATTATATACAGTGTGGCCGCAAGAAGTAAAATGAACATTGACAGCAATTCCCAAGAGTATTAATAATACAATAAAGCTGCCGTTCAAAGGACACTGAGACATAATTTACTAAAGTAAGTTCATTCGTACAAACAGGTGGCTATGTTTGTGTACTAAAGTAACAATAAAGAACAGCAATATGGGTGAAGCAACAAGCCAACGTACATTGATAAAGAAAAATGCATGAATCATATTTATTTACAGATAATAACATCAATACTATAAATTAAAAAAAAAAGTTTATTAATACCGAGGGATGGCTATAAGTTTGTTATTAGCAATAAACACAACATGCATTACCACTCTGTGGGTTCGGGCAAATAGAATAGACCCAACGTTTCCCGGCGTGTCGTAAGAGGCGACTAACAGGGGTGATGTTAGCACGGCATCACTGGGCGAAAGTCTTCTACACAGAAGTCACCGGCCAGGGCGGAGGAACCTCACGTTACTACAGGTTCAACGACCACGTGCTCAGGGCCAAGGCGAGCCACACTGTATTCGTGGATTTCGGCTGTGGCCAACAGCCTGGAGAGGATTGGGCCCTGCCAGGTCTTTTTTGCCCAAGACACAACACATGATGAGGCTATCCACTAATTCCATGCCGGATCGGTCGTCGCCCGGCTACACAAGGACCGCGCCTTCCGTTGGCCACCAGGACGGAGGTGAAAAGTATGCTACTGATGGACAAACTAGCAAGATCCGCACGAGAAACAACATCGTCATAGGAACCTGGAATGTCAGGTCCCTAACTGCGGAAGGAAAATTAGAAGAACTGGCCCACGAGCTGGACCACTATCGATGGAACGTTCTAGGTATCAGCGAACTGCGCTGGAAAGGCCTAGGTGAAACAACGACTGACAAAGGCCACAAGCTCTATTTCAGCGGTAGAGATGACAGGCACGAACACGGCGTTGGATTCTTGGTCCACAAGAACATTCTAGCCACTGTCATGGGTTGCCGCCCAGTCTCCAGTAGACTCATTACCATCCGTCTGAGAGCAACCCCTTTCAACATTACCATCATCCAGGCCTATGCCCCAACATCAGACTATGAAGACAGCGAAGTGGAGGATTTTTATGAAAATATACAGGCGGTCCTTGACCAAGTGCCGAAGAAGGACATAGTCATAGTGCAAGGCGACTGGAATGCCAAGGTTGGCCAAGATGCGCACCACAACTGGGGAGACACATGCGGACCCCACTGCAACAACGAGACAAATGACAGGGGTCTGAGGCTATTGGAGTTTGCCAGATACAACAATCTGGTACTGGCAAACACGCTTGGTCTCCACAAAAAATCCAGACGATGGACATGGCACAGTCCCGGCGGGGAACATCACAACCAGATCGACTACATCATGGTCAAGAAACGCTTCAGATCAAGCATCAACATTGGCAGGACACGCACTTTTCCAGGAGCAGACATTGGAAGTGACCACGATCTCGTGATGATGTCTTTCCGGCTCCATTTGAAGAGAGTAAATACAGCAAAGTGCACTAGGCTGAAGTTCGACCTGGACAAACTGCAAGACCCGGAGGTGGCAAAAATATTTCAGGCCACAATTGGAGGGAAATTTGCACCACTGCTTATTTTGGGGGCAGGCGAAGTAGATGTCAACACCATGACCAATACCTTCAACTCAGCTGTAACAGATGCCGCCACTGAGATCCTTGGCAAGCACCGACCAAAGAAGAAGCCGTGGATCACACCTGAACTTTTGGATCTGTGTGATAAACGAAGAGAGTTAAAAAAGAAAAAGAACACCTCACAGGGAGCTGATGTCTACCGAAAAATCAACAATGACATCCGAAAAGGCATGCGCACAGCAAAGGAGAACTGGATAGAAGATCAATGCCAGGAAATAGAGAACAATCTGAACTAGAACAACAGCAAGAAGGCCTACCAGACTGTGAAGCGGCTGACAAGTGTTAAACAGCCCAAAGTCTCCACTATCCAAAGCAAGTCTGGCATTTGCCTTACAGAAGAACAAGAAGTCTTGGACAGATGGACAGAGTACTGCTCTGACCTTTACAACCATACACCAAATGGAGACCCATCAGTTCTAGCATGTCCCGAGAGCAGAGAAGAAGAAGAAATCCTCCCAATTCTCCGGGAAGAAGTTGAGGCAGCAGTGCAATCGCTGAAGAAAGGGAAGTCAGCGGGAGTGGACAACATACCAGCGGAACTGCTACAAGCAGGAGGAGAAGCGATGACTGATGCTCTCACCATTATCTGCAACAAGATCTGGCAGAGTGGGGAATGGCCTACACCATGGACCCAGTCGCTTGTCATCACTCTTCCCAAAAAAGGTAACCTTCAGGAGTGTGAAAATTACCGCACCATCAGCCTCATCAGCCATCCCAGCAAGGTCCTCCTGAAAATAATACTCAACAGGTTGAAACCACAAGCTGAACAAATCATAGCTGAAGAACAAGCAGGATTCATGGCAGGGCGAAGTACCACTGAACAGATTTTCAACCTCAGAATAATCTGTGAGAAATACCTACAGCACCAACAACATCTATATCATATGTTCATAGACTTCAAGAAGGCATTTGACCGAGTCTGGCATGCAGCTCTATGGGCAACCATGAAAGTGTACAACATCAGCCCTAAAATTATAGAAGTCATCAAAAGCCTGTATGACAAGGCTACCAGTGCAGTCCTCCATAACAGCGTCATCGGGAACTGGTTCAGAACAACAATCGGTGTGCGTCAAGGATGCCTACTCTCTCCAACACTCTTCAACATCTTCCTAGAGCGCATCATGTCAGATGCTCTTGCAGATCACGAAGGCACAGTCAGTATAGGGGGCAGAGCAATCTCCAATCTTCGTTTTGCGGATGATATTGATGGATTGGCTGGAGAGGAACAAGAACTTGAACAGCTTGTACAGAGGCTTGACACCACCTCCAGAGCTTATGGAATGGAAATAAGTGCGGAGAAGACCAAAATGATGACCAACAACACCAATGGCATCAACACGGACATCAAAGTACAAGGCCAATCCCTCAACACAGTGCACAGCTTCAAATATTTAGGAGCCATTGTGTCAGACAATGGGTCTCGACAGGAAGTCCTCTCCAGGATCGCACAAACAACTGCTGCCCTGACAAGGTTGAAGCCCATTTGGAAAGACAGAACCATCAGTCTACATTCCAAAGTAAGACTGCTGCGCTCTCTGGTCATCTCCATCTTCCTATATGCTTGCGAAGCATGGACCCTCACAGCAGATCTCCAACGAAGAATACAAAGCATGGAGATGAGGTGCTACAGAAGACTTCTGTGCATTTCCTATACCCAACACATCACCAACGTTGAAGTCCGACAGACCATCACACAAGCCATTGGACAACACGATGACCTGCTCACAGTGGTGAAGAAACGGAAACTCCGATGGTATGGCCACGTCACCAGATCATCAGGCCTTGCAAAGACCATTCTGCAAGGCACAGTGCAAGGAGGTAGAAGAAGGGGGAGACCGAAAAAGAGGTGGGAGGACAACATTCGAGAATGGACTGGTTTGACACTGAGCGAAGCCATGAGGGCTGCTGAGGACAGAGAAAGATGGAGTATGCTGGTTAAGCGATCATCTGTGGTGCCCCTACGACCTTCGGGTTATGGGACAGGATAGGATAGGGATAGGCATTACCACAACAATACCAGGCATAATTACTGATAGAACAAACAATCATTGATTTAATGCATCGACAAAACTACGCTAATAAATTGACTTAAGTAGATTACTTTGCTCTTACTATTGGAAGTGGCCAAAGGAGTAAGCCCTGAGCATGCTTTATTACTTCTAGCCACACCTTTGTGACTTGTAACAATAAAAGACCGCTATAACAAATAATATTATAACGTTCCCATCCACACCCCCACCCCACCCCACCGCCATAAAAAAAAAAGACTTACAAGTGAAAATTAATTTGGATGACAATTTAAGTCGAAGTCTTCTCTAAATGTGTACGTTTGCACCCCACCACACGGACTTTACAAAGATCCTGACGCTCCTATGTCCTAGACGAGTAAGCGCCAATAACACCGATAAACCCAGCATGTAGAATAGGTCCTGTCCCTTCATCCCTCCTGTCCTGGGTGGCGCTGTTCTTGCGGCTGCCCCGCTTTCGCTGAGCGAAGGCAGACCCGCATTACGCCCGCTAATGGATGGCGAATAAACAATAAAATTAAAATAATAAAAGCAATAAAATCGTCTTCTAACCAGCAAGATTATTGAAATGTATATTTTGAAAAAAGGGTGGTGGAGAGAGTGAGATGGAGGGGTGGGGGGTGGGAAGAAGACGAGAAAAGGAATAAAGAGAAGAGATGATTTAGGGATAAAAAGAGAGAGGAGGGTGGTTGTTGGAGTGGGAGGGGGGGGAGGGACGGGATAGAAGGAGCATGAGAGAGAGAGAGGAGGAAGAGGAGGAGGAGGAAGAGGAGGAGGAAGTGCACTAAAATATGACCTGTGTTAGGAAGCGGTATCAAGGCGATATTTATTAACAATTCCTTGACCTTTAAAAAACAACTAGTACCAAATAACAGTATAAGTAGTCATGTATTACACACGTATATATGATAAATATACTAGTAAAACGCAAAAATATGGGAGACATTTGCACAGCCCCTAGTCGCTAACAGAGTTGCGCTCTTCGATCTATACTAAGCTTATATAGATCTAGACATTTATGAGGATTAAAAAAAAAAAACAAGAACACAAAAATAAACATGTATCTATGTGTACTGAATACTAATATTCTCTGTGCACCAAACACATTTATTGACACCTCAAATTTACGCTTTCCGTTCTTACGTTTGATGTCAATAGAAAACAGCTACAAAACGCCATTTGGCATTTCTCTGCGTCTGTTAGATTGATAGTCATGCAGAGGGTCAGGCATAACTGCGTCTGTTAACTTTGTATTTCATACAGAGTATCAAACGATATCTCAAGCCTGCGATACAGACTCAGGGTTAAGGGGAGGGTGGGTGGGTGGAAGTCTATTTCTCGGCTGTCTATGATTATCACTGCGATATATATATATATCAGAAAAGACGAGGAAAGTGGGAAAACGGCAAATTCCAGCACTTCGGGTAATCGATGTTGACGTGACGTAGACTACACCACAACAAGTTCC
Source organism: Oncomelania hupensis (assembly GCA_036898135.1). Classification (NCBI taxonomy): domain Eukaryota; kingdom Metazoa; phylum Mollusca; class Gastropoda; order Littorinimorpha; family Pomatiopsidae; genus Oncomelania; species Oncomelania hupensis. The sequence continues at coordinate 56,236,906 of CM072514.1, read as the reverse complement.
TGCAGCTGCAAGAAACAGCTGTGCTGTGTAGGCAGAAACGGAGAGAATCGAATTGCTTATTCCATTGAAAGAGGATCAAGCTACACTAATAGTGGTTGTGCTTACATTGCGATGTTTTTGACTACTCACCTTAGGGACTTGCTGCATGCTGGTCACCAAGATCGAGGCTGCACAAGACATTAATTGATGACAAAAATTAAGCTACTGTAGCGGCAAACTCAAAGAGCTTATTATGGGTGTTGCAGTAGTTTAGTGGTTTGGGCACAGGGTAGAAATGTTTCATGTTAAGCAACGTCGGGAAGGGTTTAGTACTTTGGATGGGTGATTATTCTTGGGTGGCAACCACCAAACGGAAAGAAAAAATGGAAACAAGCAAGCGAACGACCAAAGAATATTCAGTTAACACAAAGAAGGATTATTCAGAAAGACTGCTATATAAATAATAATGAAATTCCTCGCGAAGCGCCCCCAAGCGGTCATCGGTGATAAAATTAATAATACTGGATGCTATATACGCGCCTTTCCCCAAATCAATGAGGCTCAAAGCGCGGCGATCTGTACCAACATACACGCTCACCCGTCTCATCCACCCTCACACATCCATCACTCAAACATGTGGTGTAAAGGCAGGGAAATCGCTATTAGAAGACGGAAGGAAAATCGAATTTTTATTTTTGAAATTTTATATTGACTGCGTCCAGTACCATTATTGAAGGGAGGGAGGAAACCGAAGTTTCCGGAGAAAACCCTCGGTGACCTCAATAGTCTCGTACCTTAGTCACATACGTTCGCCCCTTGCGGGAATCGAACCCGCGACCTTCGACATAGGAAACCGGTGACTAATCCACTGCGCCACGAGGCCACCCCGTGATAGAAAACTCAGGTGAGGCAATCCGAAGGCAACCACCAAACGGAAAGAAAAGATGGAAACAAGCGAACGATCAAAGAACATTCAGTTAACACAAAGGAGGATTATTCCGAAAGACTGCTGTATAAATAATGATGACATTCCTCGCGATGCGCCCCTAACGGTTGTCGTGATAGAAAACTCAGGGGAGGCAATCCGATACACAGCGACAAGTAAATAAAGCTTGAGTATTTGATGCTGCTAATCGTTCGCTTTTTAAATTAAAGACCCAGAATGTGCAGCAAATACGCATCGGTGCTCGCAAAACAATAAGTAAATTATCCTTTTGGGTAATACAAATATGTACAAGAATATAAGTGCCAAAAAGGTTTGTAGACTATATAGATCAGAGATATGTAAATATGTTTCTGAAAAACGATGCCCGAGACCAAATTTGGTGACCAATAAACCGATAGTCTATCACTTCAAAACGTTCATACTGATGGCAAAAAAATCCAGTGTAAAATTGGGGAAAGATGGAGTACGCTGGTTAAACGATCATCTGTGGTGCCCCTACGACGTCTGAATTATGGGATAGAATAGGATAGGAAAGGAAAAATATATTTGTTTGAACAAAAAGAACGCAATGGTTTTGATTTTTTTTAAAAGAGTAAACAGATTTATAACAAAGACCACGTGTTTCAGAATGACGAAGCACGAGACCAAAATTGGTGACCAAACACTGATAGTCCAGCGCTCCAAAAAGTTCATCCCGAGGGCACAAATTACCAGCGTAAAAATGCACTGTTGCTATGCTAATTGATAACAAAAATCATGCCAAATTCATCGATGTGAAATCACTGCATATCCAGATAATGAATGCAATGCAAGAATGTTCAGTGTCAGTACTTGAAATAAGATACTGAATCGAGTGCAAATATTCCCAAATAATAAGAATAATGTGTGTGAGTGTTATTTTATTTAGTTTTTAAATACTTAAGGAGGTTGCAGATTGGAGTTGCCAATATGTCAGCAGGCGAGCTAATAAAGGTTTATTGGGCAGAAAGTTGTGCAAGTCAGCTTATTAGACGAACAATAACACGAGAGAGAGAGAGAGAGAGAGAGAGAGAGAGAGAGAGAGAGAGAGAGAGAGAGAGAGAGAGAGAGAGCGAGAGCGAGAGGGAGAGAATGGGTTAGGGAAGGATAGAGAGGGAGAACGGAGAAAAGCGAGAGACAGAAAAGAATGTAAAAGGGTGAAAGAACACATTCGAGAAAGAAGGAAGATGAGAGAGAGAGAGAGAGAGAGAGAGAGAGAGAGAGAGAGAGAGAGAGAGAGAGAGAGAGAGAGAGAGAGAGCCAATACAAAGCAAGCAAAAGCATTAAAAACAACAAATCAGTTAACCTTTTTCTGTCCAAAGTTTCCTTAGGTAAAATTAAACCATGTCACAAAAAACACTGGTTACTGGTAAGAACTTAACATGATGCGAAGCAGCAGTGCAGTAGATGTAGATTTTATGGTTGATTTGAAAAAATAACAGTGTAGATCTAGCTTTAATTTTATTGACACTACAGTGTACATTGGTTTCTATACAACAAAAAGGGAATACCCTATATTATTATTATTGTTCTCCTTAAGATTATAATCAATACTAAGAATGATTTATTTCACGTAGCATGCCTATACAGTTTGATTGCAAAACGGCCGGTTTAATTCATCTACAAATAAGCGCAGTTTTCAATCATTCGTGATAGCTTACTTTGTTTCATCCTTCGGAAATCTGAAGAATGAAAGTCCAGGGCACTTGTAAGGACCCTTTGTTAACAGCACTGCAGTGATAACTTCCATTTGTCTTTTCGTAGAATTTCCGCTAAGTACAGCTTCTCGTTCCATACCTTAGGCCTTTTTCTATCACGATGACCGCTGCTGGCAACTTTCGGTTTCGCGTGTCCGGGAGTTGTGCTCCTTCTTTGTGAAACTACACTTTCTTTGGAACTGTGAATGGGTCCTGTGACGTGGGGTTTTATTGTTGCTGGGCTCTGCACAATGGAATGCTGTAACCCTCACGTCTTATTCTATGAGGACCGCTAGTGAGTCACCCGGTGAATTACTTTAATACATTTATTTGTTTAGCTCGGTCTGTGTTAAGGCTGGGGTACAGAGATAGATAGAAAAATGGTAAAAGATCACTGTCACACTAGCTTTCACACGGCTATGAATCATATGTAGTCCAGCCACTTGATAACAGTCAAAATCACACATTTATTTCTTCTACTCTATACACGATCTTCGAAGTACGAATCTAACTTAAAAGTTCAATTGTCAATGTGAATGATTCGCTCGCTGATAATCTAGGCAGCTACTCTTTCTTCATAGGGCACTGGCTACTATGAAGAGTGGACTACTGTGGTCCTTTTGATACAGTTTTAGTGCACTGTTTCCTGGGACTTAACTGAATGTTTTCGTGGTTGAAGCGCTGCGTTGAGGTAGCTTCTACGACACTCTCTGTTGTCGTTGCTTGTGTTCGACGGGTGGGCTAGTTGCGCTCAATGCTGTAGATGCCTTGGCAGCCAACTCGAATCGTAGATTAGGTTCTATTCTTTGCTGAGTTGGGCTCACGATATCCCGCCTGCTCGTCTGTTCGACAATGTCAGGCCCGTGGCTACTTGATTGAATTCAAATATTCAACAAGCACTGCTTCCCTGTTCTATCAGTGGAGATATTTCTCTGCTCGAGTGTAGCTGTGTACTGCTCAGAGCTTTCCACACAAGTGACCCTATACTTGGCTTTGACTGAATCGGCCAGAACTGGTCCTAACCACTCTACCTGTGTCCCGATTGGATGAAACAATCTAAGTGGATATAAAGTTCGAAACACCATCGTATGCTGCGATGATGTCACTAAACGGCTCGCGTCAGCTCGCAGTGTGTGTGTACACATCAGTTATACCTTAATCGTCTGCTATAGATTACAGAAACCTTCTAAGTTTTACTACTGCTAAACAAGCAAAAGCTCAAATAGTGCGGGGTAAACGGGTCTACTTGTTACAGGTCCCTGGATCTGTTTGGAACCGGGGAAGGTAAAGCAGCGAGGGAGAGGAGATAGGCACCGCCCTTATTAAGCTGGCCTACAGAAAAGAGAGATCCCAAACGCTTCCTTCCCCAACGACCGAAAGTTTATAAAAGCGAGTTCCTTTTCTTTCTCTAATGAGCTCTTTTGGTATTATTATATTTTCTTATTTTTAGCGAACTATCTCATACGTTGTTACTGTCAGTTCAAATAGCATTTGAGGGTTTGCCCATTGCTGGTGTTGCTGTCCATGCCACAACCCAACCAATCGCAACATAGCACGTGCTACAAAGCATAAACGAGATTTCCATTTATGCCGGCCAAAGAAAAACTGAGTACTTTGATACCTCTGACTCCCATTGTGCGTTTTTTCCAGAAATGGCTCGGGCACGGAATGATACGGCACCTCAAAACCCAGTCAGGTCAAGTCAAATCAAATAATATTGTATTGCCAAGTTCGGATACAAAGGAATATGTCTCACCTACATCATTTGAAAAGGGGTGCTGGTTATGGCCATCATCGTGGTAGTCAATGAGCAATTAGCTGAAAAGAGAGAGAGAGAGAGAGAGAGAGAGAGAGAGAGAGAGAGAGAGAGAGAGAGAGAGAGAGAGAAAAGGGAGGGGAAGAAAGGGAGTGAAGGAGGGTGGTACTTGGTGGAGCCTGGAGGAAGGGAGAGGTGCAATGCAAACATGTTATTTTGATTCAAGTCGGTGTCACATCCTTCAAGTTCCGGGTATCCTAGTTTATCCGAGCGCATTTGCGCATGCGCCAGGTCATGTCGGGCCGGCTTTTTCACGAAGTTCTTAGGCGTCATAACCCTAACCCTAACCCAAACCCTAACCCTAACCCTAAACTCTTAACTCTAACCCAAACTTTAACCCTAAACCTTACGAAAACTATGATAGCACTGTGCGCATGCGTCGAATTTTGTAACGCGTCGACCAATCAGAATGCTCCCATTCGCTCCCAGCCCAGCTAAGATACTAGGAACTGTGAGGATGTCACACCGGGAAAGACGTCGTGTTTACGCAACATGAGATCCGTACTCTGAAGTCAAATTTTCTGTCTGCATGTTTCTCCTTTTCATAAACACACATACACACACACGCACACACATACCCCTCTGTATTCCGTTATTGGAAGAAGTGATGAATAAATTAGAAATGTAGCCTATTAATCAACGGAAACAAACACGTCGCAATGTGATGTAGGCCTACATCTAGGGAAATAAAAAATCAAGATGGAAAGGGAAATACATAAATGCGAAATAACTAGACGCGTTACGTCCTCTATTATCATGATGTCTGCAATTTTGCTAGTTTTGGTAATAATGCCAATGCCTTAACATACATCTTTTGGTACTTGGAAATGAAACGCCCCTACCGTAGCACAATGATTACGGTGAAGATGAATTACAATGTTTCTTTACTACCAGGAGCAACAGACTAAAATTTTCATTTATAAAAATACAGACTGGACGGTGAAATTTGTTTCATTTTGTGATGTTGTTATTGTAGTTGTTGCCGCTGCTGCCGCCTTTGTAGTAGCTGTTGATCGATGCTTTCGCTGCCCTTATTGTTTGAAAACTGTCTGCTTTCTAAAAGCTTTCCACGGAACGTTATCATCAGTCTCATTTAGGTGTCGTCGCTTCCTGCATTTTCTTCTGCAATATCTTTTTTTTTCCTCCTCGACGTTTATGGTTGCTGCGTCGTGAACAAGTACTTTATTCGGCGAATGGCGATGGCATTTGCAACTTGCGAAAACTTCGGCGTATTTATTAGAGGGAGATAACAAGTTTGTGTGGAACACAAGTGATATTGTGTCTGGCCTAAAGAGAGATAACTGGGGGTTATTGATAGCAATTTGGATACAACCCTTATTTGATGCTGTCCTTCGTGGAATGAGGAAATGACAACAAAGATCTATCTTTCCCTCTCTGCTGTCAATGGTTGGCATTCGTGGACTTGTGCCATAGATACAGATGGCCATTTCGCTAAACATATTTATTAGACTTGGAGATTAATCCTTTCCTGTTTATTACGTCTTTGAAAACACCTTTGAACAATCTTTACAGAAGATATACGAACGTGTTTATCATCAGTGAAAAAGCCCCAGGGTTAAAAACTAACATAAACTTTAAAACTTTGTAATGTCGTTGCTGACCTCGATTGTCATAGATCTTGTAAAGCGTTGTAACTTTTGAGCGAATTTCGGCTCTTTTAGGGAGATTACGTTTATTGCTTCCTTACACTGTTTCCTGCACATTAGCTGCAGAATCTTTACAAAAAGTAAAATCTTGCCGCCTTCCATTTGCGGCGGGATTTGAACCCGGTTGCGTCAGTACTACAAGGCAAAGTACGGTAAAACCATCCCTCTTTAACCAGTACATCTCTCCCTGTCTCTTCTCTCTCTCTCTCTCTCTCTCTCTCTCTCTCTCTCTCTCTCTCTCTCTATCTCTCTCTCTCTCTCTCTCTCTCTCTCTTTCCTCTTCTTCCCCTCCCCCTTCTCACACTTCAAAGAGATCTCAATACCCAGTCGACTCTTGTAAGACAAAAACACCTGCCACTCTCACTTGCAGGCTTTGAACCCGAGTTCGTCACGAAACGAACCCGGTGTACCAGGCCAGATTATACCCCGGCTCAAGTAAACCCAGGGTATAAACTGGCCTAGCCCAGACTATGCCCCCGTATAAACTGGCCTAGCCCAGACTATACCCCTGGGTATTATCTGGCCTAGGCTCGTTTAACCCTCTCCTGCCCATTATAACCCCCCCACTACGGAAGACCTTATCCTTCACGTTACTCTTTAATTTATGTGTTGTAATTGTTCTGATGCACTCAGATAGATAGACAGACAGACAGACGGATAGATAGATAGATAGATAGATAGATAGATAGATAGATAGATAGATAGATAGATAGATAGATAGATAGATAGATAGATAGATAGATAGATAGATAGATAGATAGATAGATAGATAGATAGATAGATAGATAGATAGATAGATAGATAGATAGATAGATAGATAGATAGATAGATAGATAGATAGATAGATAGATAGATAGATAGATAGATAGATAGATAGATAGATAGATAGATAGATAGATAGATAGATAGATAGATAGATAGATAGATAGATAGATAGATAGATAGATAGATAGATAGATAGATAGATAGATAGATAGATAGATAGATAGATAGATAGATAGATAGATAGATAGATAGATAGATAGATAGATAGATAGATAGATAGATAGATAGATAGATAGATAGATAGATAGATAGATAGATAGATAGATAGATAGATAGATAGATAGATAGATAGATAGATAGATAGATAGATAGATAGATAGATAGATAGATAGATAGATAGATAGATAGATAGATAGATAGATAGATAGATAGATAGATAGATAGATAGATAGATAGATAGATAGATAGATAGATAGATAGATAGATAGATAGATAGATAGATAGATAGATAGATAGATAGATAGATAGATAGATAGATAGATAGATAGATAGATAGATAGATAGATAGATAGATAGATAGATAGATAGATAGATAGGGTTAGGGTTAGGTGTTTTTTTGTTGTTTTGTTTTTTTAACACGCAAGATAAAGGCTGTTAGCCGGGTTCACTCAGGTTCTTTTTCTTTTACACGCAAGCAAAAGGCTGTTACCTGAGAGTTGGTCACGCAAACGGTCATGTACAACAAACCCATGAGTGAAATCTCTTTAGGTGGGGGTATATTCCGGGCGCGAGGGGTATAACCTGGCCTAGGCTGATCTATACCCAGGGGGTTAAACCCGCCTAGGCTACATTATACCCACGGTATAAAGTAGCCAGGGGTATATTCCGGCCTGTTACACCGGGGCCACCATCAAATCCCCGACCCCTAATCCCCACCACTATCCTCCGTCGACCCCTACCTCCCCCACCCCATCCCTACATCCCAACCAAGCTTCCAATCCTCACTCTAAAGAGATCAGCACAGTTAAGTCGTGTCCTGTCAGAACAATATGACAGATACGTAGTTTTTAATGCAGACCCAATGGCACACAAGGCCCTTGACTCAACCCCCGGAGCCACCATCAACCCCGACTGCTCCCCCAACCCCTTTTGACTTACCATCTATATCTTCACCAGTTTAGTCGACTGCGAGTTGACATGAGTTTCTGTCTAGGGGCAAAAGGCCGAAGGATCGATGGAGTGTGAGTGAACTTCTTGGGAATACTGCTGTCACGTCGTAAGAATAGGTAACCAGAGCGCCGAATCCATCTATGACTTACTAATTGTGATTGATTGCTGCTTTTTAGTTAGTTAGTTAGTTTATTTTTCTTTGTATGCTTCTTGTATTATAATATTCTGCTTTATGCTATCTATTGATCGTTTCCTAAGTATTTTTGCAAAACGCGCGGATTTATTTCCCAATGTTGACATCATGTTAGGCATGCAACCTCACAATAAAGGATGCAGATGACTTGTTTAGATCATGTACGTCAGCTCCTTGTCTGTTTCATACAAACTTAAGTCTTCAGCCGAAGAGTCTTCTCAATGAAAACTACTACAACTTGTAATAACTAGATCGATCTAGCTTATATACACTATAGTAATAAAAGTATGATTTTGAAGGTTAATTAATAACACCAGGTCTCTGTTACTTACGGCATCTGGACACGCGAGCGCCTATGCCTGCGACGCGTCTACCTTTAGTTAGTTATAATAAGGCATAGGGGCTCGCGTGAGATAACCAAAGCCTCGTGCCTCACCCATATCCCTCGCCTATGCTCGCGTGTCCAGATACAAGCGCCTGGTTTACGGCCCTATCGATGGTCTAACCAGAGCTATCGAATAAAGTGTAATTTAAAAAAAGGGTCATCAAGTCATCTGTACTATAATTTAAACTGACAGCTCTTGAAGTACTTGCATAATGCAAAGACTGTTAGTCACGGAAAACCCCCTCTGGGTTATATTATCAACCCCTAGGCGAACCAGATTAGATACGTTTTCTACGCATTCAATGATGTAATATTATTGATTATTTTATATTTTATTCCATTTATTTTCCAGAAACTAAAATAATATAGTTTTATCGGTCAACCTTTCAGTGCCTTTGCCATTAAAGAATATTGTGAGGTTCGTTACATACTGTTCCTTGCTGCTTAGTTCTCATAGTGTGGGCACTGTTTGATTTGCGTATCAAACCCTGCGTTGACTAGGCGCGCTAGACTAATTAGCTCGCTACCCAGTCTCTTGTTCATTTTTAAGACCCTCTGGGTTTCAGTCGTGCCCAGAGCTCAGAGTTAATCACTGCCTCGCCCAGTCCGGTAATCGGCAACTTTAATTTAGTTTCTGTCTGCTGATCATATAGCCTCTATTGATTTAGATAAGGCAAGGATGTTGCTTGCAAAACTTTCCGGTAACAAGAAAGAGAGCTGTTCAAGGTCTCGGTCACTAAGATTCTTCAATAACAAAATAAATGTAGAAATAGAACTAATAGCTCAGTGTTCTCAGTTAAAATTTTTTACATGATCACGCTGTGTTCGGAAACCATAACCTTATCTACGACAAAATAATTATTCAGTATCAAGTCCAACTCAGTGTTTCTACACAGTATTACATTAATTTTTAGCACGTGTATGTAGAAATGAGTTTTCTGAAGTCATGGTCTAGGATCGAACCCGTAGCCCGCACAAGATATACATGTACACTTGCGCAGATCACTAAGGTAGGTAGCTGTAATGTCCCGGCCTTTAGTAGGTCTACTATGAATCAGTATACAGAGCGTGCTTCAATGCTGTAAACATTCCCTGCTTTACATTTCGTCTGGTTTGGGGTCGTGATTCTGTCGATTCAGATCGCTTTTTAAAGAGAGGGCGAGAGAGAGAGAGAGAGAGAGAGAGAGAGAGGGAGAGAGAGAGAGAGAGAGAGAGAGAAAGAGAGAGAGTGAGATTAGATGGGAGAGAGAGAGGGGGGGATGAGAGGTAGAGGAAGGTGGAAGTGAGGGCGAGATGGGGAGACAGGGGAATGGTAGAAATTGAAGTAAGAAGGTCATTGGAAGTATACGGAAGGTTTTATGGGGATAATTTTACATTTCAAATTGACATTTCATTCATAAAACCCTCCTCATTTCTCCCGATTCCTCTTTTCTCCTGAGATAGGTGTAAGGTCGGTCGACGTCGTGTCGTTCGACATCCTGTCATACGCTGACACGCCTGTCGACCTAGTGTCGCATTCTACCTTCTGTCTTTCGAGGTCTCCAGTGGGTGGGAGGGGGAGTAAGAAGAGAAAACTCCAGGCCCTTCCTATAGCTGTTTTCAGTCGTTTCAGAGCGCTAAATGGAGTTAAATCACAAGAGCGCAATGGACGTACTGACATGCATGATTGGGTTTCGATCAAGGGTCGCCTTGTTTGTAGACAAATAGACCTACGTCTTGAGCAAGGAGTTGCGAGCAGTGTACGCATAATTATCATCCTGTGCTGTTTCTACCAATATCATGCACTGGCTCTCTATCTTACTCTCTCAATCAATGTTGTTTCTTTCCTTTCTCTTTTTCTTCAGCAAATGATTTGTGAGCACTAGTTCTACATCACAATAATCAGACATTGTGGTCTGTTGAGCTCTAGCCATCTTTGTACCTCATGCAGTCTGGTGGTTATTCAGTTTCAGTTTTAAGGGGATGGCACAATGGCGTAGAAGTTTGTCCACACGCTAGAATTACTCGATGTAAAGCGACGTCGAGCAGGGTCAGTACATGAACTTGGGTGGTGAATGACCATTGGATGTTCAACGCTAACGATGCAGGCAGGGGTTCGATCGAAGCTGGTAGAGCAGCCTGAAGTGCCGGGGGGGGGGGGGGGAAAACATCACATGACAATAATGCGCAGGCAAGCGCCCCTACTTCTTCGGAAGAGAGTATAAACCGAGGTCTAGTCCGTGCACGCATGCATTCGATCGCACGGACTTTAAGACCCTAACGCTCATATAGGCTTACTAGACGGGTGAATGTCAGCTTCACAAATACAACCTGCTTAAGCATTCGGCCCCTCTCTCATCTCCAGTCTTGTGCTCAGTTGGCCGGGGCGTCAGGCGAGGCTCCTAAAGCAGCAAATGGGAACCTTGGACGGCTTGAGTTAGAGGAAGTATTGGCCATCGCCTTGAGCAGCTCTTGAGCTTGGATAACGTTAAATAAGAACGATTTAATAATGCAGTCTGATGGTTATTCACATTTAGTTCATAATTATAGGATCAAGGAAACCAGACATAGGTTTCAAGGTTAAAAGACATACGGTTTAATGTGGGAAGGATTATTAGGTCGTGTCGTAATTGACGCTGCTATAATATTGAAACGAAAGCGATAAATGATAATAATGATTCTTTGAAGAAGATTGAAAAGAAGTGGAAGAGGATGAGAAAAAAAAGGAGGAAAATAAAGACGAAGAAGAAGAAAGAAGAAGAAGAAGAAGAAGAAGAAGAAGAAGAAGAAGAAGAAGAAGAAGAAGAAGAAGAAGAAGCAGAAGAAGAAGGAGGAGGAGGAAGAGAAAGAGGAGGAGGAGCTGCAACTGTCAATAAGAAGGCGGACAAGGAAAAAGACAGCTGCATTATGTTACCAGCAATAAAGTCCCGAAATACCAAACACAGTGTTGCTGGTGGAAGCAAGAATAAAAGAAGAAGAAGAATAAGAAGAAAATAGATTGGGATGGGTAAGGGGGACGAAAATGTCAGCAGTTAAGAAGATCGAAGAAGCAGACACCAAACACTGTGTTGTTTCTGCATAAACAACCTATTCTCCAGCCTGCATAAAGGGATTCTGCTGTCATTTTCTCTTTTGGCGGTTGACCTTGTCATTAACAGACGTGGACTGTTTACACTTCGTCATAAATGAGAGAGCTGTAAAACTCTGCCATAAAAAAGGATATTATTTTGAACCCCTCCCCCCCCCCCCCCTTCTCATTAAATGCTGAGGCTACTGAAATGTATTTATCATAAACGGAGAAAACTGTGTGCATTCTTTGTCATAAATGGAGAAAACTGTTCGCATTCTTTGTCATCAATGGAGACACTTTTTACACTCTTTGTGATAAACGAAGACAACTTTACGTTTTGTGTGTTTCAAAAATCGGAGAAACCTGTAAAAGTATGTAAACTTTTGTGTCATTATGTTTTGTCATGTAAGCGGGGACAGCTGTTAGCTCTTCGCTATAAACAGAGACGATTGTAAACACTCTGTAAAACACGCCCGAAGAGCATTAATATTTGGCACCTAAAGCCCCTGTAGCTTGTGAAATGCGTTAGGGATGGACAGTTGGACAGTTAGGATCATGATCAAGTGCTTCGGGTGTCATCTTTGCGTGTTGTCCTCTTCAGTAATTATTTTGTTTACAATGTTAAAGGAGCTATGGGAAAATGTTAGTGTGTGTGTATGTGTGTGTGCGTGTGAGTGTGTGTTGTGAGGGTGTGTGTGTGTCTGTGTCTGAGGAGGTGTTGTTTAGTTGTGATTTATTTTATGTTTTGCGCGTGTTGACAGCCTTCAATAATAGAATAATGAAAAAAAGGTTATTGTTGTTGTTGTTGTTGTTGTTGTTGTTGTTGTTGTTGTTGTTGTTGTTGTTGTGTGTGTGTGTCTGGCTGTGCCACACACACAGATTGTGTGTGTCTGGGTGTATGCTTTTCTGGGTGTGATTTATTTTGTTTTGCACGTTTGGACATTCTCCAATAATAGTGTCACGTCACCCGAATGGGCTCAGTGACTACAGCTCAACAGTGAGTGGAGGGATGCAAACTCAAGCTAAAAAAACTAAGACAAATGCCAGAAGAACATTTACACTCTTTTATTCAACATACAATCACACAGGAAAATGGAAAAGCTAACCCTACCTCAACCCCTAGCCAGTCCCACAACCCCAACAATTAACAAACAATTACCTCCCATTGTCTAATCCGAAACCCCCTTGACATTGAACAAAAGATGCCAACACAATCGAAATATAACAATATCAAACTAAAGATGAGATGATACCACTGATGGCTTAAGTGTTTAGTCACCAAGACTTGAAGAAACGTATTTAATTATAATCAAACTTTATACACAGTGAAACAGAACTCTCTTCAATCCGAAATGATTAATCTGTCTGAAGTTGCACTAAGGCTTTGCATCTATAACAGATTGTAGTAAATAGTCACAGATATATATATATATATATATATATATATATATATATATATATATATATATATATATATATATATATATATATATATATATATATATATATATATATATATATATATATATATATATATATATATATATATTTATTTATGTGCGTGTAAAGTTGTATGTATGCTTGTAAGTGCGCACGTTCCTGATTGGAAGAACCAGGCAGTAGTCCTCCCAGTGGCAAGGGTCTCGTGGCGCCCACGCGGCAAAGATCTGGCACCATCTCAGCCCGGCAGCCCGGCACGCACGACACCAGCGGATAGAGCAGCAGCATCCAACACCCCACAGCAGCAGTAGAAGCACGTAGAGGACCAGAATGTAGAAGTACAATAGTAGTAGTAGTAGTAGTAGTAGTAGTAGTAGTAGTAGCAGCAGCAGAAATAGGCCCAATCTGGTCAACAAATAAACCGTCTTACTAATCTACCTCAACATGTAAACAATACATGGGAAATAACTCATTCCGCCGTCCGCCATCTTGACCTTTAATCCATGCATTTCAACAATTTGTAGTCCTTCTATAATTTATATTAACATCCCATGAACATGATTATTTAAACAAATACAAATGCATATTACAATTTCATTTCTAATGAACAATCTTGATTCTTCCTCTCTCTCATATTCATCACCCCTCTAGCATACTATAATATATTCGTCACCCCTCTCTCACATTCATCACCCCTCTCTCTCTCTCTCTCTCTCTCTCTCTCTCTCATATTATCATGTATACTTCATCGTCACCCACCCTTGACCTCATTTTGGCAACAACATCAACAACATTATTCCTTTTTACATCTTCATCAAGAAAATCATAAAAAATGCTATTTATCGAAATACCCCTTTTCCCCTCATCCAACATCATTCATTCACGTACGCATGCTCAGAGAGCCATTAAAAGAATTGAGATACTGGGCACCCACTCACCTTCAGTTCCCCGGCCTGTGAGGTACAGATACACCAACACCACAACACAACACAACACAACACAATACAGTCTGTAGAGAGTAGATGGTTCGTTCAGTGTGCTAAACTATGATCAAAGAACATCTCAGCACAGTCGAGGTAGCTTTAATAAAGAATGTCAGTTTCCAGTTTCATAAAGCCACATGTATAGATCCTATCCTATCCTATCCTATCCTATCCCATAACTCGGAGGTCGTAGGGGCACCACAGATGATCGTTTAACCAGCGTACTCAATCTTTCCCTGTCCTCAGCAACCCTGATTGTTTCGCTCAGTGTCAAACCAGTCCATTCTCGAATGTTGTCCTCCCACCTCTTTTTCGGTCTCCCTCTTCTTCTACCTCCTTGCACTGTGCCTTGCAGGATGGTCTTTGCAAGACCTGATGATCTTGTGATGTGGCCATACCATCGGAGTTTCCGTTTTTTCACCACTGTGAGCAGGTCATCGTGTTGTCCAATGGCTTGTGTGATGGTCTGTCGGACTTCGTCGTTGGTGATGTGCTGGGTATAGGAAATGCCCAGAAGTCTTCTATAGCACCTCATCTCCATGCTTTGTATTCTTCGTTGGAGATCTGCTGTGAGGGTCCATGTTTCGCAACATGTATAGATATATAAGATAAAATAAGACAACTTCATTATCTTTTTCCAAAAATTATTTATACTTAGTTGGAGTGGCATTTTCTATACTCAAGTATGCTGTATAATTTGTAGCTACTGTGAAACGTTATTATTACTATTTAAAACATTATTAAGCCTTTTTGTATAATTAATACTTTGTTCAAATTAGTTAAATAATTTACTATTCTACAACCACTTGTTATCTTGTATAGGCTGTAGCAAGAAAGACTCTAAAGAAAATCAGCATTTCATTTCTAATTATTGTTTGTTGACTAGTTTTGTTTTTATTATAGCTAAGCGTGATTGTGTGTATGCGGGTAGGTTAATTAGTTATATAAAAGTATAGATTAGGTTGTTTTTGTGTGAATAAAATTTTTTGTAATTGTTCTCTCTGGTGTTTAATGTGTTAGATTTGTGGGGTGGTTGTTTCTCGTGTGTTGAGGCAGTGGATGTGACAGTCTGCCTCGGGCGGGCTGAGTTAGATTCTGTATGGGCCGGCGCCTTGAGCAGCTCTTGAGCTGGAAAAGCGCTTTGTAAGAACGATTACATAAACACATGTGTACAGAAAAAAATCAAATCAATGAAACGGTCCTCAATCATTATTTACTCGTGTTGCTCGTGATTGTTTATTATTGCGATGGTTTCCTAATTTCATGCTGTTTGTTTTAAGATTCGCGTGTAAATTATTGTGCAATATTCAACTTGTGTTTGCATGGCCTAGTTACACGCCAAACTGTTTTTCAATGTCATTTCAATTTCTAATGACGTTTTATGTGGAGACTCTTTTCCCCATGGATTCTTCACGCTTTTGCCTTCAGGGTCGAAAACAATGATAATTTCCTTTTCCACAAATCCAATCCACTGCAATCTAATATCTGCTTTTATAGCACACAACTCAGCGTCAAGTGGGCATGAAGCTCAGGGTGCTCCTCCTCTCGCACTAGTTTACGATGCCATATAGGAGGGAGTGGGGCGGGGAGGAACAATTTAACCTAACCAGGGTAATCTTAACTTTTACTTTTAACTAATGTAGACTACTGGCATTGATGTTGCTTTGCTATCTTTAATCCCCGTGGGGATGCTTTCATTTCTTGGAGTCTGCACATTCTTTCCTGACAGGTCAACAACAATCATAATTTGCTAGTTGTGTGTGTGCTTTTGGGCGATGTTATTGTGTACGAAAATAGCTGATTATAATTGTGGTCTCCAGAGTAATCTTTTGTGGCCACGCTCTGTAATCTACATGGCGAGGAAACACTTTCTTGGATTCTATAAGCTCACCTTTCTTTGTTTCAAACATAATGATAATTTGCTTTTTTGTGCGTCTGGCTTGTTTACGATGTTATTGGATGCGAGATTAGCCTGTTTTACGGTCTCAAAATAAATTAAACTTTTTGCATCGATTTTATTGGTGCTATCCTTAATCCATAGGGCGAGGCAGTATTTCTTGGATTGTACAGATTCTTTGTGTAACAATAATTTTAATTTGCTTCCGAATTTTCATTTGTTTTCGATGTTATTGGGTGCAAGGTTATCTTTTTATATGGTCCAGGATAAACTTAACTTTGCACCGATTTTATTGTTCCATCTTTAATTCATAAGAAGAGACAATCTTTTTTTTTTTGGATTCCACAGATTCTTTGGGTCCAAAACGATTATTATTTACTTTATAATTAATGTTTTGTCTCCATATTATTGGGTGCTAATATATTGTATGCTTCAGGGTAAATTTAATTTTGCATGAATTTTACTGTTGCCTTCTTCAATCCACTTTGTTAGGCAGCCTTCAAAGTCAAAGCATTCTTTATTCCACAAAAAAGAAAATTCATGGATCTCTGATATACATAAACAAGGATGCATACACACATAAACTCACACACTAATCCACTCCATCCATCCCAACGCACAGGCACGCGCGCACACACACACACACGCGCACGTACGCACACACCTCCATACACACACACACACACACAAACACACACACACACACACACACACATACAACAGCTGTGTACAAAACAGCACTATCCTCACACACAAACCTTTTGTCGGATTCTACAGGTTCTTGGTGTTAAAAGAATTGTATTTTAATTTGCTGTTTTGTTTTGCCTTGTTTACGATGCTATTGTGTACTACAGTAGTCAAGTGACTGGAACTACAATGTAGTTTGGAAAAAAACAAGTTCGCGCCCGTCCGGGGCAATAACCCTAAACTTACTTACTCTGCATTGATTTTATGCAAACCTAGTGCTCCGGCATTGATTTTGCACTAAACCTCTACCGCAGTACTAAATGTAATTCTGTGGGAAAGTTCGAGAAGTGTTCATTCTGCATTCTTAGAACTGGTCCATTGCACCAGTGGGACTTCAGATTGAGCAGGCGACTTCGCCGACTTAGTTTTTCAAGATATTAAAGTTAGTCTGAGGTCCAGATCTAAATTGCGCCCCCTTCCTCTCCCCAACAAGAAAAAAAAAAACCACCTGATAAAATGTTTAAAATTCATGCTGAGAGATGACTATGTGCCGAAAAATCAAAAGAGGTCGTCTAACTGCTACAGGCACCTGGAAGTCAAAAACTATTTGCTGTTATAGACATACCTTTTTTTGGCGTGTTTAATATTATTTTGCAAAAGCTAAAGCTAAACTTCGCGTCCTACAAATAACACAATAAATAAATAAATAAATAAATAAATAAATAAATAAATAAAATACAAATAAAATAAAATAAAAGTCATTTGCTACAAACGCATGGTGTCTTTTTGCATTTCGAATACATAATTATGCAGGCGCGGAAAACGTGAGGTTATAATTATGTGCGTGATTCGACGCATATATACAGTTTCTGCGGCATTGCTCTGGCTTTTTCTATGCGATTTGGTTCTTGGCCTGTTGTATCGTTTGTCGCGTAAAGACTGCATAGTATCAAACTCGCAAAGTGACGTTATACAAAGGAACGAATGCCTTTCTAAGCTGCATATGTACACGCTTATTTGAAAGTCTTCATCTCAGTGATGTGGATTAATAAACGCTTCATATAGCATCCATTATTATTAATATTATTGTTGTTGTTGTTAATGATAATAATAATAACGGATTTTTATATAGCGGGTACTCCAGCCTATGACCAGACTCACCACGCTTTACATAGTCATTACATATTAATACATGCACTCGATGTTATCAGTAGTAGTAGTAGTAGTAGTAGTAGTAGTAGTAGTAGTAGTAGTAGTAGTAGTAGTAGTAGTAGTAGTAGTAACATAGCACACTTACAAGCTCAAAGAGCTTCTCAAGGCACGGGCCAATAATATCCAGCATGCACACAATAGTTTACTGGAGTAAGGGTTCGAACCCACGTCGCACAAGACGCACGTACACAGGTCATGCGCTTTGAACACTGAGTAGTAGTAGAAGTCGTCGTAGTAGTAGTAGTAGTAGTAGCAGTAATATAGGTAGTAGTAGTAGTAGTAGTAATAGTAGTAGCAGTAGTAGTAGCATGCAGCAGCAGTAGTAGTAGCAGCAGTTGTAGTAGTAGTCGTAGCAGCAGCGGAACTAGTAATAATAATAGTAGTAGTAGCAGCAGCACTAATAATAGTAGTAGTAGCAGCAGCAGTAGTAGTGATCATATTATCTATTGTAAAAGTTTGGAAAAAAGGACCTTAAAGTCATCTTTGGTGGAAAGAGAAAGATGGAAATGAAATTTTGTTGGCTACAGTGGAATCGTCTGACAAGTAGCGGTGCCCACTATCTTAAATTTACCTGTGTTGTAGTTTATTTGTAGGGTGCAGATCTAACATGCAAGCAACCGAATGACAAGGTGGTAGAAAGCAAGTCAAGTCAAGTCAAGTCAAGTTAAAAAAAACCCCAGTCAATAAACCTTTTATTCCACATAAGAAGAACACGCATTCATCATGTTTGACATGTATAGTTTAGATGGAAGCGCATTCCTTAAAAAAAAAAAGATACTGATTATTATTGTTTGTAAACCTATATGTTCTATTTCACTGTGTATCATATTTAATGTAATGTATGTAATTCCACCCTACGTCCTAATTTTCGTTTCGTTTATGCGGATAGCATATAATTTAATTTGCTATGTCAGGTCGATCATGTAGATTTATATCCCATTGTATGGGATTATGGTTTCCGTGCGTCAGTGCATCTTGCATTCGTCTTAATTTTCTATAGTTGTAGGCGACGACGAGAGGGAAAGAGGAAGGAGAGGGGGTAGGTGGGAGAGAGATGGTGTGTGTGTGTGTGTGTGTGTGTGTGTGTGTGTGTGTGTGTGTGCGTGTATGTATGTGTGAATGCGTGTGGGGGGGAATGAAGTGGAGAGAGGGGGAATGTTGCCCCTCACTCACTCTTTTAAGAGGAAATACTTTATTTTTTCAATTCGGCGTCTGCAGCACACAGAGATCGTGCTTTTAAATCTTGCTTGGGCTTAAGATAGAGGATGGTGCACCGCGTGAATCTTTCAGCCTGTCGAATCGAGATGGCCGGTTCGCTGTAATGGTTACTGAGTCCGCCTTTAAGCAATTAATCAAGTTGGAGCGAGGAAGCAAAATGTGGTGATGGTGGTGGTGGTGGTGGTGGTGATGTGGAGAAGATGAGGGGAGAGACTAGAGAAATCGAGAGAGAGAGAGAGAGAGAGAGAGGTGAATGGGGAGAAGGAGTGGGTGGAAGGAAGCCTTAGGAAGAGAGACAGAGAACTGAGACATCGTGAAAAACAGACTAGGGGAAAAAATATATTGGGGTGACGTTTGGGGTCGAAAATGAGAGTAGAAGGATGGGAAAAGGGAGAGAGAACGAGAGGGATTTAAAGTGGATGAGAGAGAGAGAGAGAGAGAGAGAGAGAGAGAGAGAGAGAGAGAGAGAGAGAGAGAGAGAGAGAGAGAGAGAGAGAGAGAGTTAATTTTGTAATTCGACTGTTTTAATGATTAGCATTTTATATAATATTCCGTACAACTCAACGAATTTTTTGTACCCACAATAATTACAAATTCATGCTGCTTATTATATCTAACGAAATAAGATTTTTTTTTAAATATAATAAGAATCTTGCAAAACCTTGAATGGCCTCTTAGGCATTGGTTTTGCTTATTCGAATTATTGCAGGAAAATAGAAGAAGAAGAAGAAGAAGAAGAAGAAGAAGAAGAAGAAGAAGAAGAAGAACAACAACAACAACAACAACAACAGAAAAAGAATAAGAAGAAGCACAAGACCAACAACAAAAGCAACAAAAGATTGATGAGGATGAGTTGGGATAGAATAGAATCTGAAAATAAATTATTATAAAGATAAGGACCCAATCCGTTGCTGTTTGTTATATTATATTATATTATATTATATTATGTTATATTATATTATATTATATTATATTATATTATATTATATTATATTATATTATATTATATTATATTATATTATATTATATTATATTATATTATATTATATTATATTATATTATATTATAAGAACAAGATGGATTGGCTGGAGAGGAACAAGAACTTGAACAGCTTGTACAGAGGCTTGACACCACCTCCAGAGCTTATGGAATGGAAATAAGTGCAGAGAAGACCAAAATGATGACCAACAACACCAATGGCATCAACACGGACATCAAAGTACAAGGCCAATCCCTCAACACAGTGCACAGCTTCAAATATTTAGGAGCCATTGTGTCAGACAATGGGTCTCGACAGGAAGTCCTCTCCAGGATCGCACAAACAACTGCTGCCCTGACAAGGTTGAAGCCCATTTGGAAAGACAGAACCATCAGTCTACATTCCAAAGTAAGACTGCTGCGATCTCTGGTCATCTCCATCTTCCTATATGCTTGCGAAGCATGGACCCTCACAGCAGATCTCCAACGAAGAATACAAAGCATGGAGATGAGGTGCTACAGAAGACTTCTGTGCATTTCCTATACCCAACACATCACCAACGTTGAAGTCCGACAGACCATCACACAAGCCATTGGACAACACGATGACCTGCTCACAGTGGTGAAGAAACGGAAACTCCGATGGTATGGCCACGTCACCAGATCATCAGGCCTTGCAAAGACCATTCTGCAAGGCACAGTGCAAGGAGGTAGAAGAAGGGGGAGACCGAAAAAGAGGTGGGAGGACAACATTCGAGAATGGACTGGTTTGACACTGAGCGAAGCCATGAGGGCTGCTGAGGACAGAGAAAGATGGAGTATGCTGGTTAAGCGATCATCTGTGGTGCCCCTACGACCTTCGGGTTATGGGACAGGATAGGATAGGATAGGATAGTATAGTATAGTATAGTATAGAATAGTATAGTATAGTATAGTATAGTATAGTATAGTATAGTATAGTATAGTATAGTATAGTATAGTATAGTATAGTATAGTATAGTATAGTATAGTATAGTATAGTACGTCAAATGAAAAATGGTAATGAACTCTTGGAGATCAGTTATACTCCAAATCACTCTGTTAAACCCTATTTATAATGTAACCCAGTCCTGATTAAAACGCAAAGGTGCGCGGGGGCGCGTGCGTTTTCTGGGAGCCGCCTTGGATCCGGGGACCCAGCTGGGTCCCCAGATCCAAAGTCGGGTACCCAAATGACCGGTTGGTGACTTTTAAGGTGCCCAGAAACAATAGTTTATAAGGATATATATATATATATATATATATATATATATATATATATATATATATATATATATATATATATATATATATATATATATATGTGCGCGTGTTTGTGTGTATATCTATATCTATATCTATCTATCTATATCTATCTATCTATCTATCTATCTATCTATCTATCTATCTATCTATCTATCTATCTATCTATCTATCTATCTATCTTTTATCTATCTATCTATATCTATATCTATATATATATATATATATATATATATATATATATATATATATATATATATATATATATATATATATATATATATATATGTGTGTGTGTGGGTGTGTGTGTGTACGTGCGTGTGTGTGTATATTTGTGACATATGTAATACACACAGACACATCTACGCATACAGAAGACGCCTTCGACATTCACCCTTCCCCCGATGCATCGCGCTCTCTCACACACACACACACTCACACATTTATACATTTTTTGCTTCCATCTATATAATGTACTCAATGACTGAGGTCCGTAGGATGTAGGCTACATCAACTCCAGTAATTCACTTCTCCGTTTTCGTGTTTCTTCGTGGTATATCAAATTTAAACAATGTCATCAATTTTTCGATTTTACCGAATCGCCAACATACTTATGATAGCCGAATGACGACTGCATCACGCAAGACTATGAAGCGCCATTTGTAAATTAAATGGTTATTGTCATTATGTCTATAGAACATACATTTTACCTGTATAAAAGATATGGTATAATTATACAATGAATTATATACCTATAAAATACATTCTATAGCAATACAACACTTTTTATAGCTATAAAGCAACATTTTTATAGCTACAGACTACATTTTACGATATACAAGAGATCATACACGAATCGTCACGCCGTTTGTAAATATTAAACACAAAAAAACTATTTTATTTATAAACAAAACATTTTATAAGTAACCAATTCATTGTATCTATAAACAAAACATTTTATAAGTAACCAATTCATTTTACCTATAAACAAGTCATTGTATCTATAAACAAGTCATTTTATAGCAGAAATGATCTATAAAACTTCCTTTTATCTGTAAACACTTCATTTTATAGCAACAACGAGCACTTATACAGGGTGTTCCAAAAGTCTTGGGCACATTTTGACATTGAATATTTCCGAAACTATTAAGGATATAAAAACGCATCTGGTAAATTCATAACCTTTTAATCCTTCTTAACCACCGTATCCCCCTCTTCCCTCCGTTTTATGTCCCCTCCCGCCATCCCTTCCACCCCAGTTTTTATATCTTCACAGCCTTGAAGTCGTAGTAGGTTTTTATTATATTTTTATTCCCAGTCCCCTCGGGATCCCATCCTTGTGCCCTATCTTAATCTCAGTCCCCTATACGCACCTGTTTCCGGGGACTCAAATTTTAACCTATCAGAAAGGTGGAAATCTCAATTTTTACATGGAATGTTCAAAGATGTTCAATGTGAGCACCATTGGTCACACGACACACATCAATCCGATAGTCAAATTCTTGCCAAACGCGTCCCAGCATTTTCTGGTTGAGTGAACGCCATTAATGGGTCTGAAAAGAAATTAAAAAATCAACAGCTTTACAAAAAACTTAATGTAATTAGCTTTAAAATGGCACAACTTTTATCTTACTACCATTCATAGTAATTGAGATATGGGGACTTCAAATGTGCCCAAGACTTTTGGAACACCCTGTATATAGAATACATTTTATAACACGTACAATGAATTGTACCTGCAGAATGCATTCGAGACAATTATTTTCCAGTCGGCGCCTTACATTAATTTTATACTAACTTTCTCATTGTATAACTGCTTCTCTCCCTTCGATTATTTGTATTTTGTAATGTTCTAAGCGACCCAAAGTTGCTATGCGGTGCGCAAAGATGGCTGACGTTTATTCGTTGTTGTTGTCTTTTTATTAAAATTTACGTCCCCGGACTCATTAAGCGTATAAGGGACGATTGGTTAATAGAGAGAAAGGTGGGTACATTCAACCAATTCAACGAAAAAAGGCCCTCCCCCCCCCCCCCCCCTCCTCTCCTGCACGTATGCGCTGGGCTCTCGCCTTTTCATGTGGAAGTGACGTTGCATAAGCTAAATTTAGATAGCTACGGCCCGTGTAGGGAATTCCCGCTAGGCCTTTATCGACTTCCCGCGATGTCAACAATCTCCAAGGTAACAGTTACGATGGAAGCTGGTTTGCCTTCGTGCTTATCGATAGTTTTTCAAGACGACCAAAAAATAATTTTAACAGTCGAGACTGACAATGATGTCGCTGATGTTTTATCAGCATTTCACTAGTATGGTCCTCGACAATTCATATAGCACACTAGTATGGTCCTTGCCATTTTTTGTAGTAGACTTCAATGGTCTTTACCATGTTGAGTCGCTTAGAAGTTTACAAGTAGTATACACGAGGATGGAGTTGCTTCCCTGGGATCAGCAATTCGAAAGTCAGTATAAAATTAATGTCATGCGCCGAATGTAAAATAATGCTCCGAATGCATTCTACAGGTAAAATGCAATGTATATATTATAACATTTATTTTATAGATATAAAATGTTGTTATAAAATGATTTGTTTACCTATAAAATGAATTGTTTATGTATAAAATGTAGTGTTTAGAGATAAAATGAAGTGTTTAGAGATAAAATAGTTTTTCGGAATAATATTTACAAACGGCGTGATGATCGCGTATGATTTCTCTTGTAGGCCTATATTGTAAAATGTAGTCTGTAGTTATAAAAATGTTGTTTTTAGCTATAAAAAGTTTTGTATTGCTATTGAAGGTATTTTATAGACATAGAATTCATTTTATAAGTATACAATATCTTTTATACAGGGAAAATGTATGTTCTATAGATATAATGACAATAATGATTTAATTTACAAATGGCGCCTCATACATGAGAGGCCATTTGGGAGAGCGTTGAATTCATAGCTGAATATTTTCCTTCCATTTAAATCTTACAAACTTTTTATGTTCAGAATGAATGGGCACAGAATAGTAAGCATCTTCATGTCAATAAATGCCATGAAACAACCTTGAGTACACCAAGGTGCTTTTCCTGGGCAGTCCTTTGTTCTGTTTTTACCCATGATCGACCTTAACCCCACAGACAGAACATGCATACTCTCCACTCTGCACTATATTTGTTCTGAAGCAAAAAGAAACAACAAAACTGCAAAGACAAGGAGTGTGTGCGTGTATGTTTGTATGTGTGTGTGTATGAGTGAGTGAATGAGAGAAAGAGAGAGAGTGTGTGTGTGTGTGAGTTAGTGAGAGAGAGAGTGTGTGTATTTGTGTGTGTGTGTGTATTTGTGTGTGATTAATAAGGTGGAATATAAAGGGTTGGAGGATGCCACCTATAACAATGGTATTTATAGTAATGTTTATTCACCGGAAGTTTGGAAAAATTTGGCGACATGCTGTTCACATGAATTTTTAAATTCAAAAGTATATATATTTTTAATGACATGTACAAATGGTGAAAAAGTAACGCAACCATTTTAAAAAAAAAGACTATCAATTCACCGGAAGTTGAACTTTATTGGACGTTTTTGGTAAAATATGCCTTCGGAGCATAACCATTAAAGTGAAAAAGATATTCTTGTCATCGGGTGTTTGCTTTCTGTTTGACTGACAGGTCAAAGATGGCGACAGAACCAATCAAAGTGGAGGATATTAAGTACACCCCCTTTACGGATGGCAAGATCCGGGTCTGGTTCCGCATGATTGACGTCGGCCATGATGGTCACATGTGTCGCGAGGATTTTCTCTCTATAGCAGAACGATTTGTCAGAGTGAGTCATTGTCGTCGTCCTCATCAGTATTATTGTCGTCGTCTTCGACGCTGTCGTTATCATCATCATCATCATCATCATCATCATCATCATCATCATCATCATCATCATCATCATCATCATCATATCATTAGATGTAGCAGAAGTAGCAGCAGGAACATGCTCACCGTCGTTGTTGCTGTCTGTGTTGTTATTACATTAGTTGCAATTATTGACATTAACAGCAAAGCCCCCACCCGTAGGGGTGCCGGGGGTTTCTGTATAAATAGTATCCCCACTTTCCGGAAATTTAGTGCTTTAAATTCCCACTTCCGCTGTCTTTCTCATTTGTTCTTTCTCACTCCTACTCTGTTCCATCAATCTACTATACTATCTTCTTCTTTGCTAGAACAGCCACCTACCTTTTTTCTTGAAAACTCTTCCGGCGCGGGACAAAACTTCTCATTTGTGTATTAAGTCTGTTGTATCAGCTTGGGAATATTGGACGCTTTCTGCCAAATGGTCACTATGGCTTCCTATGATATTATTATTTAGCAATGTAGGCACTTTATATGTATGTGTTTTGTTGACATTTTATAATGATTTTTGTATTCTATTTTGTTCTTGGTAAACGTGGGTTCGATAAATTATCGTATAGCCTCAGCGTCCCCTGCGTGGGATGCCTTTATTGTAAATTGGCCGGCTGATGGAGTGCCTTCAGTGTTACCACTAGGGTTGTTTTAGCAGATCTTATATGCGGATCAGGGGTGAGTCCTCTTTCAGTGAAGTTGTTGTCTTGATTCTGTGGTCCTGATTCGGCTCTTTGCAGTCCGCTGGACCCTGTAAGCATTGAATAACTAACTAGCTAACTAACAACAAAGCAATCGCCAATAACATTGTTAATAATTAATTAACAGCCCCTTCGTCGTCATATGATGATGATGATGATGATGATGATGATGATGATGATGATCATCATCATCATCATCATCGTCGTCGTCGTCGTCGTAACAACGATCGACGACGACAACCAACGGAAACAACCACAACATTAACAACAAAAGCCGCTGCTTGTTGAAATAATGATACTATCTTCTTAGTTGTTTATATGATTGCATACGTAATGAATTAATAGATCATTCGTGGATGGATATAATAATTATTGCTTTCAGAAATATAAATTTTAAAAAAGGATAGACCTTGGGAAAGCCTTTGAGTAATTATCATAGGTGATGGAAACTGAAAGCTGTCTTGCTCGATTTCTGGAGTACGAACTAGAAGGTTAAAAGATACGATACACCAAAGATTGGTAATCTGATTAATGACCTACCTACCTAGCTGCTGAATATTTGAATAAAAGAAATAAATGGACGAGATATAATATTTGTATTACTGTATGTCAGGAGTACAAACTGGAAGGCGACAAAGCAACAGAGATCAGAGACTGGCTGGTGGACGGTTGGAACATCGTGCTGGACATGGACAAAGAGAAAGAATCCATCGAAGACATGATGAGGAAGATGCCCTTAGTAGTTGCTATGGGGAACAATATCCGAGCAGGAAAGAAGATCAGTGAGGACGATTTCGCAGAGGCCTACGGACAGCTGATCAAGGTCTACCCTCACTTGGCCAAGGAAAGTCTGGAGAAGATGGTCGGCGCCTTTTTTGAGGTAAGCTGGCAGAAGACACACAGCGTAGGTGAGACTGGCCGAGTAATCTCTCACAAGTCTCCAACGTAAACCTCGGCTGGTCTCAGCTACACGCAGTGTGGGTGGAAGATGGACTTCTGAGTAATGAATATGTTTGTTTGCTTGTTTGTTTTATTACTTCATTCATTCTTTCTTTCTTTCTTTTTGTTTCTTTTTTTTTTCTTTCGTGTTTTCCTTTTCTTTCTTTATACGCTACTTATTTCTTTGTTTTCTGCAATCAAAATTAATAGCATACCCAAAGTAACATCCTCTTTCTATGATTTATGAACTGTTTAATTCCTTTCTTTACAAAGTCCTCTAGGCACAGTTTTGTAGTTTTCCACTGTACAAAAATTATTACGGTCTCAATAATGTTCTCCTAGAGCCGTCTTTCAAACTTGTTTTATTTCTTCATTCTAAAGAAATGTTTCCCATTTTCACCACCGCCATCTTCCCATCAGTGTTTATCATTATTCAGCTTCTGTTTGTTGTCGATGAGACTAAAAGCGGTTTATTTCCCTTTGGATTCTTTCACTGCCGGGGTAAGAGTCCTTGCGGGTTGGCCGCTGCAGCTGCTGTTCGGCGCGATGTAGGCTGTAGAATAGCATAACAAAGAATTTAATGTTGAATGTACACAACAACAGCAAAAGCATATATCATTGAAGTAAAACAAACTCCCAATGTTGATCGTAAAAAATAAAAATAAAAAACAGAAAAAAAAAGAAGATGAGAGGCTTCTTTTTTTTTAATTGCATGTAGTAACATTTGCAACGCTGACTGTGCCAAGAAAGGCATGTTGCCTGTTGAAGTCTAGTGTTGAAACCTGCAATGATTGTTCTGGTTTTTTTCATACGGAGTGTCTGAACCTGCTGAGGCAAGCACAATATGCATGCAGAGTGTGCAAGTAGGTTACAGCTAAGTATGACGTCATGCCTCACTCGGGCTCAGCTACGTTGTGGAAGGTTTTTCTCAAACGATTTCAATATGTCATTATCATGAAACAGGCTACTCGACTCCCGAGTTCATTATGTTGAATGTAGTCCTGCTGTGACGACGAAGTAGAGAAAGTTTTTGTTTTGTTTCTTGGGTGGGGTGAGGTAGGGTGGATTTGGTCAGAGGGAATGGTGTTGTTTTGTTTTGTTGTTTGTTTTAATGTCTTTTTCACCGAAATGATAAGACAAAAAACCAAAACAAATGAAAACAAAACAAAAATAAAAATAAATAAATACAAAGAAAATGAATTGGAAAAAACAACAACAAAAAAAAACAAACAAAAAAAACACACATAATTATGATCAAATAACATCGACGAGTCTCATATAAACGTACTAACTGAAGAACCAATGAACGTCTTCGCTAAACTAATGCATACACCAAAACTAATATTGCCCAAAGACGTAACATTATTAGGCAAACTATTACGCAGTTGATTGCATTCAAATAAAACATGTTTCAAAGAAAACATTTCATTACATATACATTTGACGTTCGTACAATATTTAGTTCTGATGGAATTTAGATATATTCTATAAGCCATCGTCACAACAGTTCTGGGAATGCCAATATGTTGGTCAAAGAGTTGATTAAAATGACATTTAGTTTTAACTTCCTTTTCAGTTAAAACATGCATCTCTTTAACTGACAGGGGTATATTTAATTTTACTGCATTATTATTTTCGGCACCAGTTTTTGCAGCTCGGTCAGCCCAGTCATTAAAGAGAAAACCACAATGAGAAGGAACCCAACAAAAGTTAACTTCTGTTCCATTAATTATAATACTATGAATCAAGTTCTTAATTTCAAAAATAATTTCTTTTCTTTCTTTACTGTTATTACATTCTAGAGCTTCTAAAACTGATTTTGAATCAACACAGATGACTACACTAGAAACATGTAATGGGAGATTTATAATTCTATTTAAAGACATCAGTATTGCTATCAATTCTGCAGTGAAAATGGAATATCCTTTTCCTAAATAAAATGATTCTGTAATTTTAAAGTCAGGAATAACAAAACCTGCTCCCGCATTACCATTTTCTAAGACCGATCCGTCAGTGTATATCTTAAGTTGTGCTGAATACTTTTCATATAAATGATTACGAACATCAATTATCATTAAACCTGGGTTATTATACTTAGTTTCATTTGTTAAAAGAATGTCAAAGTTAGCATTTTCAAGTTCCCATACAGGTATTGGTGACACTATGTTCTGATTACATACAAAATCTGTTTTTTCAAGATGTTTCGGAATTATGTCATATGTATACGTTGCTATCGTTTGAAAACATTTAATTTTTTGTGAATGTTTAGGATAAGATATATCTGATCTTAAATATAGTTCCTCATGCGTACTATTATCTACTGCATTTGCTCTTAGAACATACTTAGCGCATGATAATTTTCTCCAATCGTCCAAAGGCATAACTCCAGCTGTTTCATACGCTCGCATTGTGTTAGTGTGTACAGGAACTCCAAGAGCCAATTTGATAGCCTTACTGTCTAAACTCTGTATTTTTTTTAATATAGCATATAGGGGCAGAAAAATAAGCCTCTTGGCCGTACGTTAATTTAGATCTAACAAGAGGGAATGGTGTTTCAGACACAAAATGACGATTCACCCCCTCCACCCACCCCCCACCCCTCGCCTCCTACCCCACCAAAACAAATTACCCTCGCTAGACTTGACGACGACGACGACGATGATGATGATGATGATGATGATGATGATGATGATGATGATGATGATGATGATGATGATGATGATGATGACCTGTGAGACTCATAAATCCACGTTATTAGTATGTAAGGCGCACAAAAGGCCATTAGGCATTATGGCTACTCTGTGATACACACTTCAGCTTTGATATTCTGTAGACACATTATCTCTCAAATGTTGTCCCTCTGTCAATTGCTACTGCTGATTGTATTTTAATTATATAAAAATGTAGTCTTTGTATAATTTGTCCTGTAGGTATTTGACCAAGACTCTGACTGCTACATCACCGAATCGGAAATGACGTTGGCGATGAGGTGCTTTGGGTACAGCGAACCGGAACTGGTTCGAACTGCCTTTGCCTACATGGACTGGGACAAAGATGGCCGCCTGAGCAGGGAGGAGTATGTCGGAGGATGGGTCAACTTCATGTTAGGGCAGGATAAAGATAATCCGTTTGTTAAGGCCTTTGCGCCCCATCTTCTGTGAGCTATAATATTGTTCTATACAGTAACTTAATACAGTAATAATTATGGTCGTGGCAAACGATGGTGTAAAGATTCTCGTTCACGACAGCATAGCAAAATGTACGTAACTCGCAAGCTATGCCTATAATTGTGCAAAATAAGAGTGTAGGTAAGTTATGTGACTACTTAAGCTGTTCATTAGATTGTTTCTTATCGTGATTGCCCATGTAGATTTTTCTGACTTTCATGTAAATGTGTTACACTCAGTTCGATGTTGGTGATTTTCTATCAGTATCTGATTCAGCCCCGATGCTTGAATTCCTGATAGTTGTGTAACTCAGATTCGTTTATTCACACAGCCTGCTCAATCAGCATACAAGTCACAAAGTCCACGTATGAAGTTTTCCACTTTTATTCAGCACACATCAACAACTGCATACAATTCTCAACTCAACAACTTTCACAGCAACTCTTCTTTACTTTCCAGCTTCACTATCAACAACAATACTATCTCTCAACAGCAACTCGGCACACGATTAAATAACCTCTCTCTTTTCCGGAAAGATTTCGAATACCGTAGAAATGACGCACTGCCACCAATCGAATAAAAGATCTTCATCACTGACTTACGTCATACATGTCAAAAGAATGTTCTCCATTATCTACGTCCATCAAGAAGCTTCGATCGCTAGTAAACAAACGGATCCAGAAGATTCTCCAACAATATCGACTAACGAAAATTATCAACGTTATACAAAGCCTCTCCTAACAACAATGCAAACTCAAATCAAAGGTAAATAAACTCCATTATTGAATACTTTGCAAAACGAAACGATTAGATCTATCGTACACGTTTCCGACGTACTACCATTCGCGTTTCAACGTAACATAACCCCCCACTCAAGAAGAAATTTACCCAATTTCTTTCAACAACGTTGAAACGTAATGCACAAACAAAGTCCTCAATTGAAACTAATTTAAGACTTTCTGAATACTGTAATTGCGCTCAGCTTATCTACACAGAGTCAATGGTTTTCATCTTCAAATCTGCCTGGATAATGTCAATGTTCACAGTTCATTTACCCAATCAACGTTTTTCATTTTCAAGTCTGTCATTACCAATATCCTTAGTTCGTCCACACAGTCAATGATCTTTCATCCGCAAGGAATCGACGCCCTCGTCAATTGCGGGCGTCATCGGCCCAGGGTCAAAGACTATGATCACGTGGGCTTCCCCGGAATCAGTGCGTCCTCCGTTGTCTCCTTCTTCCATCGGATGTCCGACGCAGTCGACGTTGTCAGCTCCGAGAATACATTCGCTGGGTCTCACGGTCAGGTTGGCTTCTGCGGGACGGTGGAACAGCTCCCTCATGGTCTGCAGATGCTCCTTCCAGGTCTGGGTGTGGACTTCATGTTCGACCAAAGTCGTAGAGCCTGGGACATCATTGAAGTTAGGGGGAAACTCGCCCATACGGTCCTCGAGCTCCAACGTTTGACCTTCCGTCAAGCTCGGTCCTAGCTTAACATCATCGATGCCTTCTTTGCTGTGGAAGTCTCCCAGTTCCAACAGTTCTTCGCTGTCAAAGCTGTTGTCGGTCACAGCTGCTGTTGCTGCATGTACAGTCTCTGGCGGCCTCTCCACGTACAGCTTAAGGAGGTTGGCGTGGTATATCTTGGAATGCTGGCCGACCTTCACCTTATAGTCGTTGATCCCCACCACGGTCTCCACTTCGTACGGGCCTTTCCACTGCATCAGCAACTTATTGTGATCAGTAGGTAGCAGCACCAGCACTTTGTTGCCAGGTTTGAACTTCCTGCTCACGGCCCTACGATCATAGTAGTGCTTTCCACAGTCTTGGGACTTCTTCAGGTTTTCTCTTGCTATTTCGAGAGTCTGCTCCAGCTTCTCCCGTAGCTCAAACACGTACTGGTAACTGTTCTTCACCTCTGGGGTGTCCACTTCCTTCGTCCACAGTTCTTTCAGGATGTGCAACGGCCCTCGGATGGTTCTTCCGTACAGCAGCTCGAACGGAGAAAAGCCGGTGGACTCCTGCGGTACTTCTCTGTAGGCGAAAAGTAAGGCGTTGATATAGCGATGCCATTGTCTGGGCTGCTCGCTGCACAGTTTCTTCAGGGTGGATTTCAGCGTAGCATTGAACTTCTCGACAAGCCCGTTGCACATCGGATGGTAGGGTGTCGTAGTCAAATGCCGGATGCTCAGCAGTCTGTTGACCTCCTTCATACAGTCAGAGACGAACTGTGTCCCGAGGTCTGTCAGAATTTCTTCAGGCACTCCAAGTCTACTGAACATGTCCACCAGTGCCTCTGCTACAGTTTCAGTGTCAATCTTCTTCAGCGGCACTGCTTCTGGGTACCGAGTCGCATAGTCCACTAAAGTCAGTACCCACCGATGACCTTCTTCACTCGGAGGTCTTATTTCGCCGATTAAGTCTAAGGCCACCCTCTTGAAAGGTCGGTCGATCAAAGGCATCCTCTGCATAGGCACTTTCGGGACCCTTCCTCGAGGTATGGTCTTCTGGCAAATGTCACATGATCGGCAGAAACGGCTGACGTCCGCATGAAGTCCTGGCCAGTAGAACACCGCCTGGATTCTGTCTGACGTCTTCTTGATGCCTAGGTGACCTCCCATGATTGAGTCATGCGCTACTTCCATCACCTGGCGCCTTAGGGGTAACGGTACCAATACTTGACGTAGTGGTTTCCCTCCGTTGACCCTCGGGTGCTGGAAGATTCGATACAGGATCTTGGCCTTCACCTCAAAGTAGACCGTACCACTGCCTTTGGTCACGTGGTCTTGGCGGTTCCTGTACTTGTTTAAAGTACTATCAGCTTCCTGGAGCTGGATCAGCTTATCTCTGTCCACGATGGCAGCTTTAGAGTTGTCGGCGACCTTCAGTGGCGTAGACGTCTTGTCTCTCTTGGCCTGGGCCCTGGTTGTAACGGCACCGACGATCTCTGGTCGGCAGGGCTGAGCCGGAGTAACCACATTGTCCCGTAGCAGCTCTGTAAGGTCTCCATCGGGAAATGGCAATGGATCCTCCTCCACAACTTCGACGTGTTGGGTTGAGGCAGGACTCCACTCTGGATCGGGGTCGTCGGGTCGTCTCGCGCCATCGATGTTCCCGATCATCAAATCATACAGCGGCTTCTTCAGGCAAACCGCTTCGACTTCGCCTATGTAGAAAGGGGTGTTGACATGAATCTTCGCAACTGGCGCTCTCACACATTTGCTGTCGGCCATGAGTGTCCATTTAGAATCGCCAGTGAACTGTTCTTTAGCGATTAGGTCTTCTCTGACGATGACCCCACTGCAGCCAGAGTCTCTTAAGACAGTCACTTCATGATTTCCGACGCGTCCCTTTGAAACAGGCATGTTCTGGACGGTCACAGCTGCGCTGGCGACGACGGGGATGCATTTTCCGTTGGCAAGGAGATGGCAGTGGCCATCGGTCATGCACTCTTGCACGTCCGCAGGGGTAGCTGTGCGCTCGGTCTCACTCGGAAGAATGACGCTCCCGCCGCACACCTGATGGTCAGATCTACTGGTTTGCCGTTGATTGGAAAACCGCCTCTGCCGGTTGCCCGCCGCTGCGTTGTCCGTACTGCTCCGCTGTCCGCTACTTTTGTTTTGAGGACAATTAGCCGCCCTGTGGTCTGTAGCGTTGCAGGTGAAACAGCCTCTTGAATGCCCTTCCCTGGGAGGAGGCGTGGAGTCCGTCTGTCTCTGGCTCGTCTGGCTCCCTTGGACCTGGTTCCCATGGTT
Source organism: Oncomelania hupensis (assembly GCA_036898135.1). NCBI lineage: Eukaryota > Metazoa > Mollusca > Gastropoda > Littorinimorpha > Pomatiopsidae > Oncomelania > Oncomelania hupensis. The sequence continues at coordinate 56,203,085 of CM072514.1, read as the reverse complement.
TGCAGTCTTCTGAAAATGTTTCGTCGCGCTGGGTGGCCCCAGGGTTTTCCCATGAGCGATAAGATATCTTTCAGCAGCCTCAGTCACATCTTTAAGCGTCTGCAGCTTTTGTTCTTCTAAGTGGGTCGCTAGGTCCTTGTGACAGGCATTGAGAAATTGTTCCTTCACGATCAGGTCATGGAGACTGTCGTAAGACTTCATTTCGCCTGATAACTCCACCCACTTGTGTAGATATGACGACAGGCGCTCCACAAACTGCTTTGGCGTCTCGTCTGACTTAGGCCGGCATTCACGGAAGCGTTTACGGTAGCCCTTCTCTGTAAAGTTGTAGCACTGCAATAGGGCCTCTTTCAAGACGTCGTAGTCTTTAGCGTCATCGTCCGACAATCTGGTGTAGACGTCGAGTGCTTGCCCCGTCAGAAGTGCACTTAGTCGAATCGCCCAGTCTTGAAGTTGCCAGTTAGAGCTTTTGGCAAACCTTTCAAATCTCGCCAAATAACTGTCGATCTGGTCCTTCCCGTCGACGAACGCTGGCAATTTTGGAGCCTTGTTGTCGCTGATGACTTGTGGCGCATGCTGATTGTTTTGGATACGCGCCAACTCTAGCTGGTACTGACGCTCAGCCTCTCTTTCCTCTCTTTCTTCTCGGCGCCGCTGTTCTTCTACTTCTCTTTCTTCACGCCTCCGCTGTTCTTCTCTTTCTTGCCGCTGCTCTTCTTTTTCTTCTCGGCGACGCTGTTCTTCCTTTTCTTCTCGGCGTCGCTGCTCTTCTAATTCCAGACGCTTCTGTTCTAATTCTATTTCTCTTTCTTCGCGCCATATTCTCTCTTGAGACTTGACGTACTCCGTCAGCTGTTTGCCTTTTAGATTTAGTTCAACCCCTCTCTGCCAGAAGTCAGCCATCTTAATGCTTTTCTGGAAAGTTCTTTTCTGGAAAGTTCTTTCTGGAAAGTTCTTTTCCTAGAAAGTTCTTGACTGTAGAGTTCTTTTTTTCTGGAAAGTTCTTGATTGTGCTGTACCTTTCTAGACTGTTCTAGAACAGCACGCTTTCTGCAATAGCGCTGATGCTTGCCACTAGTCGCTTTCGCTGACGCAGGCCCCGCTGTCCTCGTCGTATGCGACGCTGCACCACGCTGGTGTTGATGTACACGCTCCTGTGCTGAAGTAGACGCGACGTCCGCTCGACGCTCGCTGTAACACTGGCGATGTAGCTCCGAGACTGTCCCTCGACGTAGTCTTACGGTAGCCACGTAGTCCCGATCTGTTGTTCGCTCACGAAGCAACTCTTCAGCGACTACACGCCCTTGCAGTCAACCCGAACCTATCGGTGATGTAATCCCAGTATGTTGGCCCCTCTCGACGCAACTCGTTGGCGGCTACCCTCGATGACTGCCTCTCGTAACGTTGACTCGCTTGTTGTAGCAGTTGAACCCTTGGCTATGGCGTGAATCGCGGCTTGACCCCCAAAATGTTACACTCAGTTGGATGTTGGTGTTTTCTATCAGTATCTGATTCAGCCCCGATGCTTGAATTCCTGATAGTTGTGTAACTCAGATTCGTTTATTCACGCAACCCGTCCAAACAGCATACAAGTCACAAAGTCGACGTATGAAGTTTTCCACTTTTATTCAGCACACACCAACAACTGCATACAATTCTCAACTCAACAACTTTCACAGCAACTCTTCTTTACTTTCCAGCTTCACTATCAACAACAATACTATCTCTCAACAGCAACTCGGCACACGATTAAATAACCTCTCTCTTTTCCGGAAAGATTTCGAATACCGTAGAAATGACGCACTGCCACCAATCCAATAAAAGATCGTCATCACTGACTTACGTCATACATGTCAAAAGAATGTTCTCCATTATCTACGTCCATCAAGAAGCTTCGATCGCTAGTAAACAAACGGATCCAGAAGATTCTCCAACAATATCGACTAACGAAAATTATCAACGTTATACAAAGCCTCTCCTAACAACAATGCAAACTCAAATCAAAGGTAAATAAACTCCATTATTGAATACTTTGCAAAACGAAACGATTAGATCTATCGTACACGTTTCCGACGTACTACCATTCGCGTTTCAACGTAACAAAATGATTTATGATTTGCTTACAGGAAAATCCTTTATGTAATTTCCTAATAAGATCGAACCCACACCGTGTCGTTCGGCATTCGAGATTGATTGAATGATGGTGATGATGATGATGACGACTATGATGATGATGATGACGATGAATAATAATAATAATAATAATAATAATAATAATAATAATAATAATAATAATAATAATAATAATAATAGATGCGCGTTTTCCACAAAATCACCAATCGGTTTCAAAGTGTGGCGATCTGTACCAACACACACTGGCACATGTTCCCCACGCTCTCACATACACAACAAACACACATCTATCTCTCAGACATATGGTGTAAAGGCAGGACATCTATCTCTTAGACATATGGTATAAAGGCAGGACCTAAAGATCGCTATTGGAAGACAGAAAGAAAATAGAATTTATATTTTGAAATTTTAGATTGACTGCATCCAATACCATTGTTGCAAGGAGAGAGAAAACCGGAGTACCAGGAGAAAACCCTCATTGACCTGAATAGTCTCGTAGCTGAATGATATAAGTTCGCCCCATGCATGAGTCGAACCCGCGCCCTTCGGCATAGGAAGCCGGCGACTAACCAGCTGCGGCATCAGGCCGTCCCATAATTATTATTGGCGCTTTACTGCTATGAGTCTGACAGTCTTATTGCAGATGAAACATTACTGTGTGTTTTCTCATTTACATAACGCCTCCAAACGTGCGGCGGATAACATTAACAGAGCACTGTACTGTATTGCTACCATACGATTTTCGTATTTAAGTCTGGAAAGGAGATGGCGCCAACGAGGTTAATAACTGTTATCATCATTATTTGTATCTTGGAAGTGTAATACTTTTTTTTATCTGATCGATATGCTTATATCACCTTAGCGGCGAACCAGTGTGCATTAAAGAATAAATTTACTTCAAGTTGAAATGAATTTTAATTTATATTGTCTTCTCAAACGTTGATACAGATCTTGATGACACTCTAGATTAATTATTTATCATAGACATGAATTTGTAACAAAATGGGGAACCTTTATTTCACGATTTTTGCTTTCAAAACTAAAATGAATGTTGGTTGATAAAGCGGACATTTAGGTCCATTTGCCATAAAATATGAGAGTCGAAGAAGTTGGTAAACATGACCAAGGAAAATTATTTTGTGCAATAACGTTTTGAGTTTTGAATTAATAAAACATTTTTACACAAAATAAAAGTGGCGCTTGTTTTATGTTTATGTGTAGCTGTTGTGTTTGGGACTGTCTCTCTATATTTTCTGTCTGACCCAGTCTCTGTCTGTCTGTGTCTTTCTGCCCGTCTCTCTCTCTCTCTCTGTGCCTGTCTCTACCTGTCTCTATCTCTGTCACTCCGTCTCTATCTCCCACTTTGTCTTTGTCTGTCTGTCTGTCTGTGTGTGTGTGTGTGTCTCTCTCTCTCTCTCTCTCTCTCTCTCAGCTATAAACATGAAACCGTTTCAATGTTGCTTTGTGGTTTCAGTAGAGTAGGCTTAGTGCTTATTTTACTACCTTCGTTAAATAAAGAATTATCTTATCTTATCTTATTCTCCCTCCCTCCCTCTCTCTCTATCTCTCTCTCTCTCCTTTTCATCCTTTCCTTCACGCAAACATGTTGCTGGGTGTCAATGCATACTGGTTCATCATCACAAACCATAGCCTATGCGTGCTGAAGGGTATTTGGGGCGTCACGCAAGCACTAGGGGCTTTAGTTAATCACAGGGGAAAAAGAGCTCCAGGGCTTAATCTGAGCGGATATAACATATAAATGTTGTTCCATGTTGAACAACAATACGAGTAAGTAAGACAACAGAAGGAATTAGGGGTGTTGGATGGAGGAAAGGTGGGGGGAGGGAGAGAGCGAGAGAGACAGACAGACAGAGAATTAAATAATAAAATATTACAAGAATTATACGAAAACAAAATATAAAATAAATAAAATAACATATTAATACTATCCTATCCTATCCTATCCTATCCTATCCTATCCCGTAACTCGGAGGTCGTAGGGGCACCACAGATGATCGTTTAACCAGCGCACTCCATCTTTCCCTGTCCTCAGCAACCCTCATGGCCTCGCTCAGTGTCAAACCAGTCCATTCTCGAATGTTGTCCTCCCACCTCTTTTTCGGTCTCCCTCTTCTTCTACCTCCTTGCACCGTGCCTTGCAGTATGGTCTTTGCAAGGCCTGATGATCTGGTGACGTGGACATACCATCGTAGTTTCCGTTTCTTCACCACTGTGAGCAGGTCATCATGTTGTCCAATGGCTTGTGTGATGGTCTGTCAATAAAATAAGTGAATAATCGGTCAATTATCAGCAAAACAAATAAGCAAGAAAAGGACAGAAAGGAAATAGAAGCATGCAAGACAGACCGAAAGACAGAAAGAGAAATCTTGTGAATAAATATAATATTGAGACAAATGTGGTAAAATATATAGCACCGACATTCATCATCATCATCATCATCATCATCATCATCATCATCATCATCATCATGATGAAAATAACAAACCCCACCTGCCTTGGCCACGACCTCCAACACAAACAACAACAGTTACAACAACGACGACGACAATAGCAGCAGCAGCAGCAGCAACAACATACGCAAAAGCAACAACATATAAAATTGCACTCCTCTGGATCACTGCTCAGACAAGGATTGTGTGCAACACTGGATTAACCTTTGATTAGGCAAGACTTATCAACAGCCCTCGTAAGTATAACATGCAAGGTATAGGGTCGTACCTGTATGTAGTGGTGGGGAAGGGGTGAGGGTAAATCCAATAATGGTGCCCTGGATACAAGACAGGTGCCCGATTATAATAACCAGACTAATGGTACTAACAAGGGACAGAGTACTACAAGTCATTTAATGTACCGCAAGCAAGCACACATAATAATAATAATAATAATAATAATAATAATAATAATAATAATAATAATAATAATAATAATAATAATAATAATAACAGCTTTTTTATTGCTCGATACCTTTACCGAAATAAAGCTCAAAGTGCTCACACGCATGCATTCGTTGTGACAATACGACCTCCACCCATACAGTTATGTCATTGCAAAACTCAGATTTACATGGTATACTCTCTGAAACATCGGCTACAATACTATATATTGTCATAGCTGAGACAGATTGACCATCCTCTGTCACTTCAATCCGCCTCCCCTTCTCTTTATTAGATTAAATTTGTCCTGCTGGCATTTCATATTCTATTGCTGGTTCTCTTGTTGTGTATACTCTCCACTCACCCCCAACTTTCCCCTTCCCCCAAACTCCCTTTCATTTTAAAATATATTTTGGTCTATGAATGAGTGTATGTTTAAAATAAAATGTAAGAGTGACTAACGGTGGAAGATGAGCAAATTAATGCGAAAATCATTTCCCTAAAATAATGAACCTGGATCTGGATCTGGATCTGGATCCGAACCTGAAAATCTCTCTCTCTCTCTCTCTCTCTCTCTCTCTCTCTGAAGTGCATTTTGAGGCAGTTCAATATTAACGTAGGCCTACCACCCTTGATGTTTTTATTACAAAGTGATAGTACGATTATCACAAGAGCTATAGCGATGTTTGCGTACTATGCAATGAAAAGCGCGAAGAGTTGTAGAGTTAAAAGTAACCTTATAATATTTTACTGTTCCTTTGAGACAGTCTGTCAAATGACGCGTGTTTGTCACATATTTTGTTGTAACTTTTCATCACACACCCCTTCCCCCCCCCCCCCCACTCCCGTGTCTGTTGTGTTATCCTCATTCGTGTATGATGGTGGCCTCGCAATAAAGCTTCTTGAATTTCTGAGTCATGAGCTCTCTCTCTCTCTCTCTCTCTCTCTCTCTCTCTCTCTCTCTCTCTCTCTCTCTTTCCATCAAATTAATTTAGTTATAGTTATATAGTTAGTAATTATAGGGGTTTATGTAAGTAGTTAGGTAGGTAAGCCCCGGGGACCGCCACTGTCGCCGGAGTGGCTAACCCTGATGCCACTCTTTTCCCTCCTCCCCGCAACTGTCACACCCAAATTCTTGACGAAACCCTTCGTATGTATCAGCAATGATCAACGAATTGATCCTGGATATTATTGGAAGAAGAAGTAGTTCGTTTAGGTAGGTAGAGATGAAAATAACCCAAATCATTCGCGGTTAAGACATTGTCTCAGGGTCTAAAAGTAGAAAACGCAATAACATTATTTCATGAATTTATTTACTTTAAAATTAAAGACAAGAAATGTTATACTTGTCTTCCCACCTCCCTTCCCCCTACCCCGCTCACCACACCCCCCTCTACAAGAAAATCTATGACTACTTCGATATGTCAGTTGTTTCTTTTTTTCTACCTTTCATTGAACGAACTCACTCGCACAACTTGTTCGAGAGCTTTTATGAATCGTGCACCGATGTTTTTGCTAACCTTACGTATTTAGTATTTACTCATAACAAGCTTTTATGGTGAGTACGCACATTTTCTTTTTTTTTCTTCTTTGTTGATGCTATTGGTTACACTTCGATTGTATGCAGTAAAATTAAGAACAACTTTCGTGTACAAGTGTGATCTATCTTTGTCAAATTGTCACATACTTTCGTTCTGCTCTTAAGCCATGGGTAAACCAAGAAACAACTCAGCCCCAGGAGGCTCTAATCAAGGCAGAAAGAATCAAGCGGGTGAAATGAAGAGACTTGACCGTACTGAGCCTTGGATTTGCATTGGGTGCAACAATGGCTTAGACAGCGAACGCACGGATGTAATTGAGTGCCATGCATGTAAACAATGGTGTCATCGTGGGTGCTCAGGCCTCACTGAATCCCAGTTCAAGAGTTTACAGGGGGGAGAAAATTTTATGGTCTGGCTCTGTACTTCATGCAGAGAGAAAGATGGCACTGAGGTGACCACTCGCATGGAATCCAAATTGGATAGCGTACTGAAGATGTTGCAAAAATTTGAAGAGAGGCTGTCTGCTTTTGAAGATAAGCACGAAGGCTGCAATATTGCAATAATTGAAAAAAAAATAATGGAGGCAGTGGAATCAAAGGTGGAAGAATATATGGGGGAGAAGGAGGAAAAAGAAAAACGAAAAAAGAATATCATTGTTGCAAACTTGCCTGAGAGTGATAAACCATCAATAGAAGAAAAGAGAAAGGAAGACAGGGATAGGGTAAGGGTGTTGGTTAGCAAACTGGGGGAAGACATTTGTGTGGAAGAAGTTGATGAACCAATGCGACTAGGAGCACTGAGCATCGGCAACAATGTCAGGCCTAGACTGCTTAGGATGACAGTGAAAACTGATGAGACAAAAAGAAAAATTATGAAAAATGTGGCCAATCTCAACAAAAACATTCCACCAAAAGAGAGAGTATACATCAATGATGATCAGACACCAAAAGAACGGGAAAAGATTAGAGTACTCAAGGAAGAACTTAAAACTAGAAGAGAAGGAGGAGAAGAAAATCTTGTAATAAATTACAGAGAGGGGAAGATCGTGACACGCATTCTAAGGTCTGGTCCTGGTACCGGGCAACTGCGATTTTCTCTCAATTCATCAGCTGCTGCCGTTCCGGCAAATGCTGGTGGATCACATTGACAACCCAGCCTTGCAAACACTCATGTAAATAAATGTACATATGATCACAAACTTGGTAACTTTTGTTTTGATTCTCTTGACTCTTGTAAAATTTTGTACACAAATTGTGACAACGGATTTTTGAACAAAAAAGATGAATTTATCACACGCTTTCAACCTATTAAACCCCATATTATTGGTTTAACGGAAGTAATAACAAAAAATAATGTGTATGGTGTAAATACTTCTGAGTATGAAATAGGTAGTTATGATTTATTCATGAACAAAAATCCAAAAAGGGGGATCGCCATGTATGTAGATAAATGTTTGAATGCGAGAGAGTGTACAGTTCTCAATGAAACGCAATTTGAGGAGAGTTTGTGGTGCACTTTCAAGGGTGGTAATGATGAAGCGGTCTTGATTGGATGCCTGTATCGCAGTCCAAGTTCATCCATACATAACACTCAAGAGTTATTCAATCTGTTGAAACATGATGAAATATCAAAGTACGATAAAGTTTGTATAATGGGTGACTTCAATTTTCCAGGTATATGTTGGGAGGGAGCTTGGGAAGGAGATACCAATAATGACTTTGTTGAATGTGTAAGGGATGCATTTCTTATCCAGAAGGTTTCCTCTCCCACTAGACACAGGGCAGGACAACAGTCTACAAGAGATGACTTGGTGTTTGTAAGTGAAGAACATTTGGTGCCCGACATAGAGCACATAGATCCTTTGGGGAAAAGTGATCATGACGTACTACTCTTTTTTCTGTATGTTCCCAGAGTCAAAGGTAGTAAAGAAAACAGTAAGTACAGGTTTAATTTAAACAAGGGGGATTATTGTAGTCTACGTAACATGATCTCTGCACATGACTTTTCTACGCTTCCACAGGGGGATGTACACGAAATGTGGCAAGGTATAAAAAGTGTTATTTTAGAAAGCATGGATATACTTATTCCAAAAGTAAAGGCTGGAAACAAGAAGAGGGCTATTCCACCATGGATGAATGAGAAGATAATTAAAACAATAAAAAAGAAGTATAACCTATACAAACGATACTTACAGACTAAACAGGGGAGAGATTACGAGAAATATAAACAAGTGCGTAACAAATGTGCTACACTTATGAAAGCAGGAAGAAAGCGTCACGAGAAGAACATTGCAAATGAATGTAAGATAAATCCAAAGAAATTTTGGAAATATGTCCAAGAAAAAAGTAAAGGAAATAGTGGTATTAGTGCGTTGAAAAAGGAAAATGGTGAGTTCGCTACAACTGACAGGGAGAAAGCTGAGACACTAAACTCTTTCTTTGCCAGTGTATTTACAGTGGAAAATAAGAATAATGTACCTGAAATGACAGAAGGTCAGTACTCTGATGGTAAGTTTCTAGCTGATGTTATTGTTACTACCGAAGCAGTAGAAAAGAAATTAGCTAATCTTGATTCTTCCAAAGCACAGGGTCCTGATGGTGTTCCCCCTAGGGTACTGAAGGAGTTATCCAAGGAATTAGCAAAGCCCTTAAGTATTCTATTTAATAAGTCCATTGAGAGCGGAGTTGTACCCAGTGACTGGAAAGAAGCCGATGTGACTGCCATTTTTAAGAAGGGTAACAAGTCGGAACCCGGTAACTACAGACCAGTAAGTTTGACATGTATTGTATGCAAAGTCTTTGAATCATTAATCCGAGATGTAATAACATCACATTTTAAGGATAATAATCTGTTCGCTTCTTGTCAACACGGTTTTAGGTCTAAGCGTTCATGCATGACCCAGTTAATGGAAGTGATGGAAGATTTAACACAAATTCTAGATAGGCATGAACCTGTAGACATCATATACCTGGATTTTCGCAAAGCGTTCGATAGTGTTCCACATGAATGACTACTACAAAAAATGAAGGCATACGGAGTGACAGGTAAAGTGTTAGAATGGATCAGATCCTTTCTTTCAGGCAGGACACAGAGAGTTCGGGTTGGAGAAGCCTTATCGTCTAGCGCCAATGTATTAAGTGGCATCCCCCAAGGTAGTATTTTGGGCCCTATTTTGTTCACAATTTACATAAATGATCTACCTGATTGTGTCAAAACCTCATGTAAAATATTTGCAGACGATACTAAAATATACGACAGAGCTTCAAATAGTACTCATATGCAGGAGGACCTCGACAGACTTCAACATTGGACTGATGAGTGGAATTTGTACTTCAACGTTGAAAAATGCAAAGTAATGCATATGGGGCATAATAATCCCAATGCTGAATATTCCATGAGTGTAAATGGCACTGCCAGAAAAATTACTACTTGTGTAGAAGAAAAAGACCTGGGGGTGACGTTTGATACAGGATTAAAATTTGATGTGCATATTCAAAATGCTATAAGTAAAGCTAACAAGATGGTTGGGCTGATTAAAAGGACCTTCACGTTTATTGATAGAGATGTATTTGTCAAGCTATATAAAGCTTTGGTCAGACCACATCTAGAATATGGTAACGTCATTTGGCACGCACACTTAATACGTCAATCAGTGGCAATAGAAAAAGTGCAACGTAGAGCCACGAAGCTCGTAAAGGAGTGTAGTAACATGTCGTACAGTGAGCGTTTACAGTTCTTAAAGTTGCATTCTCTAAAAGGTAGACGTGTGCGTGGTGACCTCATCGCGACATACCAAATTTATCATAACCATGTAGACCTGAGATGGGATTATTTCTTTGAGAGTACACACAGTTCAAAAACAAGAAACGCTGAGGGAAAGGTCTTTATTAAACAATGTGATACTAACTTAAGGAAATATTGCTTTAGCTATCGGGTTGCTAATTTTTGGAATAACCTACCACCAAATTTTAAAAATGCACACTCAACTAACATCTTCAAAAATCTGCTTGATGCCAATGCTAAATTTGTTAATCTATTTAACGAATTCGATTGAATTCAAGAGAGGAAAATTTTAGCACCGAATGACCATGACTGCTTTAAGAATGTATAATACAAAGATGGGGCGTACACAGGCTTCACAGCCTATACCCAGCCTCTACTACTACTACTACTACTGACACCTGGCAGCTCCGATTTAACGCAGAGAAATGTTGTGTACTCCACTTGGGTGGGAAGAATAAACAACCCAGGAGCTATGAGATGCGTAAGCATGGCAGTGGGGAGAGGATAGTGCTCAAGTCATCTGATCTTGAAAGGGACCTGGGGGTGCACATAGATAGCGAGCTGAAGTTCTCACGACACGTAGAAATCCAAGTGAATAAGGCGAATCAGATCCTGGGCCTTATCCGGAGGTCGTTTGAGTATTTAGACTGTGGATCGATGAGAACGCTGTTCACGGCCTTGGTTCGTCCTCACCTCGAGTTCAGTAATGTTGTATGGCACCCACATCTTCAAAAGGATATAAAACTGATAGAAGGCGTGCAGAGAAGAGCGACTAAAGTTGTCAGTGGTCTGAAAGATTTGCCTTATGAGCACAGACTAGCTAAAATGAAAATACCAAGTATGGCGTACAGAAGAGTGAGAGGAGATCTAATTGAAACGTATAAGCACACACATGACCTGTATAAGACCACAGCCAGCTTGTTCACTCTAGACAAGGATAGCCACACCAGAGGTCACAGCTTTAAACTCGTGAAGCCCAGATGTAACTCGAAACTGAGGCAAACCTTCTTCTCACAACGAGTGATCGAGAGATGGAACAATCTGCCTGCAGGCGTTGTGGAAGCACCGACAGTGAACGCCTTCAAAAATAGACTAGATGAACATATGCACGAACACATTCATAGTTTAGAAGAGCCTCCCACAGTTGTTAGATCTGATCAAAAGATCAGTAGCCTCCGCACAAACAAAAAGTTTTTAGTTTAGGCCCCGGTCAAAAGACCGGGTTTGCTGACCTAGTTAGAGAAATATTGACAACAGACTCGGCAACAGGCCACAGAAGCCTAACGCTACGCCGATGCTACTATACTATACTATACTATACTACTACTACTACTACTACATATGTACGCAGACTGTTCAGTTGTCAAATAGTTCGTAAATTGCAATGTGGAATGTCTTGCTTTAGTTGGAAAAATGAGATTGAATATTTTAATTATATTTCTGAATATTGTGGGTCAGTAAACGCATAAAACAATTATAATTCAAAATGTTTTTATTGTTTATAATCTACAACCGTACAAAATGAAAAATATGACTTCAAATTACTTGCCGATGAACATATAACGTTATCCTCAAATGGCGACATTGTTTGTCTGCTTTGCCAAGTTTAACTTTCGTGATGCCTTACGTCAAAAAGAAAACAAAATTATGGTCGAACTGACCAGTCTGTAATATAACGGACCTTTGGAACAGTTGCTTTCCTATATAGTTTTTAAAAAGAAAATTCAGTAGATAGTTTATTGTTGCTTATTTTGTGGCTGAAAAGTTCTGTGTTTACCACAAAGATGGAATCAACATCTACGTCGTCGTCGTGTTGTTCTTCAGAACCATCAAAACTGCCGTACACTATTTACAAATATTCTAGTTACTCTTACAGTTATTTGCCAGAGTAAGTAACGAAATGTTATCCTGACTAATTTAAGAGGGTTAATTTTGTGTTGATTAGGCCAATGCATGGTGTTTGCTTTGACATTCTTTGTATTATACTCGGTATAACTAGACTAGAAGTTATAACTATAAGTATAACACAAAGAATATTATGCAACAGTATATAATTAATAATAATACTGTTACTGTTGCATAATGATGCAATGTTTGTACTGGTTTACTATACATTTTTGAAAATTGGTCTTGAAGTATTACGTGCATGTTTGTTATAATCTGTACTACTGTAGTGATTTTAATTTTATTCCCCCATTCTGGCCACAGTAATGTCCTGACCGATAGTCCTGGAGATCAGTCATCACGATGGTCATCAGATTCGAACAACCCACCTCAGGTAGGAAAAGGAATTTTTACATTGTGGCTTTCATTCTTTTATCATTTGTCTATTGGCATTGATCATATCATTTGTAGGCAGAACTTTTTTTAAACTGAAAAGTTTACTTTGCAATGTCATAGTAGTCATTATCAGTGTTCATACCATTTTAAAGCCTAAGCAAGGGGACTGCATTAGTGACATCATCTAGTTCATATTAAATGCAGTATTGCAAGGTGTGGAGGTAAATACTGCAAATTGTGAAGGTAGAGGCAAAAAGTACATGTATGCACTACAAAAGGGGTTGAGGGGTATGAGATGGGAGAGAGACTTGTGCTGCAGGTTTAAACTAGTGCTGATTCTTACTGAGAGTCATCTTTTCCACGCAACTGTTTAACTAATTTAGACTTTCATTATTTGCATTAGAGATTTTCATTATTTGCAGTTTTTGATGCTGAAGCTGGATCGCCCGGCTGTCATTGAGGCAATCAAGTTTGGCAAGTATGAGAAGACACATGTCTGCAACTTGAAGAAGTTCAAGGTTTATGGCGGGCTCTCTGAAGATCATCTCATCGAATTGTTAGATAGGTATGCGTCGTTGTTGTTGTTGTTGTTGTTGATATGATGATGATGATGATGATGAAGATGATGCATTTGCTGCTGCTGATGATGATTTCACCCCTAGACTGTTTATGATAAGTCGCCACACAATAATATGACGAAATATGCCAAAGACATGTTATCTCGTCATCATCATTTTGAAGTTTTTTTCTCGGTATACAGAGGTGCCTACCAGTACGGATTGACCGTATTTAATTCCGGCGAAGTGAATTAAATACGGAAATATGGTAGCTTTTATAAAAATACGGATGAAAAATTGCCGATTGTTTATGTTTGCCAGCGGTGCTTCTGTACCGGTTTCGGGTCTCATAATAGTACTCCTGCACTCACTGAACGTCGCTGTGCTCAACAAGCTGATTTTCATGGTGATTTTAGAGTATAACAAGAGTGGTGTTCAACAAGCTGACTTTCATCGTGATTTTAGAGGACTGAAAATAGCCTGCTGTTTCAAAGGGAAGCCTGTCGTTACTTTATAGTGTCATAGGCTGGGTTTTGCAAGAAACAAAATACTGACAAGTGTTAAAAAATACTGACAAACGGGTCCGGAAATGCTGACAAGAAGATTAGGGGGTTGGCACCTCTGCCTCTGGGTATCAAAAGAAATTCACACCATTGGAAAGTTTAGAACTTTTGCCGTTTAACATTCATAAATTAAGTGTGATACCCCTTTTCATTAGCGGGTGGTGGGCTGGCTCCCACCCCCACCCTACCCCATCCCATCCACATTCCTGCAAAGCTGATCTGTGCGCCTCACAGGGACATAGATGAAAGGAATGGAATACCACTCAAACATACATCAAAAATCAACAAATATGAAGCGGTTGCCTCCCTCTTTCTTTTAATCACTATCTCTTATAAGGTCTAAAAATAAATAAATAATTTTTTTTTTTTTAACAAAATGGCATTTTTGTGTCTAAAATTAAATTACCTTTCAAAAATGTATAAGTGTGGCCCAGTTATTTCTAAAACTGTTCATGCTTGAATTTTTTGTAATTTATCACAATCATGATGACATGAGCCAGATTTGCCTGGCCAATGGTTGTAACTCAGTGCAATTCTTCATTTGCAGCGAAAGGGTTAAATGTATATTATCAGTTGCCATAGTATTTGTATTATTTTCTTAAAACTTACAATTGTCATCTATTCATAAAAATTATTTCAAGTATTTTGTTCCCATGGAAAGAATTAGCACCTACAAAATGAGAAGGTATTCCCATTCTACATTCATTAGACTGTAATACTAGTGTAATAAAATACATTTTATAAACTACCTTATAGTTTTACACTATATTTGCATTGTTATCAGTGGTGGAATTCGGATTTTTTTTCTCTTGTAGTTTAGTATTTATTAATATCAATGTTAATAGTGGATTTATATTGGTACATAAATGTATTCTGCATTTTGTTTCTTATTGAGAAATGTACTTGTTATTGTTTTTAGTGGTTTGAAGAATGATCACATACCAGAAACCTTTGCTGTGCGGAACAAACTTGATGACAATCATTTTCCGTGCCGCTTTGTCAAAATCAGTAAGTAGCACTGTCATTATTATCTAGCAATAGTGATAGATTAGATTAGATTAGATGGAGAATTACCATAGTGTATTTCTATAAAACTACTGCATGGCTTGATATAATGGATTAACTGTGGCTGGATTGCATATATTTAAGTTATTGTTGCCTGTTTGCATTCACAGGTATGTCTATGCTAGTTTAAGATTCAAGATATATTTATTGTCCCCATAAATCACAAGGAAATTTAGTGTGCTATTACCTGGTGCTGCTCTTTTGACCAGGATAAATAAACAAAAATAATTATTTTGCTCTCAAAGGTGGACAAAAAGCAACTTGCCTCCCTTGGCTTGTTTTATTTTTTGCTCCTTAATGGTTGCTGTACGGTACGAAACATGTACCCTCACAGCAGATTTCCAACGAAGAATACAAAGCATGGAGATGAGGTGCTACAGAAGACTTCTGGGCATTTCCTATACTCAGCACATCACCAACGACGAAGTCCAACAGACCATCACACAAGCCATTGGACAACACGATGACCTGCTCACAGTAGTGACAAAACGGAAACTCCGATGGTATGGACACGTCACCAGATCCTCAGGTCTTGCAAAGACCATCCTGCAAGGCACAGTGCAAGGAGATAGAAGAAGAGGGAGACCGAAAAAGAGGTGGGAGGACAACATTTGAGAATGGACTGGTTTGACACTGAGTGAAACAATCAGGGTTGCTGAGGACAGGGAAAGATGGAGTACACTGGTTAGTTCGTTCCAGAGCATGAATTACTCATTTATTGTATATTATTCTCCTAAGGGATAAGTGAGGAATTTGTGTGCATACGTGCATGCATGTTTGCATGTATAATGTATCTTTAATCAATTAAATACATTTTTTACATCTTTTTTTTTTCTTGACAGTGCCTGTTCAAGCTTGGGGTCCCAGCTTCAATTTCAGTATTTGGTACATTGAGCTGCAAGGCATTGATGACTGGAAGAGAGTCAGTGCTTGCATGAGCTGGTATAACACTGTAGGTCCTTCTCTTTTTCATCATCATCATTATCATCATCATCATCATCATCATCATCATCATCATCATCATCTTCATCAATATCATCCATCATCATCATCTTCTTGTTGTTCTTGTTCTTCTTTTTCTTCTCTTCTTCCTCATCATCCTTGAGGTGGAGGGTGGAAAGAATTGTTTTGTTTGTTTGAATAACATTAACAATCAACATTGTCATCATCTCATGACTTATCACCTTTCTCTTTATTTCATCCCTCCTCCTCATTATTAGCACTGCCATCTTATTGATTCATAATTATTGTGTATGAAAGAGGAGACGATATTAATTAAAATCTGGGATATCATATGTGATTTTCAGTACAGAGAAAGGGAGGCTATTCGTCTGTGCCTGAAGCATTTTCGTCAGCGTCATTTTATGGAAGCATTCCAGGAACTTAGCAAGAAAACCAAAGTGGCCTTAGAGGATCCTCTGCTCACCCAGCTGCATGATTTACTGGTAAGGCTTACTATCAGTTATCTTGAATTTAACTGTTTCTGGGAACGTAGTTAAATGTAACATTTGTTGTTTTGTATACCCTAACTCATTCTGGTATGAAGGATTATACTATAGCAAAAGTGTTGTGACAAAAAAAAAAATTTACATTATTTTTCAATTAAAATGCGTTGTCTGTTAAGCAAGAAAGAACTGATAGATTGAGCTTGTTACGAATGAGAGGCACTCAATAGTTAGGAACATTTTGTTTTGCAAAGCATGCAATAATAGCATGTATTTATCTTTGATTTCATTCTGCACTGTTGCTAGAGAAAGTTTTGTATAATGTTGTTAGTTTTTGCTGGTCAATATTGTTGTAGCACTATTGAGAACTTTCTAGAATTACTTATTTATTATCGATCGAATGTTCCGGATCTTTCTGGCGATAGCGAGTCAAAACCTGTAAATTCTTAAACATTCTGTGGCGTAAACAGTGCGTAGTTAGGGTGGCGAGTTTTATTTTTTATTAGATGTTATTGCGTCATTCTCAGGCATGCCTACCCGTACGGAATTTCCGTATTTTTTCCGGAAGTTTGAAAAACTCAGCAAGCGCTACAGAAAATACGGATACTTGTTTCATGGTCTGGGAATAAATAAAAACAACTGTGTGAAAAAAAATCGAACTCATTGGCCTGTGGTAATGCACCGCATGACGTGTTCCCGAAGACAGCTGAACCCAGTTTAATGCCGCAAGGTGCAGTCGCAGAAGAGACGCGTGGCATCGAAGTTCCCGGTAGAGGCACCGAAGTTTGCTGAACCAGTTTTTGCGCAGTCGCAGTGAAGATCTGTGCTCGTGAGACAGAATTCAAAACATGGCATCCAAATGAAGGGCTAAGCAAAGTGATTGTGAATCTGAATCTTCAAAGAAACGGCGCAAGGGGCAGACATAATTATATTGCCTAATATTCGGAAAAGTGTCCTTTCGTTATTCGCGGCAGCACTGACTCAAAAGTACAATTTATGCCAACAGTTTGGCATCTCCGCCGGTGGTATGAACGACATCAAGCGGCACGTGGAAGGCCCACAGCATATCCAGAATTATGAGGCTTTGAAGAAGAAAAAGAAGATTGTGGCAGCAAATCAATCTATGATTCTTTGCATAATATCACAAAGGATGAGTGCAAAAACAATAGGTAGTAAAAATAAATACGGAAATCATAATAGTAATACTGAAATTTGAAAAAGCTAATACTAAAACTTCAAATTGAGGGTAGGCATGTCTGCATTCTGGAATGTTCTAAGCTCTTTTACATTATTTGAAAGGCTATATAAGTAATGCACTGTCTGCTACAAAAAGCGATTTTCGGATAGCGATCTTACATGCAGTTGTTTGTGTTTGCTGAATAAAGTTGCAAAACATTTATACGACTCCTGCCTTGCAGCTGAGTAAACGGGCTGCATGGATAAATGAATTCGAGTTAAACAAGATTCAGGCATCGGTGGTGGATCGACCAGTCATATCGTGCAAAGGAGCTACCTTCATTATATATGTACTATCTGGAGACTAAACTAAACAGAATGTGATAAAAGGACAAAGATTGCAGCATAATGGCATGCATAACTGTGCGCAGATGTTGAAGATATAATTTTCGTTGGTGATGTGTTGGGTATAGGAAATGCCCAGAAGTCTTCTGTAGCACCTCATCTCCATGCTTTGTATTCTTCGTTGGCATTTCCTAAACCCAACACATCACCAATGACAAAGTCCGAAAGACCATCACACAAGCCATTGGACAACACGCTCACAGTGGTGAAGAAACTGAAACTCCGATGGTATGGCCACGTCACCAGATTATCAGGCCTTGCAAAGACCATTCTGCAAGGCACAGTGCAAGGAGATAGAAGAAGAGGGAGACCGAAAAAGAGGTGGGAGGACAACATTCGAGAATGGACTGGTTTGACACTGAGCGAAGCCATCAGGGCTGCTGAGGACAGAGAAAGATGGAGTATGAGGTTAAACGATCATCTGTGGTGCCCCTACGACCTCCGGGTTACGGGACAGGATAGGATAGGATAGGATAACTGTGCGCATTGTCGGGGAAGTGTAGAAAAACGAAACAAAAGTGTGTTTAGAATATCCTGCTGATGCAATATTTTGATGTACTCTTTGTTCCATTTACAAGTTGGTGTAGAGTTTATGCGATAACTTGAGAGTGTACCCATTTTTTTGTTTGTTTTTAAACAGTTGTAGTAAGTTTTTTATTTTTACCTCCTGTTCGATACTGTTTAAAATATATATAAGAGGTAAAATAAATTAGGTTGTGTTTAAACTATATTTGAGGTAAAATAAATTGGGTTCTGCATCCTGGATGGCAGCTTGCTTTGAATTGTTTGATCTATTTTTACAAGTTGTTATACAGTTGATCCTGTGTTCTGGTTGACAGGTGCTGCATGGCGAATATGAGAAATGTGAGGATGTGGTAAAAGAAGCTTGTGAAAGTAAGTTTATGCATTTAGTTTTGGTATTTGACATTGGATTTTAGATTCCATGTATTTACCACCAATTTACTCGTCACCTTTGTGCTACAAAATAGATGATGTGCTTTGAGCATAATAACCTCTTGGAGAAGTGGGCAATATACAATACAAGTAGGCATCATCACCATCATGGATATGTATTACACCACCATGTACCTTCAGCTTGGATGAATGCTTGCAGAAGTGCGTTATACATGCCATCACTATCAAGGGAAGTAATCCCAAGGCGCAACATTGCAGATGCATTTTTCTTGTGTCTCAGTCTGTCATCATCATTATCATCATCATCATCATCATCATTATCATCATCATCATCATCATCATCGTCATGAATATTTCAAATGGCCATTACTGGAATTTAAGGTGAAGGTTGTTTTGAACTGATTCTCCTGTATGTTCATGTTTTAGAGGGTTTGTTTGACCAGTACATCAGTCAGCAGAACTACAAACCATTGTGGACACCAATTCAGCTTATTTCAGCTGGAAGTAGGTCACTCTTTTCAGTTACATGGAGTGTGGGAGCTAAGGAGGGTGGGGGTAAAAAGTTTGGGATTGGGGTTGGGAGAGGTGGACACAGGGGGTGTACACAGTTCTTGTGACACAGGGGGTGTACACAGTTCTTGTGACACAGGGGGTGTACACAGTTCTTGACAGATTGGGATGGGTGTTCTATTTTAGTGTATTTGTGTTTGAATAAGTCACAATTCATGGTTGTAATAATACTAGTCTTTATTTTCTATACTGTGCTTTTTGTTTTTGCTGTGTTCCTTTACATGGAGATTAACCTTTCATTGTCTCCTGTCTAAAAAGGTAATACAGATACATTTTAGTTTCATATTATGTAAAAGAGGTTCTTCTAAATTCATGTTGGTAAATCTTTACACTATATAAGGAATATAATTCATTGTGTGTAAATAATGATAAGTTTTCTTCCACAGTCATTCATATTATATATATATATATATATATATATATATATATATATATATATATACGCATAATACATGGTTTACCGCGACATGTGTTCTGGCACCGTTTTTTGGCAACACCTATTTCTACTGGTCA
Organism: Oncomelania hupensis; assembly: GCA_036898135.1. Classification (NCBI taxonomy): domain Eukaryota; kingdom Metazoa; phylum Mollusca; class Gastropoda; order Littorinimorpha; family Pomatiopsidae; genus Oncomelania; species Oncomelania hupensis. The sequence goes on along the minus strand of CM072514.1, from coordinate 56,183,245 downwards.
TATAAAGTCAAATTTGATGTCAGACTGTTAAATGCACATCTGTGATTATAAATATGGGTCAATATTAAATATATATATATTACACCTCGAGAAATTTGAGAAACAAACAGGTTGCCACAACACCCTGTCTGTGACATATGTCGTCAAAAAACGGTTATGCGACTCGTATTCACTATATATATAAATATATTTTTATAACGGGCATGCTGATTGAACAAATACATTTAAGATTAATCTATGGACAACTGTCATTATAAATACGTAACAATATTTTTTTTTAAAATAAAATGATACATGTTCTTGGGACTGTGGAAGATATGCATTCAAACTGTAAAAGACCGTGAAGACGGCAGCTTGCTAACTGATTCGTTTTTTTTTTTATTTTTCTTCGATTTCTTTCTTCCTACGTCACACTTCCTACAATGACGTAAAATAAACACCATGACGCACAATAAAACACACACATACAGTTCCAAGTCAAGATCTGCTACATCTCCTTTCTCAAATAATCACAGTAATAATAATAATACATACATTAATACCTATCCTATCATATCCCCTAACTCGGAGGTCGTAGGGGCACCACAGATGATCGTTTAACCAGCGTAATCCATCTTTCCCTGCCCTCAGAAACCCTGATTGTTTCGCTCATTGTCAAACCAGTCATTCTCGAATGTTGTCCTCCCACCTCTTTTTTGGTCTCCCTCTTCTTCTACCTCCTTGCTCTGTGCTTGCAGGATGGTCTTTGCAAGACCTGATGATCTGGTAACGTGGCCATACCATCGGAGCTTCCGTTTTTTCACCACTGTGAGCAGGTCATCGTGTTGTCCAATGGCTTGTGTGATGGTCTGTCGGACTTCGTCGTTGGTGATGTGCTGGGTATAGGAAATGCCCAGAAGTCTTCTGTAGCACCTCATCCCCATGCTTTGTATTCTTCGTTGTAGATCTGCTGTGAGGGTCCATGTTTCGCAATCATTTAGGAAGATGGAGATGACAAGGGATCGCAGCAGTCTTACCTTGGAATGTAACCTGATGGTCTTGTCTTTCCACATTGGCTTCAACCTCGCCAGGGCAACAGTTGTTTGTGCGATACTGTAGAGGACTTCCTGTCGGGACCCATTGTCTGATACAATGTCTCCTAAATATTTTAAGCTAAGCACTGTGTTGAGGGATTGGCCTTGGACTTTGATGTCCGTGTTGATGCCATTGGTGTTGTTGGTCATCATTAATGTTGGTCTTCTCTGCACTTATTTCTATTCCATAGGCTCTGGAGGTTGTGTCAAGCCTCTGTACCAGCTGTTCAAGTTCTTGCTCCTCTCCAGCCAATCCATCAATGCCATCCGCAAAACGAAGGCTGGAGACTGCTCTTTTCCCAATGCTGACTGTGCCTTCAACACAGTGCATAGCTTCAAATGTTTAGGAGCCATTGTATCAGACTATGGGTCCCGACAGGAAGTCCTCTCCAGGATGGCACAAACAACTGCTGCCCTGGCGAGGTTGATGCCAATGGGGAAAGACAGGACCATCAGTCTACATTCCAAGGTAAGGCTGCTGCGCTCCCATGTCCATCTTCCTATATGCTTGCGAAACATGGACCCTCACAGCAGATCTACAACGAAGAATACAAAGCATTGAGATGAGGTGCTACAGAAGACTTCTGGGCATTTCCTATACCCAGCACATCACCAACGACGAAGTCCGACAGACCATCACACATGCCATTGGACAACACGATGACATGCTCACAGTGGTGAAAAAAACGGAAACTCCGATGGTATGGCCACGTTACCAGATCATCAGGTCTTGCAAAGACCTTCCTGCAAGGCACAGTGCAAGGAGGTAGAAGAAGAGGGAGACCGAAAAAGAGGTGGGAGGACAACATTCGAGAATGGACTGGTTTGACAATGAGCGAAACAATCAGGGTTGCTGAGGACAGGAAAAGATGAAGTACGCTGGTTAAACGATCATCTGTGGAGCCCCTACGACCTCCGAGTTACCGGATAGGATAGGATACGATAGGATAGTTTGCTGTGGTATTTTTCACTTCACATACAATTAGTGTGAGGGAGAGAGAGAGAGAGAGAGAGAGAGAGAGAGAGAGAGAGAGAGAGAGAGAGAGAGAGAGAGAGAGAGAGAGAGAGAGAGAGAGAGAGAGAAGAGAGAGAGAGAGAGAGAACACATTATCAAAATAATTATAACAAAATTAAGAAAATAAAAAAATACATGTATTTATTTGTCAAAGTCAAAGATGTTATTACTTAAGCCCAAAAGCTATGGCAATTTGTTTGTACTAAAAGAATTGGTTTTTTTTTTGTTATATAAATAATAATACATTATAAATGTTGCAGGGTGTGTGCATATGAGTGATTAAAAGTAGAAAGTGATATCGCGCAGTCTTTGTCCAATAAGACGAGCACTTTGTTGGGATGATTTGATTTTATTCAGAGTTTGCATGAGATTTACATCATCAATCAAGCAATTGATCATGCAAGCAACCCTCTATAAATAAACAATAAAGACCAAGGCTAAACAGAATTTTTAAAATTGATAAAAAAAAAAATTATGAACAACATGAAGATGATACTTGAATTAATGACAAATGCAAAACTTTACAGTTATAAATCAAATAAGCCAAACATATTGATTGATTGATTGTTGCTTTAGGTCCAGCGGACTCTTCCGAGCCAAATCAGGACCGGACAACCCCCGATCCGCATAAAAGATCTGCTGAAACAACCCTAGTGGGAAAATTGAATGCCCTCCACCGGCCAGTCACTTTACAATTAAGACATCCCACGCGGGGGACGGCTGAGGGTTTACCTCAACTACGCGAACCCCCGGTTACAAAAACAAAATAGAATACAAACATCATTATAAATTATCAACAAAACACATACATATAAAATGCCTATAGTGCTAAATACTAACATCATAGGAAGCCCTAGTGACCACCCAGCAGAAAGCGTCCAACACTCCCAAGCTGATCCAACAGACCTCATACACAAACAAGGAGTCTTGTCCAGGAAGAGTTTTCAAGAAAAAAGGTAGGTCATTGATCTAGCGAAGAAGAAGATAGTATAGCAGAGTGATAGGACAGAGCAGGAATGGGAAAGAGTAAATGAGGAAGATAGCGACAGTGGGAATTTAAAGCACTAAATTTCCAGAAAGTGGGGATACTATTTATACTGAAAACCCCCGGCACTCCACACGGATTACATTATATTACATGATTATTGCTTTAGGTCCAGCGGACTCTTCCGAGCCAAATCAGGACAAGTGTAGCAGAACCAGGTCCACAAAATCAAGACCACAACTTCGCTGAAAGAGGACTCGCCCCTGATCCGCATAAAAGATCTGCCGAAACAACCCTAGTGGTAACACTGAAGGCACTCCATCAGCCGGTCACTTTACAATAAAGATATCTCACGCAGGGGGCGCTGAGGCTATACTCTAATTTATCGAACCCCCGTTTACAAAAACAAAATAGAATATAAACATCATTATAAAATACCAACAAAACACATACATATAAAATGCCTACATTGCCAAATAATAACATCATAGGAAGCCCTAGTGACCACCTGGCAGAAAGCGTCCAATATTTCCAAGCTGATCCAACAGACCTCACACACAAATGAGGAGTTTGGTCCCGGAAGAGTTTCACGAAAAAAAGGTAGGTGACTGGTCAAACAAAGAAGAAGATAGTATAGTAGATTGATAGAGCACAGAGTAGAAATGAGAAAGAACAAATGAGAAAGACAGCGACAGTGGGAATTTAAAGCACTAAATTTCCAGAAAGTGGGGATACTATTTATACTGACCCCCCCCCTTTCCTCACTCCCTCTCCTCCCCCAGGCACTCCAACTGGGGTGTTCCGAAAACAATCACACTTGCACATTAAATGTCTCCAATTTATACCTTTAAAAACATACACATACAAATGTTTTGTAAGACATTACATGTACATCAGAAGGCAAGAAACCGTGGTCTCACATCAGGGAAGCATGAAACTTGTCTCACATCTGTCACTGTCACATCATTACACACATAAATGAACACACGTTGCTTCACTTTAAAACAACAACAACAACAACAGCAAACAACAAACAACTTCAGATAAGCAATGATTCATTTGAACAGTTTTTCTTCAAAATGTTTATAAACGTCTCCAAAATAGCAATTCCCAAACATGGAAAACTGCATATATATATATATATATATATATATATATAGGCAATGATTGGAAGCCAACACATCTGAAGCATATATCAAAACTCCACAGACGATGATGTTGGTAGTCAGTGGTTGTCTAGTATAGCAAAACTGCAATGCATACTACATACCATTGTACATAATGACAGGTGGAGAACCGCCAACCATACTTCATGTACATTAGACAATTTGTGCCTTATGTCATTAGGCAAGAAAATGTAGCGCACATCAGGAAAGCGTGAACACATGCCTGCCATCAGTAAACACATATTCATAAAAACGTATTCTTGGCAATAACTAATCTACAAATATCTTCACCTGTACAGCAAGTTCTGTCTGTAAGGCAATTTCTGCCTAAACCCTAGTAAGGCACTTGCCAAATTATTTGGCCTTTCCTGTCTGTTGTTAGGCAATTCCCCACTGAGGTTAGGCAGGCAGGCAAGTAGATTAACGTCCCCAGACACATAAGCATATAGGGGACTTGGATGAACGAGGTCCGATGTAATAAGAAGTCGTTTTGCAGAATGGAGTCAAATGAAGAAGGAGCGCAAAAGCTGCTACAACAACCAGCAGGAAGATGCGTTGAATCGGAAGGAAGACGGCGTCAATAATGTAGAGTTAAGATGTGACAAGGGTGGCAAAAGGGACGCCAAGACAAGGCCGCCAAAGGTATAGCAGAGGGAGGGAGGAGGGCCAAAGGGCGACTAGGAGGGCAGAGTGAGCGGATTATTTATTGTCTAAGGAGAGATAAAATAATTTTTATATGAAGACAGACCAGGGGCCCGTTCGGATTGGAAACGGTACGCACGCCGCGGGCGTGCGCATGCGTTGGCGAGCGGTGGCTGAAGGTAGTATGCCGCGTGCTTCATGATATCGGAGCACAGCACTGCAGCAATCGTCTTCACACGGTTTCTGTTTACAATCATTCCTTCTTCTGCCGCCATTTTGAAAACGCTCACCACGCGCAAACCGTTTCATAAGGCAAAGTGTGCAGTGCGAGCGCTCACCGCAGGCGTTTTGTTCTAGGCAACAGGCCCCAGGTCTGCCGGGTTATTGCACGGAACAGTATAGGGCCTATATTATATAAAAACAATCAAATTATAGAAATTTAATCTAAAATTAATGATAAAACACGTCCGAGTAAGATTAAAAGCGGGTTAAAAAGAAAACTGCACCAGATCAAGCTTGAACCAGAGCGGCAGCCAGCGGGCACGCGGAAAGGCCAGTTTAGGTAGGATCCGGTCCCACCACTGGGTCAGGACTGTCTCGGATTACCACGCCCATAGACTTGAGAGCAGCCTCCGTCAAAAGGGACTTTACATTACATTACATGATTATTGCTTTAGGTCCAGCGGACTCTTCCGAGCCAAATCAGGACCGGACAACCCCTGATCCGCATAAAAGATCTGCTGAAACAACCCTAGTGGTAAAACAGAACGCTCTCCACAAGCCAGTCACTTTACAATAAAGACATCCCACGCAGGGGACGCTGAGGCTGTACTCTAATTTATCGAACACCCGTTTACAAAAACAAAATAGAATACAAACATCATTATAAAATTATCAACAAAACACATACATATAAAATGCATACATTGCTAAATAATAACATCTACCACCTGGTAGAAAGCGTGCAATATTCCCAAGCTGATCCAACAGACCTCATACACAAATAAGGCGTGTTGTCCCGGAAAGTTTTTAAAAAAAAGGTAGATGACTGGTCTAGCGAAGAAGAAGATAGTATAGAAGATTGATAGAACAGAGCAGGAATGAGAAAGAGCAAATGAGAAAGACAGCGACAGTGGGAATTTAAAGCACTAAATTTCCAGAAAGTGAGGATACTATTTATACTGAAACTCCCGGCACCCCAACGGGGGTAAAAGGGACTTGAGTCTCAGCCGTAATGTATAGACTACATCTCTAGCAGAACGCCGGTTGTAGATGGAGACAACTTAGGAAAGGAATGCTCCGCTATTTACACAGGGGAGCCAGAGCCGGGGGGTGGGGGGGGGGGGTCTACGACATCCCGTCCCGCGTACTATTTGGGCTCGAGGCAGGGGCCTTGGAGTCGGACTGTGAACTGGCTGTGTGACCGGGAGAAGACGGATTTCCCACAGCCAAGCTATGAACCGTAACGACAAGCCCAGCCACCGTGTGAACAAGTCTCTCCACCAAGCCTTCGAGCCTGAGTAAGGCAGCCCAGGATCTCTACTGCCATCGGGAGGCGCAGAACCTGTCACTTAAGGGTTCGAATCCCTAGCGGTCTCTGTGACTGTGGGGTGCGGCAATGCACCCGAACCATCAACTGTCGAAGAAGGAGGGGGCGGGAGGGGGGGGGGGAAGGCGATAAACGCCCTCACAGGAGAAACGGGAGCACTAGGGCTTAAAATGAAGAACTAACTAATCCGTGTGAGCCCCCCTTACTCCCTGCCTCCCCAGGTGAAAGAATCTCTGTACATTCTTCTTGAAATGATGACTGATGTAGCTATACCTGTATCGAATCCATTTTTCTTTGCATCTAAGTCTGTGAACGGTTACCTGGATGGCTGGCAAGCCATCCATGCTGTCACATCAGATATTGGGCTACAGAAGGCAGGGTTGATCACATCGACGAAATGCAGAAAGTATGGAGCTACAATCACTCAACTGTTTGATTTGTCACCCAATGAGCAGAAATTGCTAGCAAATCACATGGGCCACTCTCTGAACATTGAAAAAGAGTACTATCGCCTGCATGAAAGTACCACTGAGATCACCAAAGTTGGAAGATTGCTTGCCAAAATTGACAGTGGAGAAACCCCAGATTGTTCTGTGTTTGAAGATGACAATCTTGCTAAATCAACCCCACCCACACAGCAGGCATCAAGACAAGATGGTAAATTCTGTGTCTGTGTTACATAAGAAAATGTCTTGGGAGAGCCAGTTGTCCTTTGTTGCAGAAGATGCAGTATTGCTTCTTGTCAAGGACGTATTTTCTTTTCCCAGTCCCAGCTTTGGCATGTTCAACTGCACACACACAAAAAACCCATGTACTTGACCCAAAGCGTCATTAATACTCCACCCGCCTTTTAGGATTCGATTACGAACCTCGGCAATATGAAAAACGACAGAATTTGAGACAATATACATGTAAGCAGTAGAGTCTTGAAAAGGAACATTGAAAGAGAATGTAGTGAGGCTACTCACTGGTAAGAATATTTTCATAAAAGAGATTATTTTGTTGATCATTATGCTATGCAGAGGGATCAGGGGCAATTTAGTTTAAAGTTCACAATGTTTTGTGGTTTCAAATTCTAGCACACACACACACACACACAAATCCTAAAACCTAGGGAATTAGAAGGAGACAGCAATTATTTATTTTAAACATATATATTCAATATTGTAAAGCAAAATGTTCTGTTTAAATCAGGAGGTTAAAGATTGCTATTTAACTTAACACATTTATATAATAAAATAAGTTATGTGTACATAACATCTGAGAAACAAAGACATGTGTAACAAAAAGCAGTCAGTTCCAGTTTTTATTCAAAGAAAAGATCAGGTTAATATGTCTTGGAAATTGGTTCATATAGGTGTGTTGCACGATGTCTTGCACAGAACGGGGGCAATAGTCAACACAAACTGCAGACCCAACAATACAGAAGACTCGGACGGCTTAACTTCATACAACAAACTCGCTCTATTGTGATATTCTTTTTGTTTAACCACGGCCAACGGCCTTTTCGGATGTCATTGTTGATTTTCGTAAAGAGTAAAACATTACCTCCAGTTCTGTGCAGTTACCTTTGTTTTAGTTAATAGAAAATACATGTACATGGAGAGAAAAAAGTATAAGTGTCAGTTAAAGTACATATACATTAAAGAAAATTTGACTTCCTTACCAACTGAAGATAGAGCAGAGCTAGGGGAAAGAGATGATGATGCTGCCTCATGTACAGTCCCCTTCATGTGATGTTTCCAACACTGTTGCGACTTTCTCCTTAGGACTCGCTGTTAAAACAATTTACACAGTACATCAGAAAAGAAAAAAAAAAACTTACAAGACTGACAAGTGATTTACAATAAAATTTAAATCTGTTTGCCTCCCATCTAGATGTACGGTAGACTTGCTGTTTTCAAAGAACGAGAACTATTATAAAAAAATAAATAAATAAATAAAATTAAAAAAATATAATAATAATAATAATAATAATAATAATAATAATAATAATAATAATAATTATAATTATAATAATAATAGTAATAATAATAATAATAATAATAATAATAATAATAATAATAATAATAATAATAATAACTGAATATTTTTTCGAGCCTACCCAAAGACCGGTTACAAGAAAAACAAATATTTTCAATTTAAAACCAGTTAGAAGAATCCATACACACATACTGGAAACACATCACCCTTCCCCTCTCCTCCTCCCCCCTCCCCCCCCAAAAAAAAAAAAAGAAGAAAAGTTACCTGTTTTCAACTAGTCAAAATTATTATTAATTATTACAACAATTGAAAAACAAATCGATGAGCCTGCTATCTGATCAGAAACTGTTACATAAAATACTCTTTGAAAAAACAAACAGATTTTCAACTGCCTTTTTTTAAATGTTGGAAGTGTAGCATACTGTATAACATATAAGAAATTCCATGACTGAGGATCAGAGCAGAAGAAGCTTCTTGCTCCGTTAATGCGCTGAACTTTGAACTATACTACGTACAACAGCCAGCTTATGTTTCATTTGACTTACTGTAGTGTTATTGCATTAACATTATGTACACTATTATAACAGGTGTTTGTAAAAGTCTGAAAATAATTCACTGATGATCAAACTCACGTCCAATTGACAACACTAAAGAGTGTACACTAAATCTGAAGATGTTAAAAGTTACTAAAATGTTAAAAACGTTGTGCAACTTAAAAAAATTATGGAATAACTTTAGGACGACATGTACGTTCTTCTTTACCAGTTTGAGATGGGGCAGTGGAAACAGACCGATGCGCTGCTTTTTTGCGGGCTAACGGTGATGTTTCCAGCTAGGCTGCTACTTTATCCTCGGAACTCGCTGTTTAAACACAGTACATAAGAAAATAAACAACCAGATATACGTCTATAATGACTTCAACGATTTAAAAATATATTAAGAGAAATTAGATACAACAGCCAGTCAACAAATCTCACATTTGAGCATTCAATGCCCAGCCAGATTAGACATTTAGATCTAAAAAAAAAAAGTAATATTTCTTTTCTGATTTAACCCTCACAATGCCAAGGTCGACAATTGTTGACAGCCTGTAGTGTATTTTCCATGCAAAACTTTATGTTGATACAGCAGACAAGAGGATCGACATGTACAGACAGGATGTCGACACTGCTTTAGACAATGCGTTATAATACGATTATGGAATTCTAATTGGGGCAATATTTACAATAGTAACATTACAATATTAATATTTAATACGCATTTCCCAAAAATTAATGGCAAATTGCAACAAGTCAATTTTTACTATAACTTCATATTTTACAAAACTGAAGAGCAACTACAACGCAAGAATGGCTACATAAGTACATAATGCATTCCTGCACGTTCACGTTTGTTAGATTAACGTCCCCGGACACATTAGCGCATAGGGGACTTGGTTGAAGGGAGGCTTTTGTTATAAGAAGTCAATATGCAGTAGAATGGCACGTTTATAAGGGGCGGTGCTACAACTTTCAGAAGGAGGAAATGCATTGATTGAGTCTAGAGGTAGCGATGACGGTGATATGGAGCGCACAAAGCGGCAACAGAGATGAGACAAGGGCGCCAGGAGGGTCCTAAAAGTCAGAAGTGAAGAGAGCAGACTATGGAGCAGAGCTTTACGTACTATTAAAATTATTTCAAAACAAATTAAACGTTGATAAGTATTTACAAAAGACATATCCACTCACCGATTTGAGCTCCGCCATTTTGAGTAAGTGTCTTCGTGCAACGTCACACATCACAGACAAGACGTCACTTCACAGCGCGTGCTCTCATTCTGATTCACTCTTAGCCTGTCTCATCAAAAATTTATATGGATCCTCAGAAGCACGACAGAGTGTAGCAAGGGAACTAACTGCAGTCATAGTACAGGTTTTTGACAACATGTCAAAAAAACACGATTTATGTCCCATGTAATCCAAAACAGCAAAAAAAGTGTACCCGTTTTCTGACAACATTTGAATGTTGACACTTTCCTATCCATGTTGACACAAGTAAGGTCGCGTAACATGCATGTGTTGCCAGAAACCAGGCAATATGAGAGTATATATATATATATATATATATATATATATATATATATATATATATATATATATATATATATATATATATATATATATATATATATATATATATTTGAGCCTATCCTATTATTTGATACACCTGTTTTTTGTTCCCTTGCTTGTTCATTATGTAAAAATATTTTTGTTTTTTGTTTATTATTTATTTATTGATGAATTTATTTATTTATTTATTTATTTTTCTTAATCTTTTTTTTTCAGACAGATCCAGCAACTTTGACACAAGGCCAGGCATGAGAGGGGGACATCAGATGTGTATCGACGTTAGCACAGGTTTGTATATATAGCTTACTATATAAGTCGGAGTCAGCAATAAGCCTTATTCAGAAATGGGAGGTGACTTGTCTTTTTGTTTGGGTTTTAGTTACTTAGAGTTATCTTGGCAGGCATTTTGTCTCAGAACACTATGAAAGCTACCCCGAGCTGCAAGCTTTGCTTCTGAAAAGGGGGGTGGTGGTTTCAGGGCAGAGTAAGGCTGAACTGGCACAGCTAGCTTGGATTGCAACTGAAATCACCATTTCGGTTGATCTGGAATGTTTGATAGAGAACAGAGCGGAAATTATAGGCGAGACTCTGTGTTTGTTTGCAAAGTATGTCTGTCCCATGTTAGACAACTCTGGGCGCAACATGAGGGCAAGCCGTCTAAAGTTGTTTCCCCTCGTATTTCTGAGAATGGTGTATTACTAAATAATAATAATATTTTTGTTCATTGTCTTTGTAATGTATGTAATTCCACTCAATATAATAACAGCTTTTGCCTAATTCTAATCTAAGTATATTATTAGATAAGATCACCTGTTTATATATATATTTAAACAAGTGATCTTATCTCATAATATATTATATACTATATATAAATATATGCTGCCAGTTTTTGACTCACATTCATGGCAGTGGGAATCTATGTACTCACCAATACAAAATTTTTTCCCAGATTTTCGCAAGATGTGCAAGATGAGTTCTATATAGTCCAAAAATCATATTTTAAAATAAATGTCCGTCTGCCCGTCTGTCTGTCCACTGTCCGTCTGTGCACAAACTTTAACGTGGCTAAGTACTCAGACCCTATTTCATCTATCACAACTAAACTTGATAAAATGGTGTATTCCCATGAAACCTAGAAAATGATAAGTGAATAAATGACTTCACTTCAAGGTCAATGTCACATATATTTCAAGTTCCATAAAAGCATGTGAGTCATATGAGTTTTGCCATTTGCCCTTCTAGTTTACATAAAGAAGTATGGTTTTTTTAAACTCTCTTTGGAGCATTTTGTGAAAATTACATTCACATTTCTCATGTGTGTATGACTGATGTTGCACATCTGTTGCTTATATGTGCTACAATATAAGTCCAGTGTATTCATCCCAAATTTAAAAGAACATTCTGTCAATAATAAACAGTATTTGCTAGTTTACCCAAAACTGTGAATGAAGAGGAATCTTCAGGTCAACATAACGACATACAAAGACTATGAAGTGATTCTAAAATAATTTCGTTTTAATTTAAATTGACTTTCATATCCTCATCCTCATGGGGTGTCGGATAGTGCAGTGGTTGGAGCACTCGCTACTGTGTCGAAAGTGAAGCACCGTCCGGTGCGGTTAGCACTTGGATGGGTGACCGCTAAGGTGTGAAGCGACAAACAACAACGCCCCCAGTTGACTCAACTGTGATTGAGTACCTACTCTCTTGAGGGTGGGGAAGGTAAAGCAGCGAGGGAGAGAGTTGGGCATCACCCTCATTACGCTGGCCCAAGATAAGTGTGATCTCCAACATCACGCTCCCCTACGGCCACAAGGCTATGGAACTACCTTTACCTTTACCTTTTTTATCCTCATAACTTTGCTGGAACACATGCTGAAGACAATGATGATTGTGATGATGACAATTATGCACATGGTGTTTTTCAGAGATGATTTATCTGTTTGGTGGCTGGGATGGTCATGTCGACTTGGCAGACATGTGGTCTTTCAGTGTGACAAACCAGGAGTGGACCTGCATATCCAAAAACACACAAGAAGATGTAAGATTTCTTTGAATCTTGGTTGACTTTCTTTGGGTGTAGAAGATGAAGATTCCTTGCAGTTAGTTAATGTGTATCCAGACTGTTTTGTACCACTTTATAAAATAAAAAATAATAATAAGAGAAGAAGAAGAAGTAGAATAATAATAATAATAATAATAAAAATAATAATAATTGTACAGCATTTTTTCCCATGAAAAAAATTGGTTCAAAGTGAAGATATACATGTGAAGATTTGCTTTCTTTGGTTTCATTTATTTCTTTTGTTGTTATATTTTTGGTTTCCTTTGTTTTTGTTTATTTAACGGGCATTTTAGGTTACAGTGCGCTTCTCCTAATACTTTTCAACTGTAAACATAACCATGCATTTCCGATACCACCAGCAAATGATAACTTTAAGATACTGGTACCATACCAACAGCGATAGCAATAGCAGAAAGATCCCGGCACTATGCTGGAAGATATAAGGTGTTTGTTAAGTCCACATTGAATATGTACTAGTCTATTTGTACAAAACTGAATAAAACAGTTCTCTGGCAAGGAAAAGCGTTACCTGTGCAGTAGGCAACTCAAATTGGATTATTACTATATTTACATGCCTGTGTATTTGTAATGTTATGAATGGTCTAAGAATGCTCTTCATTGCTTGATATGTTTATATGTGGTTAGTTATGATTTAGTTTTATATTTTTGGTTGTGTGATGCAGGGAGGCCCTTCAGCACGGTCGTGCCACAAGATGTGTCTGGATCCTGAGAGAAAACAGATTTTCTTTCTTGGACGTTACGTTGATCCATCTCAGAGACAGCAGTCTGTGCTCAAGGTAGGTTAAAAAGGCATCTCCACAATCTTATTTGATACAGATTTTTAATTTAAATTTCATAGTAGAATACATGTGTTGTTGTTCTTTTTATTGACACTTGGGTATATTACAAAACTGGAACAAAGCTAGAAGTTACTAGTCACAATGCCAACATGTAATTATATTTGTTGCATGCATAATTATAATAGTTTGAAGTTTGTGTATCTTATGTATTTTTTATGGCATGTTTGTTTTCGAAGTTATTTAAACTTTATTTAACAGAGTAATTGATGCTAGTGACCTGAATACTGCATGATTTGGTTGTTTACTTGTATAACTTACTATATCAACTTTTTTTGTTATTATGGTTTTCGCTTTCCAGAGTGATTTCTACCTGTATGAAATTGAGACGGACAGATGGACGCTAATAACAGAGGATACTGAATCCATGGGGGGCCCGCAGCTCATTTTTGACCATCAGATGGCCATAGACGTTGAAAACCAGATGCTTTATGTCTTTGGTGGCCGTGTGCTTACTGGGTATGTTCACAGTGTTGTATTGTTAAAAGATCATATAATATGATATCTTGGACCACAGCCCAGTTGCAAACATCTTGTAATTATCGTCACTGTTAATGAAGGAGCTAGTATGAGCTCAGAGAGAAGACATGGGTGATGCTGGAATGAGGGGTGAATTGAATTTGTTACAATGAAATAACTGCTTGTTATGTTTTTGATTCTTTCTGCCATGAATTTGAATTATTTGGTGTAGTTTTTTTTCTATATAAATGATGAAAGAAAGAATTTGAAAAGCTCATTCTGCCTAAATAGAAAAATTTTTGAGGCTGGCTTTAAATTGGCTGTTTTCTGTACCGTTACTGTGCGACATTTCATTAATAAAAACTCTGGGTTTTTTCCTTCTCTTCAGAACGGGCTCGGACACGGACAGGAATCAGGAAAACCAGTTTAGCGGCCTTTACTCTTATCACGTCCCCAGCAACACGTGGAGCAAGCTTCTGGATGACAGTGACAAACTGCGCTCTCGCATCGGACACTCTATGCTTTTTCATCCGGTAGGCAGCTCTCTCTGTCTCTCTACTTTTCTTAGTAAGGGCACTCCCCGGCAGTGGCATGGTGTTGGTGGCAATAGGAGTGGTGGCAGTGGCGGAGATGGAGGTGGTGGTTTGTGGTGTTGGGATAGTCAGACCTGCCAACCAGTACGATTTGACCGTATTATTTTACGATGAAATTGAAAAATTACGAAATTACGACGATTTAGAAAATAATACGATGAGTTAAAAAACAAAAACAATCATAGGTCTTTGTGAACCCTAAATCTGGTTTATCGGTACAACAGTTACAGCACTGTTAACAGCCATCGCACACGACGCAGCCAGCGATATGGTAGGACAAGTCGCGCGTTTTGACAATAAAAAATAAAAACGAACCCTTCTGATTGGTCGCGCACTGGCTGCATCGTGTGTGATGGCTATAATACTATCAGAAGACCGGAAAAAGAATAAACCTATTTGCATACAGTTTTGTCCAATCAATGGTCGCGTTGATTTCCTGAACCACCAATGGTATACATTCTTTCTCAAGTAAAGAAAAACATGGCGGGCAGAGGTAGGCCGCGGAAACGCACTAGTAAATCTCCCCCTGCTACTGCTGAAATCGCTTCTAAAAAACAGAGGAGGCAGCAAAACTTTCTTCCTTCTTACTCTAAAGATTATCCTTGCATCGTCGCATCAAAAGTCAACAGCAAATACGCTCGATGCCGTGTCTGTGAGTTCGATTTTTCAGTCGCGCATGGCGGTTTCGACGATGTGAAAAAACATGTCCAGTCAAAGAGGCATATTGCAAAGGCTTCGGCATTGAAAAATGCTTCGTCAATCGCTAGCTATGTCTCAACAAAAGATGCAGACTTGAAAACAATTCGAAGTGAGGCATATTTTACTGCATTTCTGGTGGAGAATAATGTGCCTATTTCGGCATCGGACCATGCTGGACAACTTTTTTTTTAAATGTTCCGGACAGTGAAATTGCAAAGAGTTATGGTTCAGCTAGAACCAAGACGACTGCTATAATTAACGAATGTGCAGCTGCTGCAAGGTCCCTTTGTTTTTGGCACTGATGGCAGTCAGGAAGGAGAAGACAAATATTTTCCAATTGTTGTCAGAGCTCTTGATCGCAATTTGAACATCAAAACAGAGTTACTGAGCACCCCATCCTGTGACAAATCTGCAACTGGAGAAAATATTTTCAAATTGATGGATTCAGAGCTAAAAGCATTCAATGTAGAATGGAAAAACTGTCTGGCATTTGTAATTATGTTTTTCGTCGTTTTCAAAATACTATCGTTTTATTAAAAATACTATCAAAATTTTATTTGAGTACTATCGAGTCCTTACTGGGGTTGGCAGGTCTGGATAGTGGTGATGGTGGTGGTAATGCTAGTGATGTGAGGGTTGTGGAAGTGGTGGTGGTGGTATATAGTGCTCGAAACAGATGATTGACAAATTATGATATTATATTGTATTCCCCATGCACATTTATATTTAATGTTGTAAGTAGGGTGATTATGGTAAGTAATCGTTACTGTAGTTGTAATAACATGCAGGCCAAATTTCTTGATGATGGTGATGAAAATTGTGTAGTAAATAAAACAATTAATTAATTATATTGTGGATTTCATTTGCAGGGCAAGAGAGTGCTGTACATATTTGCGGGCCAGCGTTCCAAGGAGTATCTCCATGACTTTCTGGCATACCATGTAGACACAGGCACGATAGAGGTAGTGTCAGATGGTACAAACAAGGACTCGTGTCAGGCAGGATTCACTCAGCGAGCCACCATAGATCACGAATTTAACGAGATCCATGTTCTCTCTGTGAGTTATCCTGCTTTAATACTTTATGTAAAATTATTGAGAGACATTTTATTTTATTTTATTTGTTTATTTATTTTATTAAGATGTTTTCTTTTAATTGTTCCTCGTTCCCCCCACCCCCCTCTCACCCCTGACACACACTTTCTCCCCTCCTGTACGCCTCCCCACCCCCCTCCATATTTCCTTTGCAAATTAAATTTGGTAATTAGAGATTGTTGTTTTTTTAATCAACACATGGTGTTGATTTTTTTCTGTTTATGATTTTATAATTTTTGCTATTTGTATTTTTATATTTCAATACTGACATTCCTGTTTCAATTCCATTGCATTGAAGAGAGTAGCAATTGATGCCAGTCTATATATGTACATATAAATACTTGTATAGGTTTGTGTTGGGGTGTACACGGATGCATCATGAGCTGAAAGAGTGAGAGAGTAAGAGGGCGAGAAATGAGAGGAAGGTGTTAAGAAGAGAGAGAGAGAGAGAGAGAGAGAGAGAGAGAGAGAGAGAAGGGGGGAGGAGTTTAGGATCTCAGATGGAACTGTATCTCCAAGCATGTACATTTTGAATGTTATTGTCATTTATTTATCATTTTTATGTAATTTCTGGGCTCACACAAAAGACTGTTTTCCACTTTAATGTATGCAAATATGTTAAATTTGGACAAAAAATATATATTGTGTTTGTTGTATTGTATTCAATTTAATTTTCATATAAACCACTAGTTTGGTTCACAGGGTCTGAGTCGAGATAAAGAGAAAAGGGACAATGTGAAGAACTCCTTCTGGGTGTACGATATCAACAAAGACAAGTGGTGAGTGGCTTTCATCATTTACACTCTTACAAAGTGGAGCTGAAAGCCACAGATTTTAACAGGGCCAGCAACTCAGGCAAAGTTACTCGCCCCTCAGCATTTCTCATTGGTCTATCGTGAAATTTATAATACCATCTGATCGCCTGATACAGCCCACCGAAAGTGCAGTATCCATACCTGTCAAGGGGTTTTCGGGTTGTGGTGTAGCAATTTAACAGAAAAACCATAGCAAATGGAGGTTTGGTGTAGCACTAATGTGAATCACGCGATTCGCAAGTACAAAACTGGAAACTTCTGCATCCAATATAAACACACACATCCAATGTGTTTACAAATTTATTGTAAAATCTTGTTAATGCACAACACTTTAGCTATTACCATTATCATTATCATTATAAACATTTTCATGTACGTTTTTCAAAATAAAAATGAAAATGCAAAAAATAAAAAATAAAACATACAGACAGAAAATAAGCTAGGCAATCATTTTAAAAAACAAAAAAAACAAAAAAAAAACAAGGGAGACTATTACTGACACAGAAAAAGCAGATGAACTTTTTTCCCCCAAACAAATTTGATTATTCACAAAACATGGTTTACAATGCCTTCCTGGTCGTTTGAGTTTTTTAGGTGGAGGCTTTGCCATTTTCTTTGTTCAACTCCGTCTGTCTCTCCCTCACATAGAATGATCGTTGACTGAAATTCTGAACGAACACGTGTTGCGGAAGTGCGGTGCTTTTACTAAGTGTCTTTAAACCGGACTCGACCGGAACAGACTACTTTCGCGCGAAAATCCCCTTGGTTAAAAAATATTATCGTCACTTTTGAAAAATTGCGTAGCAGCTTTGTGATACGCCGTAGCAATGGGAAAATGTTTAAAATGCGTAGCGCTACGCAAAAATCCGTAGCACTTGACAGGTATGAGTATCGCTCGATACGGCCCGCTAAACCTGTACCCGTTTTAGTCAACGTTTGGTTTCTCCGTATCTTATAATGCAATTGGAAATATATATGCGCATTTAGTGCTTTTCTAAAGCTTCCTGTATCCGCTTACTACAAAGCAATCGACCACATGAAAGCGATTCAGGAATTTTTTGAAGTTGTGACTTGCCTTTTGCTTCAAAATGGTGATGAAGCAAGTTTAGATCAGCAAATACCGTGTAGTTCAGCAGTAAGTCTGATACTCCTTTCCAAGGATTTACCATTGAAGAGTACGCTGGTTAAACGATCATCTGTGGTGCCCCAACGACCTTCAAGTTACGGGATAGGATAGGGATTGGATTTAAAAAAATGTAATAACTTGTTTTTCATTGAAAATAGAATGGGTGGGGGTGCTGGACTGCAGGAGAAAAGGTTACTAGTTGTAC
This sequence comes from Oncomelania hupensis, assembly GCA_036898135.1. Classification (NCBI taxonomy): domain Eukaryota; kingdom Metazoa; phylum Mollusca; class Gastropoda; order Littorinimorpha; family Pomatiopsidae; genus Oncomelania; species Oncomelania hupensis. The sequence goes on along the minus strand of CM072514.1, from coordinate 56,164,811 downwards.
CAGTCAGCTACAAGGGTTAAGTTGCTCAACCCTTTTCAGTCTGCGTATCGGGCGGGCCGAAGCACCGAAACTGTTCTGCTTCGTATTGTCAATGACATTCTCACTGCTCTGGATGAGGACAAACTCTCTATTCTACTTCTTCTTGATAACTCTGCTGCTTTCGATACTATCGATCATTCTATTCTCCTTTCTCGTCTTGAAACTGTTTTTGGTGTTCGTTCAGCAGCTCTTCGGTGGTTCACTTCCTATCTCCAAGACCGTACTCAGTATGTGTCTGCCAATAATTCCTCTTCAGTTCCTTCTCCGTTTCTCTATGGTGTGCCCCAGGGTTCCGTTTTAGGCCCTGTCTTGTTCATTATGTACACCACGCCCTTATCTACAATCATAAAACAGCATACTGTCAACCACCAATTATTTGCAGATGACACCCAACTACAGCAATCATGCAAGCCTGCAGACATTCACTCTGTTATACAAACACTTCAGAATTGCACCACTGACATAAAAACCTGGATGAATGCAAACATGCTTAAATTAAATGATGACAAGACTGAGGCCCTTCTCTTCACTCGCTCTTCCGTCACTGATCTTTCTCTGCCTACCTCTATCACTGTTGGTTCTTGTGATATTTCTTTTTCTGACTCCGCTAGAAACCTGGGGTTTATCTTGGATTCTACTCTCTCTATGAGACAGCATATCACTAGAGTCTGTCGGGTTTGCTACTTTGAGTTGAAGAGAATTAGTTCAATTAGGAAATTTCTATCAGAAGACGCCACAAAGACCTTGGTTACTTCCTGTATTCTATCAAGATTAGATTATTGCAATTCCCTTCTCATTGGCTGTCCAGATTCTTTCCTCTCTCTGCTTCAAAAAGTTCAGAACTCTGCTGCCCGTCTTATCTTTAAAGTAAATCATCGCCAACCCTCCACACCTCTCCTTGTTAAGCTACACTGGCTTCCTGTCGCGGAACGTGTTAATTATAAAACTGCCTGTATCTGCTACAATATTGTCATCGGTTCTGCTCCTTCTTATCTATCTGACCTTGTCTCCCTTTACACTCCATCTCGTTCCCTTCGCTCATCCACAGACTGTCGTCTTCTCCGTCAGGGCCGTTACAAAAGAAAATCTAATGGTTTCCGCTCTTTTGCTGTCCACGGCCCTCACCTATGGAATTCTCTCCCCTTTCATGTTAGACATTCTACCTCCTGCGAATCGTTCAAATCCCACCTTAAAACGTATCTTTTCTCAAAAGTCTTTCAGCAGTATCTGTAGTTGTAAAAGGGGTTTGGAGGAGTGAGGGGTTAAGTAGTAATTTAGTATGTTTTTGTCATATTGATTTACACAGCAGTAGTATGTACGCGTGAAAGAGTAATTTGTCTTATAATTATAGTATATGTATAGTGTGTATATGTGTTTGCGTATGAAAGTGTGCGTGTATAGCGCTTAGATCCTTAGGGTAGGCGCTTTATAAATGCTAGTTATTATTATTATTAAGAGGATGTTTACTGAAATGTGTTAGATCTGGTGAGTGCCTGAGAGATTAATTAAGATTGCTGATGATTAATATTTGCAAATTGCGTGTGTATTGGTTCAACAGCAGACATTTTTTGCCTTTATGCAACAGCTCGTAGCTCCTCAAGGTGTAAAATGTATTATAAAAACGAAGGTTATGATAGGATGACGACGAGTGTGTGGTGGGCATAAACGCAGTGGGCGTGGGAGTGTGTATATGTGGGTGTGGATGCAGGTGTGTGCGTGAATGCCTACGTGCTTTCATTTTATGTGTAAATTCCCATCTCACATATCATTCTCACAACAGGTTTATTTTGTTGATAATTAATTATGTATGATCTTGCCCTATGTAATGTGTTTTTATACAGTGAGTATCCTTGTGACAAACAAAATTTTCCTTTTTGAAGGAATAAAGAATATATTGACTTGACTTGATGACGATGATGATGAAGCATGTACAATGTTGGGAATGATGATGATTCTAAGGATGTTGATGGTAATGATTGTGATGATGATTATCATGGTGATGATATGTACCCAGGTCCTGCATTTACAAGAACGAGAACAGCGGGCAACAGTACTGGCTGAAGATGCAGCACTTGGAACCTGTACCTCGCTTTGCTCACCAGCTAGTGTACAATCATAAAACCAAGGTCAGTTGAAGAAAGGGTTGAAGGGCAGTGCCTCTTCCTTTTCCTCCCAACCTTTTCTCTGCAGTTCATACACCTACTCCTTTTCTTCTTCATTGTGTTCCTTTTCTTTATATTGTTGCTGTTATTGCTAACAGTTAGTGTAAGTAGATGCAGGTCTCATGGATGATTTGTTTTTAAATTCCAGATTTAAATGTCCTTTTGGTTTCACCTAGGATGACTAGAACGCGTATAAAATATAAAACTAATGCATGAATCTCAAATAAAAATGATTACTTGCTTACAACGTTAATTTGTATTTATTTGTTTTTGACTGATCCTCTTTGCTTGCAGTTCTAAACATTCCTTCTAATTTGTACTCTGTTTTTCTCTCCCCTCTTTATTTCTCTCTTCTCTCTCACTTTCTCTCTTCTCCTTGTATCTCCACTATCTCTATCCCCCCTCTCTAAAAAATATGGTCATTTTCTTCTTTTTTTTAATCCCTTTCAGAAACATTATTTGTTTGGAGGCAACCCAGGAAAAGACAGTTTACCAAAGATGAGGCTGGACGATTTCTGGTGTTTACAGGTAATGATCAAAATTGTTGTTCTGCACAAACCTATTTTGCATGACTGTATACAGAAATCACAAGACATGCAGTTTGCCGAGTATTCACTATTCTGGGTGTCATTAGTAAAAGTTACAACTTTTTTTTTTTTTTTTTTTTTATAATGACAAACAACCTTGCCTCAGTCTTTGAACAGATCAAATCAAGAACATTATTTGACTTGGCAGACGTAATTATTTATGAATCACCCTGCTTCTAACAAAATTGTACAGTTCCTTGCCTGCTTTGCTGTATTTTTAAAAATGCAATTTAGGTATTTTAGACATAGTTGATAATATAGTATGTTAGAATGTCTTGTATATTTTATTTCAACACAAGTTTCAAGTTTCTTTGTGTGTTTTCAGCTATCCAGGCCATCACAACCAGTACTGCAGCGCAAGTGCCAGTACCTGATCCGTAAATACCATTTTCTGGAGCTTGCATGTACGGACAAGTGCTCGGCCATGGATTATCTTCAGACGAAGGTCCACGAAATGGTTGATGAGAAAGATAGCAAAGAAACTAAAGAAGTATGCAGAACAAGGCGGTTCTTTGTTTTGTTAAATTATGCAATACACCTAACTTTTTCCTTTAAATTGAAATTAGAGAAGAATCACATCCATATTCAAGTTTATTTGTTGTTCAGAGAGACCCACATGATTGTGCATAGAGCATTTGTAATTTAATGAAGTTTACTTTTTTGAGAACAGCAAGGATACATATTGTGACTTTGATTATAATTTGAATTTTAAAAAAATCCACCATTCCAGTCTCAAGATATGAATTGCGCAAAATATTCTAGTTGGTGTATATTTAATGTATGAATGATGTATAATATTTTAATTCCAAGACATGAGTAAATATATCCCAGTTCCAAACTATGAATTTCCTTTAAAGTTTCATCTACAAGATCACTTTCAAGGTAGGGATAACTTAACATATGTCAAATTCATGATATGAAGAATGTAATATTCCAATTATAAGACAGGAATAACTTACTTCAGCTCCAGCATATAAATAATAGATGTTCTGGTATATGAATTTCTTATGGTGTTTCAGTTCCAAGATAGAATACCAAACGTAATGTTTTGATGTATTGCAGTTCCAGTCATTAGCAACCAACCTGTTCAAAGAGTATGAAGCTGGAGATTCAGTACTCACTGCGGGTTAGTGAAATTATTATTTGCGAGTCTTATTTTCTGTGCTTTTTTTTGGTTCTCCATTAACCCTGTCTTGCAGTTGTTGGCAATCATCAGCCTCTTTATTCATGACCAGCAGCAGTACAAATACAGTGTTTCACTTTTGAGTTTAAAGTTTTGTTGCCCATTCCCAATTATCAATAAAAACATATTTTCTTAGGACCTGTTCATAAAATGTCTTGGATCGTTTTAAAATTAATGTTTTCTTTCCAGTCATAGACATAAAACGATTCTGTAATTATTCTTAAAACCCTACTGTAAACAGATAGATTTTTTGCTGACCTCAAAAACTGAACTTCAAGGAAGAGGTATAGTGAAAAAGTAAGACACTAAAATGATACTTGGTGTATACATCAGTATTTTATAAGTATGTTTTAAAGACCTAATATTTTTTCTTCTTTCTCTTCAAGGTTAGTAATTATCTGTAAGTTTCTGTAATAGCGCCATGTGTGACAAATAATCATGTTGGATTTTATCATGAATTTATTTTTGATTGTTGCAGAAGGGGCGCCAGCCTATTTCCCTCAGAGAACAGAGCTTTTCGACAAACTTGTTGCCTACTTCCCTGAGAATATGGCTCAGCCGAAAGGCAACTTGATTGACATGATTCCCATTGACGGCTGATGAGATGGCTATAAGACAGCAACATTTTCAGGTTATTATGGAAAGAAACATCATTTGATAAAGATAAAACTGTGCTTACTACATTTTGTGAACTTCTATTTCATGCTGGAAAGAAATATCATTTGACAAAGACAAAACAAAGTGTGCTTCATTTTTTCATTTTGTCGTGACACGAGAATCCTTTGAGATGAAAAAGTCCATCCATGATTATAGCAGAGACAATGTTAGCTCAAGTGAAACCCTGCTCATGAAGATATAAAGTCTGAGTCAGTGACTGTGTGTGTGTTTGCAGCCATTCAAGTGTATGCAAGCATGTGTGTTAAAAATGGTTGTCTTTTAACACCTTGCAGTTTTCTCAAAGTATGGTAAATTATGGCACTTGTGGCTTTCACACATCTGTAACATTGAATCTACTACAGCTTCTTCATTTAACTGTTATATAGACTGCAAACTTGGAATGGGAAAAAATGCGAAAATGTCACAATCCAGGATTTTTTAATATTTTTAGCTAACTCTTTTATTGATAAAAAAAGATACGCCTGAGAAGGAATACGGAATGGAAGAATATTGTAAATGGGAAAATTATATGAGTGCGAAATGTAAAGCAGTGAGGATGAAGAGATGGCTGACAGTCATTAAGCTGGATTGAAGAACGGTGGTCCTAATGCTTCAGTGATAATGCTATGAGAAAACATGTACATTTAATCACTGGTGAATGGCGGTAGCAGAGAGAGCTTGAAGATGAAGGAGCGAAATTAGATAGCTTATGATATGCATTATTTATTGTGTTGAGATCTTGTACATGGAAAATTAACACTGGGTATGTTTGTTTTAAATGTACTCTTTGCAGTATCTCAGCCATGTCTCTGGTGTTTTTTTTTCGGTTAGTTAATTGTTTAGTTGACTGTGATCTGTAAAACAATCCAAGAACCTATGCTACAAGAAGTCTTTTTGTATGATATCCGCACTTGTTACTTCAGGCTCATAACTGTAGTTCAGTTGAAATGTTTGAAATTGTGACAAAATCTGAGCGGTATTATTTGCTTTAGAATTTTTCATGGATTTCGATGGTATTGTTAACACAAATTCATGTATAAGTTTTAGACAAGCAGGGAAAGTAGCAGGTAGGTTTGTTAAAAGTAATTACACAACATTTTAATTCCAATGAAATATTATTATGTAATACATTTATTAACTCATGATTTGCTGCAATACTAATTTTATTTATTAATGTTTGTTGTATAATCACACGGAGTTATTCATGTTTACAAGAAAATATGTTAACAAAACAATAAATGCTGTTGAAATACTTTGTTTCTTTAGTTAAAATATTTTACGCACACTGACAGTACAACACAAAAAGTCTTTTGAAAACTAACTTGATGTTAAATATTTGTATTGTTATTTTTATGTGGATGTGTGTTTTGGGCCCTTTATTGCAGAGTAAATTTGTTTATAACATAAGTTTCTTTGAAACATATATATTGTAACTTGAATGTGAACTGTGTGTGGGTTTGTGTGTGAAGCATATGTGGCTTTTGCTATGTGGTATCTTTGTACAGTAGGTAACTCAACAGCCGGCAAGCAGAATCGTATACAATAAAGCATGTATGAGCATTAGTATACTCCAAATGTATCTTTGCCCATTGCAAGCATGGCCCATATTGTGGACATTATGTAAACTGATCTCACATGAGGAAGATGTTCTCAAGATAATAAAGTGATCAAAACCTACATCGTCTTCTGACGACTCCATGCCTAAAGCACTCATGTTTGAGTTCTTGGATGTCATTCTTCCTATCAGTATGCTACTTATCAACAGCACCTTGCAAACCGGTCACCTTCCTAATTGCTTGAAGACAGCAGTCATAAGGCCTTTTCTAAAGAAAACGAATCCGAAACCAAGTACACTGAACAATCACAGGCCGGTGTCAAACCTCCCTTACCTGTCAAAACTCTTGGAGCGAGTTTTGGCCGACCACCTAGTTCTTCATTTACATATCAGTGGTCTATTAGATAAGTTCCAGTCTTCCTACCGTTCAGGCTTCAGCACACAGACAGCATTATGTCGAGCAATGAATGATCTACTGTGCAGTGTAAATGATAGAAAGGTAGTTCTGCTAATCCTCCTGGATCTGAGCACTGCCTTTGATACTCTTGATCATCGTCTCCTTTTAAATACTCAAAATTGAGAATGTTATTGAGGGTGTGGCCCTGGGCTGATTCTTTTCCTATCTGGCCACTAGGGACAAGCATGTAAGAGTTAGTTTGGAAAGTTCAAAGGACACTTTGTTGAGCTATGGTGTACCCCAAGGTTCGGTTCTTGGTCCACTGCTTTTCACTGTGTATACCCGTCAGTTAGGCAGGGTCATAAACAGGCACCAGGTATCAAGACAGCACTTTGCTGACAATTCCCAGCTCCATTCAACATTTTCTCTAGAGGAGTGTTGCAATGACATTAAAACATGGATGACAGCAAACAAAATAAAACTAAATGATGACAAGACTGAGGCATTAATGTGCTTATAACAAGAAGGCAGTCTCACTGGATCACATTCAGATCAGTGACTCTACAATAGAACTTTCCACCTTGTCAGAGATTTAGGTATTCACGTTGACTTAAATCTTGACATGTCCTCTCACATTACACCAGTCTGGAGAACTTCCTATTGTCATCTTTGCTCACTTACTCAGTCTGCAGCAAACACCATTGCAGTTTCTCTCATACTCTTAAGGCTTGATTACTGCAACAGTGCCATCTGGGGTTTGCCCTGCTCACAAATCGATCACCTTCAGAATATACAGAATACATCTGCATGCATTGCTACTAGAGCCAAAAGAGAACATATTAATCTGGTTTTACTCTCCCTGCACTGACTCCCTGTTGCAAAGAGAATTGACTATAAAACCCTCTCTATTACATATCAATTTGTAAACAAAACAGCTCCTGAATATCTTTAAGAATTGATTAACATTTATGCTCCTTCTCACACTCTCCGGCCATCATCAACATTACGGCTTGTAGTGCCTGGTAAAAGAAAGCGTAAAGAAGCGATCTGGGGCCAAGTCATTCAGAAATGCTGCTCCTACCCTCTGTAATAATATACCAGAATATATTAAATCGGCAACAGATATCCCCTCTTTTCGCCGGAAGCTCAAGACCTACCTCTCTTCACAACAGTAACTGGTACATTTTCCCTTGCGCCCTGAGCATGTCTCTGTGACTTGGAGTTGTGCGCCATTCAAGTGGACATTGAATTGGATTGGATAAGTGAACTTACATGTAGAGGCGAGGGCTCTCATTTCTTACTATGGAGTATGGTTGAGGTCCAGTACATTGGCTAGTCCACTCAGTGCCTTTGCTAGTTGTGCATGGAGGCACTGTGGTCTAATGGTAGTGCTTCGGCTTGCGGATCTGAAGATCCCGGGTTCGAGCCCTGGCCGGGCCATTGTGTTGTGTCCCTGGGAAAGACACTTTACTCCTGTTTTCCTACTCCTTCAGATGAGAGTATAAACCGAGGTCTAGTCTGTGTCGCATACATTCCATCATAACGGACTTTAAAGATCCTGACACTCATGTCCTAGACGGGTGAGTGCCGGTGACAAGAACACACCCAGCATGCACCTAGGTCCTTCTCCCCCATCCCTGGCTGCCCAGGATTGTGCTCAAATGTCCGGGCGTCAGACCATGCGCCCAAAGGCTGCGGGTGGGCATCTCGGGCGGCTTGAGTTAGATCCTGTTTCGGCCAGCGCCTTGAGCAGCTCTTGAGCTGGAAAAGCGCTATATAAGAACTATTAAATAAATATTATGAATCGCTAAATTTGCAGTGGTACTGAATGGAATATAAGTGCTGTATAAAATAGGCTGATGTGATATGATAACATTAAATATGACATGCAAATAAATGTTCAGCTGTGTCGCGATAGAATTGTGTATCTGATGAGAATTGTTTATCTGATGATGAGTGAATGTTGAGCCTAGTATATTATTTTATGATTTCATTACCCCCCTTTGGGGTGCCTGGGTTTTCTGTATAGATAGTATTCCCACTTTTTGAAAATTTAGTGCTTTAAATTACCAGTTTCTTTCATTCTCATTTGTCCTTTCTCATTCCTATTCTGATCTGTCAATCTATGTATGTGTTTTGTTAATATTTTATAATGTTTGTATTTTATTTTATTTTTTTGTAAATGGGGGTTCAATAAATTAGAGTATAGCCCCAGCATCCTCTGCGTGGGATGCCTTTATTGTACAAGGGTCGGCTGGTGGGATGCCTTCAGTGTTACCACTGGTGGTGTTTCAGCAAATCTTTTGTCCGGATCAGGGTTGAGTCTTTTTTCAGCCAAATTGTGGTCTTGATTTTGTGGTCCTGATTCGTCTCTTTGCAGTCCGCTGGACCATGTAAGCAATGAATAACTAACTATTCTGTTCTATCAATCTACGATCTTCCTCGCTAGACCAGTTACCTGCCTTTTTTCTTGAAAACTCTCACAAAAATCCTCAGTTTTGTATGGGGTCTGTTGGGTCAGCTTGGAAATATTGGACGCTTTCTACCAAATGGTTACTAGGGTGTTCTATGATATTATTATTGAGCAATATAGGCATTTTATATGTATGTGTTTTGTTAATATTTTATAATGATGTTTATACTCTATTTTCTTTTTATAAATGGGGGTTCGATAAATTAGAGTACAGCCTCAGCGTCCCCTGCATGGGATGCCTTTATTGTAAAGTGACCGGCTGGTGGAGTGCCTTCAGTATTGCATTTGGGGTTGTTTCAGCAGATCTTTTATACGGATGGGAGAAGGAGGAGGGGGGAAGCGAGTCCTCTTTCAACCAAGTTGTGGTCCTTATTTGTCTCTTTGCAGTTTGGTGGACCCTATAAACAATGACTATGTTCTTATTCTTATTATATAGTCATTTTGTATCTGGTATATATATTTTACTAGTGAGAAAAAAGTGTCTGATTTATTGATATTTATGGTTGGCTGAGTGAAGCAAAGTGGAATGCAAACAATCTCAAAATAATGAGAACCAGCATTTTCAGTGTATACAGGTACAGTACGGCAGACCCACTTATTTTCATGGAAGTAACTTTATTCAGGCACTGCTCTCACTTCTGATATCCACCTCCATCCCCCCACTTATCTTATCTGGTGTTTATATATTTTATGTTCTCCTTATTTCACACTGAGGAGACATGCGCATTACACATGGGCATCATCATCATTCAAGGAACATGACAATGATATAATTTATGGTGAACAAAATATGTACCAAGAGTATAACTTAGAGGAGTGTTATTATCTATAGGTCTATAATACCTTGGAGATTTCTTACTGATTGGGCTAGGGTTCTGAACTTCGATTTTCTTGCAATCAGCTTTATTTTCCTGGTTGTAGGGCTTTTGGACTGGACGATGAGTGTTAGTTTTACAACTCGAAAGTTGTTGGGGCACCACAGATGGTCGTTCCTTTCTCTGTACTCGGCAACCCCCATGGCTTCACTCAGTGTGAAGCCAGCCCATTCTCGAATGTTGTCCTCCAACCTCTTTTTCTGTTTCCCTTCTTCTGCCTCCTTGCACCGTGCCTGACGTACTGTATCATTACTTTTAATAGTCTTTGATGGCAGTTTTTTAAATGCATAGTAAATGGGATATAGGGTCCAACTCTAATAAGAGAATTAAGAGTTTTGTGGTTATATTCTCCCTAATTCATGGTGACATCACACTGCAGCTGCCAAGTTTCATGGCTGAGAAGTAAACTTGGGATGCTACTTGGAAGGTGCATATGAATACTTGGATGCCACAATGCGTTGCAAGTGCATTTTCGGTCACATGACAAATGTGGATTGAGTGCATTTGCTGCATTCACATGTATCAAAGGTGACATGCATGTGACAAAGTGAATAGACAAAAGTGTTGTGATCAGTGTCCAAAATAAATGTACACATGTTATGCTACAATGCTATTTTGACTGTACTTTGTGTCACAATTTAAAAGATTGCAGAAAATGTATATATATGTAGCTGTTCCATCCAACAAACTGACAAAGGAATTTTGAGTGTCATTATTTCATTCAGGCCAGCATTTAGTTGCAAGAGAAAAGGTATACCTATATAGATTACAAGTTCCGTGGGTCCTTTTACTGTTGTCAGTTGTATATATTGTAAGATCGAAAATTTTAATTTATTTCAGCTTGTATGAAAAACAATAGACTAGTGCATAATGTACAGTGTGAACAAACTGCATGGAAAGGAAACAATTTTAAACATATTATGCAGTAGAGATCCTTTTGTGTGCGTGTGTATCAGGGCCATTTTAGCCAATAATTCAGAATTAATTTTAGTCCATTTAGCAGTGCCTGATCACATGTTATCTACATCTAGTTGTAATTTAGGTTAAAAAAATAATTTTTTTAAAAGTGTAAAAGAATAGATGCATTGTTTTTGTTGAGTATATATTTAATTTATACAGAGTAGAATTGTCCAGTTAAAAATTCAGTTTGGAGTACAAAGTCCTTAGTGATATGACACTTCAGTTGTCCATTCCATTTTTGTTGGAAAGTTCAGCAAATTTCATCTAAAAAACTAAGTGGACAGAATTTTAGCAATGACTTTATGCACCAGTTGAAATATGAATGTATTGATCACGCAATCATAATCTGAGCGAACTGATGTTTGTGTCGATGAACTTCACATATTTAGGTCAGTTTGTGCTGTTTCAACTTCAAGACAGTAAAATATTATTAACTCTGCATGAAACCATTACGTGTACATCTCAGTACCTAGTTAAGTATTCATTATCTTTCTCCCTCTCTACTGCTTTCTTCCTTTCAGTTTGTTCTTAGTTTGAAAAACATTACATTACATAATTGTTGCTTTAGGTCCAGCGGACTCTTCCGAGCCAAATCAGGACCTGACAACCCCCAATCCGCATAAAAGATCTGCTGAAACAACCCTAATGGGAAAACTGAATGCCTTCCACCAGCCAGTCACTTTACAATAAAGACATCCCACGCAGGGGATGGCTGAGGCTTCACCCCAACTTATCAAACCCCCGTTTACAAAAACAAAATAGAAAATAAACATCATTATAAATTATCAACAAAACACATACATATAAAATGCCTACATTGCTAAATAATAACATCATAGGAAGCCCTAGTGACCACCTGGCAGAAAGCGTCCAATATTCCCAAGCTGATCCAACAGACCTCATACACAAACAAGGAGTCTTGTCCCGGAAGAGTTTTCAAGAAAAAAGGTAGGAGACTGGTCTAGCGAAGAAGATGATAGTATAGCAGATTGATAGAACAGAGCAGGAATGAGAAAGAGCAAATGAGAAAGACAGCGAGTGAGCGACAGTGGGAATTTAAAGCACTAAATTTCCAGAAAGTGGGGATACTATTTATACTGAAACCCCCGGCACCCCAACGGGGGAAAGTTTGAAAAACGAACAATCAAAGCGAACAATCAAGAGTAACATTCAGATTGCCTTTATTTATCATACACACAAAACTAGTTTAGTAGTTAGCACAAACTAGTTTTCTTCTTTCCCAAGCAAATGATACACACAAAAAACATAAGGACATGTCGTGCCTTAAATGAACATGAAATTCATAAACAAAGGAGCACAGTACATCTCGTAACTGCTTTCAAGACGCGTTGCACTATAAACTAAAATTTTATACTTAGTTTCTGAGAATGAAATTTAAAAACATGCTACAGAAAAATAAATAAATAAAATTTAGTTTGTACAAAACAGAGATTTTAATCAATGAAGCTAATGTCTTGCAAATGGAAAGAATATATATAAAATATTAATTTCTTTAATAATACGTATGAGAATGATGTGACATTGAGCACAAACCAGTTATACCACTTCTTAATGTTCAGAAAAATCAAACTCAAATACAACACAAATTAATAATCTCACTTCTTAATGTTCAAATGCAATACAAACGCTGATCTTTCCATCCTTTGAGTTCAACAAGACAACAGTGAACATCAAATAATAAAAAATATCCATCTCTCGTTAGTACATTAGCTAGCTTAGCTAACTAGACCTCTTCAAACAGTTGTGTGGTGAAAATATTCCATGCTAAAGCAGCACTCTCAAATTCCTGTTAACGAAATATTGTCAAGATTGCTGACTGATCATAGTAGTAGCCCCACAATGATGATGTTAAAACATATGATCATAGCAGTAGTTCAAGTTCACCATATTTTATCTCACCAGTTTTTAAGTCTGCACAATATTGACTTCTGTATTATAGAGATATACGGCGAAATAAACGGGCTGCTGTCTATCCATGATATAGAGTACAATCCCTCAGGCTGTCCTCATTGGTGGTGACACAAGAATTACACCGTCTCCTCGCACGAACATCATAGGAATATTGCGTTTCGTTGACTGCAAGCAATCGAATCGATCAACGTTGAATGCAATAAAATAAATCAATCAAAACACATTCCGTGATTACTCAATTACACTTAACAGACACACAGATTAAAATATATACAGAATGAAACTTTGATAGTGTCACAAGGTAACAACTTTGTCTTTTTAAAGAAAAAGCACTTTGCAAAATTTACGGTTGCTGAAGTAGATAAGCAAACAGACTCATTTCAAACATGCTTATCCAAGTCTATCAGTACACTAGACAATGATTAACTCCCCAGCAAAACCCCGCCTTAAAATTAAATGTTACCACAAAAGTAATTAGTATATAATTATAATTATGTACATAAATAGTAAATGATGAAGGTGTCAAAAAGCATACTTTGTAGATTTCTTCATAGGTCTCTTCGTCAATCTCAACTGTTGTAACTGTCTCCTCCACATCTCCCAACACCATGTTCAAGTGTTGATCATATGCCTGCACATATTGAAAATTATCAATTCATAACATAACATTAATTTAAAAAACAAAAGTCATGTCAGATGTCTTGTTGGATTTATAATTGAAATGTTGATTCTCTTACATTTTATTTTAAATGTATGCACAAGTTATTATGCAAAAGAGACAACTGTCAACTCACATGTAACCTTCCCCTCAACTCTCTATCATTTCTCATTTTGACATAGATCCTTTCATCGAGGCTGAGTCGAATGAGGTCTAGAGGTTCCTCAACTGTTTGTGCAGGTACAGCCTGAAACAATGTATATGTAAATTGAGCTTTAAGTTAAATATCACATTTTCATTACAACACAGAAGAACTCATAAATCTTGCAACAGACTCTTTTAGCAACAAAATGTCAAGGAAACTGGAAAGTGAAACTGAAATTTGAAGATAAAGATTTTGAAAAAAAAAGGACTTCGTAAAGTTTGAAAAACGAATAATCACATGTATGTCGATAACACTGACAGAACAGAAACAAAATCGCAACAAACAATTTAAAACAATCTTGAGACCTGTACTTTATTTATTTATTTTGAAAACCCGTCAAAAATACGTTATAAGAACGAAAACAGCATTGCCTACCTGTTCAACATCACCATCCGCCATTTTAAAAGGTAGTGAAAGCTGGCAAGTTTATTTTGGAATCATTTTTCATTTACTGCATAAATCTAGTAATACTGTACAAAGACTGATACAATTGACTTCAATACGTTCAATTTACCGTAAGGATATTATTTAAAAAGTATATTGTATAGAGTTCAGCAAGTATTTAAAATAAAATTACGAAACTTAGAAGTAAAGTTAATCGTCGATCCATACCGCGCTTTGATGCTACAGACCATGTTGATGCGAAGACAACCTAGAAGCAAATGAAAAATGTGAGGATAACTTTCGATTTTTTTTGCTTAGACATAAACTACATTTAAATTGAGTAAGTCACTTTAATATATATGGTTTTAGATTTACTCTGTAGCTATGTCCCCTCTTGTTGTGGATGGACACATGTGTATTCATAATTGTATCATGTATGACTATCATGTATGAATATGATAATAGTGTCGGATCGCCTGCTTTCAGTTTCACTAGTTTGAAGTTCAAACTGAAACAGAAAGGATTGTTGTTCTTACAGTTACAGAATGACTCAATCAGAAGGAAAGTTTGTCATGTTTTGCATTTCAATTAATTATGAAATAATGCTTTTGTTAATGTTTGGTGAATTTCAGAATGCGGACTGTAGGCAGTAGTCCAGTGGTAGAATACACATGGAAGAAACGGAGAGAAGCTTCAGTTGCTCGCCAATCCTGCCTTTACTGTCTTATTGTTGTTATTCTGCTTTACCTTATCTACATTGACATGTAAGTTGCAGCTTATCGGATTATTTCCTTAGGAAATGCGTATGATTAAAGAAAAATATTATTAATTATTTACCCTTTTTTTAATGAATTTATCATGTGTCGTTGTGTGTATTTTGTTTAATATTATACCCATACCCGTTTGTTTTAGACAGGTTTATAATTTTCTGGTATTGTCAATTTGTGTTTCAGCTATTTCAGAACGATATCTGCCTACCTTGGGGTGGATTATGTGTTGGTACATGCTATTGGTAAGATCGTTGTTCTCTTTATTTATTATAATGACTAATGTGTCATGTGCATAGCTTCAAATATGTAGGAGCCATTGTATCAGACAACGGGTCCCCACAGGAAGTCCTCTCCAGGATCACACAAACAACTGCTGCCCTGACAAGGTTGAAGCCCATTTGGAAAGCCAGGACCATCATTCTACACTCCAATGTAAGGCTGCTGGGCTCCCTTGTCATCTCCATCTTCCTCTACAATTGCAAAACATGGACCTTTACAGCAGACCTACAATGGAGAATACAAAGCATGGAAAAGAGGTGCTACAGAAGACTTCTGGGCATTTCCTATACCCAGCGTATCACCAATGACGAAATCTGACAGACCATCACACAAGCCTTTGGACAACACGACGACATGCTTACAGTGGTGAAGAAACTGAAACTCCGACAGTATGGCCATGTCAGCAAAGCATCAGGCCTTGCAAAGACCATACTGCAAGGCATGGTGCAAGGAGGCAGAAGAAGATAGAGAAAAAAAAGTGGGAGGACAACATTCGAGAATGGATTGGCTTGACACTGAGCGAAGCCACGAGGGTTCTGAGGACAGAGAAAGATGGAGTATGCTAGTTATACAATCATCTGTGGTGTCCCAACGACTCTAGAGTTACGAGATAGGTAATGATAGGATGTGGGCAAGTACATTTTTGATTGGGAAAGTTACAAATAACATGTTGCTTACCCAGCGCAAGCTCTTGTTGAAAACAATTGACAAATCCTGAACACCTAGCATTAGTTGCTTTATGATTACTAGAAATTAATATATAATAATAATACAGGATGCTATTATACGTGCCTTTCCCCAAATCAATCAGGCTCAAAGCGCGGCGATCTATACCAACATACACGCTCACCTGTCTCATCCACCCTCACACACACCAAATACACATCCATCACTCAAACAGGTGGTGTAAAGGCAAGGAGATCGCTATTAGAAGACGGAAAGAAAATCGAATTTTTATTTTTAAAATTTTTATATTGACTGCGCCCTGTACCAACATTGCTGCCTACTAATTTACTATACACAAGTTGAAATTACAATTTCTATGACTGTTTGAGCCAGGTAATTTCAGCAGATAGATATGACACTTGACAGCAAATTTAAATATGGTATAAATTTGTTACTACTTATTTATTTTGAGGTTACGTTTGATATCTAATATATTTGATTCTGAAATATATATTTGATTCTGATTTCAGAATATGGTGTAGGCCTGTTACTGTTGCTGAACATCTTCTATTACTTATTGTCGCTGGTCTGCTATATGTGGAAGTACATGTTTGGCGGGCCAGTCGATCTTACTGACCGGCAGAGAGAGTTACTTGGAGTGCAGCTCAATGGTAGGCTTTTGTTTTTTTTACTTTCTAATATATAGTTTAATTTTATTTGTTTGTTTGGAATGGGGATAAAATAAAGAACATTGTGTACTTCTATTATTTTATTTAATATTTTTAAATCAGTTTACCCTCATGATATTTGATTGATCTCTCACTGGAAAAACATATCGGGCAATGACTATATTACATGAGCTTGCAAAAAAGAACAAAAAAACTTGTATTTTATCATTCAGAGCATGGCTTCAGAACTCCTCCTCCTAAGCAGCCTGGCAACACACAACAGTTGGCTGACAGCAGCTTGATATTTTCCACCTCCCAAGGCAGTTTTTCTGGTGGTGATTCACCCACCATGCGAGCATTGTCACCAGGATTCACGGCATCCCCTGTGTCCTTGTCACCAGGAGCGCAGTACTATAGGCCGTATTCACCAATCATGTCACCGTTTTCTTACTCCAGCAGCTTCAATACTAGTTTTGATGCTGTGAGTTTAATTTTTTTCTTCTTTTTTTTTTTTTTTACAGAAATGTGTTAATTTGTAATTTTTAGTCCGATTCGT
Source organism: Oncomelania hupensis (assembly GCA_036898135.1). Classification (NCBI taxonomy): domain Eukaryota; kingdom Metazoa; phylum Mollusca; class Gastropoda; order Littorinimorpha; family Pomatiopsidae; genus Oncomelania; species Oncomelania hupensis. Next base: position 56,147,805 of record CM072514.1, on the reverse strand, counting down.
TCCGACTATAAAATTTGAATATAATGTTTTTTGTCTCAGGACTGTTTCACTTTCAGTTAGACTTAAGTTTCAGTTTGAAAAAAAAAAAAAAAAAAGAAAGAAAATTGTAACCACTTAAAAACGTAAAAAATGAAATGAATGGTTGAAACAATAGGTCAGTTGCCACTAAACAGTTAACCTTGATGCTAGCTGATTGTTAAGAGATCTATAAAAAATAGGCTGTGTAGTGTGTATATGTGTATGCTCTCTAAAGCCTTTGACATTAGGATAGGGGTCAGCGTCATATTTGGGCCCACTGCTTCTATAAGTATAAGCTTAGTAACAGTTCGAAAGCAGGAAATGGTCTATTGTAGCCATACTCTGTTTCATGCCATACATGTGTAATTTATTCCACTTAATAAACTGTCAGTCATTCATGGTATTTTGTCTTTTCAGCACCAATCCATGAACAAGTCAACTTCTAGCTTGGGTTATGACAGGAAAGACAACAATTTGACATCTAGACGATCCTATTCTACTTCTCGCAGCGCCTCAAGTAGGTGTATTTAAATCCTATTTAGTAGTACTTAGCTTTTCCATGACTATAGGACCTTCACTTGCGCCCTAGAGTAGTGCTCTTCTCCCCTTATGGTTTAACATCAAATATAATCTTGCATCTTTGAAACTACCAGCAAATAATAGCTGAGAGACTCCTATACCTCCCAGGGAATATGTACTAGTCTGTACCAAATGGACAAAAATTCTCCTGTCAGGGGAAGGGTTAATAATTGTAGATGGTTGCACCTTTCAATATAGATGTAGGAAACTGCAAACTACAATTTTGGATGCTTTCTGAAGAAAAACAAATTGGAATCGGAAATCCGTAAAATCTTTTTACAGACAAGTTTAATCATCCGAAAAATGGTTTATGCCTGCATTCTTCAGAGCCTGTTTTGGAAATCACAGCCCTTTGTTTATGGTAATAATAATTATAATAGCAATAATAATAATAACAATATGTTTTATGAGTGATTTTCCTAAACTTTTCTACTAGGCAGTTCATTTTGAGATATTTTTTGTAGTGATAAAAAAAAAGTTTGCATTCTAAATTTACCAGTATAATATGATCAAAGAAACTTTTAATTTCGGAAAAGATTGTTCACTTCTGTCATTGTCACTGATGGATACTGTTCAATTTGCACTATGTCCACAGCCTCACCGTATGACCGCATCAAGGATCAGACCACCCTTCACAGCTTTCTGCAGGAGCAGGAAGAGAAGGAATTACGCTCTAAGCAAGGTAAATTCTTGCTTTTTTGTGTGCTTTTTTAAAAAACCGTTGTTGCTTGTTTCTTGCAATTTATGACAGTATGTGTGAGACGGAATGCTTAGACTAGTAAAGAGCAAACTGTTATTATCTTGAATGTTATGGCAGTGAGTGTTTACTTTAAGATGGTTGATTGGTTATTGTGTTCACTGTACTTTGTGTGGACAATTGACAGAGGTGCCTACCGTACTCGCTGGCGCGTATTTTTACGAATTTTCAACATAAAATATGACAATACGAGCAATTCCTTGAAAATACGCATTTTCGTGGTGTTAAAAAAAAAAAAATTCACACTGATTTTATATATGTTTCGATCTGCTATTTCATTTACTTGCTGACCCTAGAGCGCATGCGCAAAAGTGAAATCTCGTGCGTGAGAGGTAGTGCGAGACTTTGTATCCGCCATTGTGCTAAACATGGTGTCGCGAAAGCGTTTACACGAGAGTGACGATGAGAGCGAGTCTGAAGAAAAGCGGGATAAGGTTGCAAGTAAGCAAAAAGCGCGACAACATTTCTTACGTGAATACCGTGAACGTTTTTGAGGAATAATCGAATCTTCAAAAGGAGTTCATTATGCTCATTGCAACAAAGAGTTCAACATTGCTCTGCATACGACATTCAGCGACACTTAGATTAGGTATTACGGACAAACATTTTATTTTGGTTCGGGATGTTTTATTTTGTTTTTATTATATAGTACAAACCTTTAGAAGATTTAAAAAAAGTTAAATTGTTAAAATAGGTCAATATTAAGTTCAAAGTAGGTAACCCTCACATAAAATAAAACGCGTTTTTCCCAAAAGTGGCTCAGCCTCAGGTGTCTAAAATTAATACAAAGTGGATAAAAAGGCACTGTATTTACACAACAAAATGCAGAACACTCTAGTATGCTCAGAAAACAAAAAGTGTTGCCAGTTTCAGCAGAATATACGAAAATAATGATGCATTTATATATATTCATAATTCATATTAATTAATTGTTGGACAATATGAAGCTCCTTTGGAGGAGGAGGGGGGGGGGGGGGGGGGGTAAGGAGTAAAATACAACACAAAAAATAATATATTAGTGTGCATTTGTGACCATAACTTGTTGAGTTCTATATTATTTTGTTTCATGACAGGATTAAAATGGTGAGCTGGAATTAGTATGAATTGATGTTTTGTGAATGTGGCAGTTTTCATGACAATAATTCTTTGATCAAATGTTGCGAGTTGCGCGAAATCTGACATTACACAAAATACACAATTTTTATCCAGCCAGTACACAAATGGTCAGACTGGGGGTATGCACCTCTGAATTGATAAAGGAAATAAGGATTTCAAGAAGAAATTGATGGTTACTTGCTAACCAAGAACAACTGTTATGAAAACAGAAAAGATTGGGGATGAAGGTTGCAGGAAGCTGACGGTATGTCACCTAAACTAAGAAACTTATAATCACACATTGAAAATCTGTTGAATTATTTTATTACATAAATAGTATGCTCTCTTGGAGTGTCCTAAAGTCACAGTTTACTAGCGTTTGCCTTTTGTTATATTGCTACTGAGATGTGTGATCCTTTAAAAGTTATTGTAATACTGAATTTACGCTCTTCACAAATGATTGTGGGTCGTAAAATTCGTCTGTGCTAGTTGTCAAGTTCTCTGACGACACTACAATTGAGTGTCTTATCTCTAGTGAAGATGAAAGTAAATATCACGTGGGGGTTGGGCAGCTAGTTGGCTGGTGCTCAGATAACAGCTTTGTGCTCAATGTCTCTAAAACAAAAGAAATGTCCATTGACTTTCGCAGGAATAAAAGTACAATTTCACCTCTCACGATCAACGGTGAATGCGTAGAACAGGTTGACATTTAAATTTCTTTGCACTGTCATTTTTAGCAACCTGTCATGGAACAACATTAGCATGTCCATCGACAAAATGTGCCAGCAGCACGTCCACTTCTTAACACAGCTCAAGAGGCTCGGACTTAACCAGACGATACTCACGCACATCTATCGTGCCGTGATTGAGAATATTCTGTGCTTCGGCATCATGGTCTGGTTTGGATGCGCTATTTCGAGCGAAAAGTTTCAACTTGAAAGAATTATAAAACGCGCGGCTATATAGAGCACGTGTTTGGTTAGAAGGGCCAACAACGTCATTGGTGATCCATCTCTACCAGCCAACCACCTGTTCAAACTCCTCCCATCAGGCAAACGCTTCACTGCATTAAAAGTTAGAACCAGTCAGTTTAGAAACAGTTTCTTTCCCGAGGTTGCCCTCTCAATACCAGTGACCTCAGTTGTTTATGGATTTTGCACATTTTGTTTATGTTATAATGCACATTATATGATGTTTATGCCTGAATTTATATACCCATGTAGAATTGTGTACAAGCGAGTGTGTGTTAGGGTGTGCGTGGTTTACTTCTTAAAATAACTTTTTATCTTAGATCATTCTGTGACTTAATGTCTAGTGAAAGCATGTTTGTTGTTGTAGAGTGACTGAATGTTTAACCACCAAAACAAAATCCTATGTATTGAATTCATTGGGCAATAAAGTGTCTTGACTTGAATCATCAACATACTTATAGTTATAGTGAAATGTCTTTTTACAGCATACAGACCATTATAATAGTACTCCAAAGTGATTTATTGATTTCATAAAGTCATAGTTTTTAACATCATAGATTATTTTGTTTTGAGAAATGTGTTTTTTTGCAACTAATTATAACTTTGGAAAAGTATATTGATACCAGAATTTTAATATTTTTAATTTGTTAGTTGGAAACCATCAAAAACAATTTTATAGGCTACTTGTACTACTTGTTTGTTTTTGGAAATGTGTAAGCTTGCTCTTTCCCACCTCCATGACCCCCCCCCCTCCCCCCCCACCCCTCCCCCCCCCCCCCCCCCCCCCCCTCCTCCCCCCCCCCCTTTTCCCTTTTTCTAACTACATTTTTTTTCCCTGTTTTTCTTCATTCTGGTCATACGGCAACAGCGCCCTTGATTTCACATCCACCCTACGCAAATACACATACCAGCTTGCCTCACATCTCCCGCAGTCCACGACCAAAACCAGTGCTGCCGACATGGCTCTCATGTCAGGAGTTGACGAGGTTTGTTTCTGTTTGTGCATGAATTAAGAGTAAGATTTTCAGATTTCCTGCTTTTGGGGTCCAGTGAGCTTTACGCAGCCAACACTTGTGTCAAAAGTAGGAATTCCTTGAACAGTATTACCAATACCTGCAGCAAAATCATTGGTGAAAAGCAGACACCTCTGTGTGAGTTGTTTCAGAGAAGGGCCCTAGGCAAAGCCATCAGCATCAAGGATGATTCCACCCACCCTCTCTCTTCTTGGTTTAAAATTCTACCTTCTGGGAAACGCCTCATGAGCCTTAAGACCCGCACTGTACGTTACCGATCCAGTTTTCTCCCCTCTGCTGTGGCCTTGATCAACTCAAACTTGACGCGCTGATGGCTCTGCTTGAGGCTCCTTCCTCTTCCTCTTGCTTGTTGTAATCGGCTCTACAGTGTGTAAGTGTGCGTGTGGTTGTGCATGTGTGGTTTGATGAAGCGGAAGGGGGGAGGGAAGATTACTTTATACTATGTTTAATTTTTTATTTGCATTTTTCTTTTTATTTGTTTTATTTTAGTGATCAAGTGCCTGTCATAATTCCTTGTAAGAGGTAATAAAGATTTGTTGAATTGAATTGACCCCACATTGTGCTTGGAAGTTTGTTCAGGTGCATTTTGTTTTATAGCTTTGGCATTATATAAATTACTTGCCTTGTAGTGTTTACATGCACATTCAGTTTTCTTGTATACAAGTAGTGAAAGCTCAGCGACATACTGATTTTGGCTGCTCAATCCAAGAAGAAGAAAAAGTGAAAGTACTGTCTCTCGTTTTATGGCTATTGTTAACTATTAGATATGTAGTGTTAACTGTAATTTAAGACGGACTGTAAGATTAGGTTTTGGAGCCTGAAACCTTTATCCTGTTAGATGACGCAGTGTTCTATGCTCTCACTCTCTCTCTCCCCTCCCTCTCTCCTTTGTCTCTTGACCCTTGACCTATCCCTCTCTTTCCCTTCCCCTCTATTTTTCTGCTCCCCTCCCTCCATTTTCTCATGTAATTTTTTTTAATTGTTCAGGTGTGGAGTAGCTATGGAGTGACAGAAGATCAACTTTACCGATGGACTGAATATTTGAGAAAGGTATGGGGCAGTAACATTATATATTAAATATTCTACTAAAAAAAAAAAAGAAAGACGGAATCAATAAGTTCTATTGTCAAACAAAAGGTAGAAAAAAAATGATGAAGAATACAAAAGGACACACAGTTTGACCAGTTTTGAGTTTTGTGTGACTTTCCGTTCCTATCCTATCCTATCCCGAAACACGAAGGTTGTTGGGGCACCACAGATGATCGTTTGACCAGAGTACGCCATCTTTCTCTGTCCTCAGCAATCCTCATGGCTTCGCTCAATGTAAAGCCAGTCCATTCTCGAATGTTGTCCTTCCACTTCTTTTTCGGTCTCCCTCTTCTTCTGCCTCCTTGCACCGTTCCTTGCAGGATGGTCTTTGCAAGGCCTGATGCTCTGGTAACGTGGCCATCCCATTGGAATTCCCATTTCTTCACTACTGCCATGTTGTCCAATGGCTTGTGTGATGGTCTGTCGGACTTCGTTGTTGGTGATGTGCTGGGTATAAGAAATGTCCAGAAGTCTTCTGTAGCACCTCATCTCCATGCTTTGTATTCTTCGTTGTAGGTCTGCTGTGAAGGTCCACGTTTCACAAGCGTATAGGAAGATAGAGACGACAATGGAGCACAGCAGCCTTACCTTGGAGTGTAGACTGATGGTCCTGTCTTTCCAAATGGGCATCAACCTTGTCAGGGCCACAGTTGTTTGTGCGATCCTGGAGAGGACGTACTTGTCGGGACCCATTGTCTGATGCAGTGGCTTCTAAATATTTGTTTAATGTAATAACAATGGGAATTTTAGGGTAAACCCGTTTTTACCAAAAGTAAACAAACCCTTCCAATTGGATTCCATGATGCACTCTAGGAAGATGTTGAAGAGTGTTGGAGACACGATGATGCAATTCAAAATAATCAAACTTCAAACCCTTGTAATGGAAAGGCTTACATGCGCAATGGTTAGAACATATTCAGTGTTTGACTCGCATGCATAGCAATGTGAGTAAATGTACTAACCCCCTCCCTCCCACTCCCCACCCCCAACCTCCCCCTCCCACAAAAATCCAGATTTGTGCAAATATGTGCGAGATGAATCCTAAATAGTCCAAAAATGACAGTTTAAAAAAATGTCCATCTATCTGACTGTCCGCCATCCGTAGTCCGCCGTCTGTCTTAGCAAAACTTGCAAGTGAATTAATATCTCAGAACCTATTTTAAATATCACAACCAAACTTGGTAAGATGGTGTATACCCATGAAACTTCATAAATGACCAGTGAATGAATGACTTGACTTCAAGGATAATGTCACAGGGTCAACCACAGGGCCAACAAATGTTAGTCAGAAAATGACAATTTTTCACAAAATTTCAACTAGGTTATGAATATTGAACTCATGATTCTTTGGTGCATGCAATGATACACACTTAATATAGAAATGTGTTCAAGGTCCAGGTCACAGGAGCTGTCCAAAGTCGGTTAGTATAGGTACTTTGAAGTGACCTTGACCCTAAACTATGAGAGATATAAAGTCCAAATTTGTGGTATTTAGAGATGATAGATCTTTCATATTATGTACCGTTTTTGCATTGATCTTTTGAAGGTCAAGGTCATTTTACTCCTTGCAAAAACAATTAAAACATCAATCATCATACAGGGAATGGCTGTTTATTTAACCCATTGTATGCAACAATATTGGGTTATTTGATCAGACATGCATGAGAGGTCATACGAGGGTCAAGGTCATTTCAAGATGAATGTCATTGAAGGTCAAGGTCATCCCAAGGTAACCGTATTTTTTACATAATACAACTTTTGCTGTACTTTATTTGATAGTACATGAGTGTATTTGGAGCTGGAGGTCAAGGTCAAGAGCATAGATAGATCAAAGTCGGTATTACTTTGCATTTTAATGCCATCCTTTTATTTTGTTTTTTCTGGGCAATCATTTTCATGTTAAATATTGCAAGTTCCATAAGGAACATGTGGGTCAAATTGGCTTTCCGGTTAAAACCTTTGTTTTAAGATCTCATATTTATTTGAAATCTGTTAATTGCTTTTTATTGTAATACCCTAGTGGTATCATTGTCATTGTTTTATTTAAGTTATAATGCAAAGTAAATACTTTGTTAAAATATTCATCTTGGAAAACTATTTTATAAAATGTGTGTGAATTCTTTTATATCAATGTTGCTGAGGGGTCCATTGTTTATTGAAACATAATCAGTGAAAAGCATATTTTATTATTTATGTAAAAATGTTTTCATATTTTGTGTCTTCACTTTCATCGTTGATCTGTTGGGATGGTTTCAGTGGATGAGTTCCACTATAGTGACCCAGTTGAGCAAGAAGATTGACAAAGTGAACAAGGAACTTCTCCGCATTGGCTGTGACGACATGCAAGTTGGAGGTTAGTTGATGACATTGATAATAATAGTGTAGTCTTGTATAACACAGGTACACAAGGATGAAGTTTATGTTCAAGTCAAGTCCACAAAGTCGAGTCAACAAATCTTGATTATCCACAATGGAGAATTCATACAGCACATTGAGTCTCAGCGAATAAGAAAAGAAGAACATTAAAAGCTTTTAGAACAAATAGAATAGTACATAAAATTCATTATCACACATAATCTCTTCCAGTTCTTTCTTACTACTAATGCGCATACACCCACATAACAAATTTACAGTTTATTTCATTTGGTTGATAAAAACATTCATATCATGGACATACAATTTTGATAACTTTCCATTTGTTATGAAGGGTATGAACATAATATATAATAGTATTAAATTACTTGGAGGAGAAGTTATGACCACTACGAGGATTCGCATATTAGGCCAGCTGTTATAGTCAATGGAAGCAATTGTAGTCATAGCACAATACAAGTACAAATAATATTATAATACTACTATCAGTAATAGCAACCATAATAACAAAGTCTTGGATATAGACTGTTTCTCGTATTTTACCACACACACATACACACACCAGGGTGGAGAATTGTCCGCGAATCCGCGGATTTCCGCGGAAGGCATTTGCATTTCCGAGAAAAAAATATTGAGTTCCGAGTGAGAAGCTGAGGGCTACCCTTTACTGGGCATAGCGGCCAAAAGCGGCCGAAGGTCTAAACAGGCAAAACGTCCAAAAGCGTCCGTATCAACCATGTGGTTATAGTCTCGCGTTGTTTGAAAGATTGCGAGACTTCCGGCAATTGACTTCCGGTTTATTCTCATTCTGTTGTGAAAACATTCGACTGCATTTCCACAAGTTTTCTCTGTGATGCGTTCGTTTTTTCTATTTTTGTTTTCAAATTTTCTTGTGTGTGTGTCTAAAATGGATGGTTTGGATTCTTCGACTGATGAAGGGGAGTTTACAGGCTTCCATTTATCAGACATTAAAGTGAGAGAAATGGACTTGGAGTCGGAGGAAGAGATCGGTACTGACATTAGGCAATTAGTGTCAGTAGTGTGCATGCATACGATCTTTCAGACTGGCACAAAAGTGAAGAAGAGGAGGGGGCTTGTTTGGACTTTTTAAAACTTTTTTTTGTATACACATGGAGTAATAAAAAAGAAGACATGACAAGAGAAGTATAAAAAGGTAGATAATCAAAAGAGAATTTATTTATGTTCATTTTGAATTTTATTTCATTTAAAATTAAATCTATACACTAGTCACTAATACCTAAGATGTAGTGTTTTTACTAACGTACCCCTAAATATCCCTAAAATTATAAAAATTCTTACCTGTTTACAGCTAAAAAATAGACAAACGTGTGCCCAGTAAAATTGGAAATGTGGAGTTTGTGTGTAACAGTGGTGGACCTCAAACTTTCTTAGGCCTACAAATCAAGATTCTTAACTTTTTTGAAAGACATGTGCATAAAACATTCCTTTTTTTGTTGTTTCTATTCATGTTTACTTTGTGCTTTTTGCTTTCAGGAGAGGCCCTATATTACTTTCAAAATTGCATATATTCATTTTCTTCCAGGGGGCGAATACCGGGGCTTGGCCCCTGGGCCCCAGCCGGATTTCAGAGATTTCTTGATTCAGTTGTTCTCCACCCTGGCACACACACACATATAGCATAGTCAGATGGGTTGTATGCAATAAAATGCGAAGCAAGACAGTTGAATATACAAGCACCAAGACAGTACTAGGAAGAAATTCTGGCATAGTTTACATTCGGCAAGGAGATGGCGGTAGGAATGTAAGGTTTTTGTAGCTCTGTGTTCATTGTGCTTGAGAAGAGGAAGTGACCATCAATGCTGCTCAGATGTACACTACTATAATTAGGGAGGAAAATGACAACTTGCATCAGCCTTGTAGCCTGCGTATATGCTGGGAGATTATAAAATGACAGAAATTTGTAGTTTATTGTATGCTTTTTCTGTCATCTTGCAGAAGTGAGTGTTTCAACATTAAAGCAGCTGGCCCTCACAAAAGGGAACATGATCCCGTCTTTGAACAACCTGGTCCCATACCTGGACTTCTTCGCCAACCAAGAGTATATTGTGCGTAGGATCAAAGGTCAATGGAACTAATTTGTATTAATCTGTATAGTGGACTCCAGCGACACGCTTACATTGCATGTTGGTATCCCTTAAGCTAAACTTTGTAGTAATTTTGAGTTTCTTTATTTGATTTACTCCCATTTACACTTTGTGCAAGGAAAAACAAAATAAAGTTTGTTACATTATGAGTCTGTAGCTCTCTGTCACTTTGTCTTCACATTTTGACAAGATGCCTTGTATTCATTTTGGTTATTTTCTCCTTATTCAATTAGGAAATGTTTATTCTTAATTTGGCTATATTGGAAGTCATTATTAGGTTTGCTGTTTGATTTTCTAGTGTGTGTTTCAAGTATGTCAGCAAAGCCATAGTCCGCTGACAAGGACTGCCCTGCGTATAAATAATATTCAACATAACATATATTTGACATTTGATCCAGTTTTATTTCTTACGTGAATCATGACAAGTGTGCTAAATTAATGTTTAACAAGTCTTGATTTGGCTTCACATTTCACACTGTTTTCAAAACGCCTGATCAGAATATTATTTATATTGGTACTGGTTTGTGTATTTGTTTGGCCATTAATGTTTGTTTTACCACAATCAGTAGTTGATATATTAGTTGTATGCTTCAGATTTAAGCACAGGCAGCATGAGTGAATTCACATGGAACAAAGGTGGCAGTTACGGCAAAACATGGGCAGAACACCTTGTCACTGATGCCTCCGTAAGTTTTACAAAGTTCTCTTGCATTTTAGTTTATGATCAATTAAGATTTGATGCTTAAGCACATTTTTAGTGTCTTGTTATATAGATTATTCTTTGACCAACAACAAGCAGCTTCTTCAATTTGAAATGATATAACCCATACACTTGCGCATTCACATAAAAATTAAAACTATATCTACCTACCAAATGCTGTGTCAATAAGTTCTACAAACAATAATTTACAATAATTGTTTGGTTGTCAGCTGGTGATGCATTTGCTGTGTACATACCTGGATTCCCGCCTGCCTGCTCAGCCTCGATATATGGATGGCAAGGTTTTCACCTCAGAGCACTTTGTCAAGGTTCCAGACAAGCCAGGTAAACATTTGATTTTCTTCTGTTTCCATTGCTTTGCCCATGCTCTTGGACCTTGCACCTTGAACTTTGGATAATATTTGATATAAATACAAGCACAATTCAGATCTCTTTCTCAGTGAATGTGTACAGCAGCTGAAAAGCTATTTAGCAGTTAAGTTCATATTTGGGAGGACATTATCAGTTTACGCTAATTATTCACTAAGACTGTTAGCTGAACAGATCCAGGAAAATTGTCATCAAGTAAATGGAATATAACAATTAACATTATGCATAATTAATGCTTGATGTCTCAAAACCCATTCTAGTGTGTGTTGAAACTACAACAATCTTTTTTGCCACTTGTCTTTCTTTCATAATAGGTACAGGTGTTCATCTGTTTTCACACTTTTTTCCCATTAATTGCAGACCTGCAGAAGAAAGACAACTTGCTGATTTACCAGACTAGCATCAATCCTCCGCACTTCCAAGTTGTCATTGGCACACAGACCTACAATCTGCCCAAGGTTTGTGCAAAGCTTTTAGGGATGGTTTGCTTGGGAATACACCAGTAACGCAAGTTTAGGAAGGAAAAAATACTAGAAAAGATCAGTAGATATCTTTAACAGACCTATATTAAATTCTTGAGTAATGGCTCATTTATGAATATTTCACTGAAATATTAAAATAAAAAATACTCAAACAAAAGCAATACATCTCTTTTCAGACTAACAGATGTTTTGTGTATTTGTACCTTATTTTGATGAAAGCAAACATGTTCTTGAAGTAGGACAGACAATAATTTCGACTGGTAAACTTCTCTGGAATGTCAGGCAAAGAAGCATACTCCTAATTTGATTCAGTGCTAAGCTGGTACATGCTGATGGTCAAGTTTCTCTGTGCATGTGACATAACATAAAAAATTCTATGCCGGATCATTACGATGTTTTGAGTTATCTTGAGGCACTCTGTATTTTAGGATGAGGCCTGTTTTGTTTGAGGATACCCCCGTTGGGATGCAGGGGTTTCAGTATAAATAGTATCCCCACTTTCTGGAAATTTAGTGCTTTAAATTCCCACTGTCGCTGTCTTTCTCATTTGCTCTTTCTCATTCCTGCTCTGTTCTATCAATCTGCTATACTATCTTCTTCTTCGCTAGACCAGTCCCCTACCTTTTTTCTTGAAAACTCTTCCGGGACAAGACTCCTTATTTGTGTATGAGGTCTGTTGGATCAGCTTGGGAATATTGGACGCTTTCTGCCAGGTGGTCACTTGGGGCTTCCTATGATGTTATTATTTAGCAATGTAGGCATTTTATATGTATGTGTTTTGTTGATAATTTAGAATGTTTGTATTCGATTTTGTTTTTGTAAACGGGGGTTCGATAAATTAGAGTACAGCCTCAGCGTCCCCTGCGTGGGATGTCTTTATTGTAAAGTGACTGGCTGGTGGAGAGCTTTCGGTTTTACCACTAGGGTTGTTTCAGCAGATCTTTTATGCAGATCAGGGGTTGTCCGGTCCTGATTTGGCTCGGAAGAGTCTGCTGGACCTAAAGCAATAATCATGTAATGTAATGTAATGTTTGAGGATAGAAATTGCACCCAAAGAATGCATTTTGTATGTATTGTGTCATAACAGTGTGTTGTGTATGATTGGGCAGGGTCGTAACAACATGTTCCAGGCTATTCTGCTCTTCTTCTATCACATCAAGACCAAGGAACAGGGCATGTTAGGGTAAGCAACATATATTTTTTTTAATTCTTGCATTTAATTTAATTTTTATTTTAATTGAATTTTTTCATTTATTTGTTAAAGATACTTTTGAGGTATTTTATTTTATTTTGTTTCTATTGTTTGTGTACTTCATTTTGTTATATAAGGAAAGCGTGGGTGATTACAATGATATTCAAGATGACTACTGTATATGTTTCAGACGTATAAACCTGGGCCTGTCAGGCCTCAACATACTGTGGATTTTTGACTGAGCTGACCAGGATATGCTGTCTGCATGACTCTTTATTTTGCTGCAATGATTGGTTTTGGCTAGTTTGAAGACATTTTGTTTTTGTTTTTTAAAATAAATTTTGCATGACTGTTGATCTGGAATATATGAAGAACTATTTTTGGTGTCTGGAATGTTTGGGTGGTACAAGCTCGTGTTAAGCCACATTAGTTTTTTGTGTGTTCTGTACTGCTGTTGTGTTTTGTTCATTGTATGTTTTGAGTGGCTAGAACTGTAAAGTACATTTTTCAAAATGGTATGTACGGATAATAATGTCAACAGCTGTGTTGAATTGCCTAAGAGAGTGCTTTTCATGTTTGTTTTGAATGAAGTGTTTGGGAGTATGGTTTGACTGATCTTTACTATAATAAATGCTTACAAGAACAGGATTACCAGTATTGTTTTGAATTATGTATTTGAAATTGTTTTGATTGCTTCTTACAGTTTAATACTTGGGTTTGTTTCGTAAGAGTGTTACATGCTTGGTTGTTAAGTTTTAAAGTATTAATTTGATGTTTTGGTCTATTTATATTCTGTTCTGTTTTTCAGTTAAAGAGAGTTTGAGATAGGATTCTGAATTGTTACTCCATTAAAGGTTTTGATTGAACTTTTACAAAGTTCGTTGTGTGAGTGCACTAAGATTTGGTTGTTGTTTATTTAGTGCTTTAAATTCCCACTGTCGCTGTCTGTCTCCTTTGTTCTTTCTCATTCCTACTCTGTTCTATTAATCTACTATACTATCTTCTTCTTTGTTAGACCAGTCACCTACCTTTTTTCTTGAAAACTCTTTCGGGACAACACTCCTCATTTGTGTATGAGGTCTGTTGGATCAGCTTGGGAATATTGGACGCTTTCTGCCAAATGGTCACTGGGGCTTCCTATGATGTTATTATTTGGCAATGTAGGCAATCGATCAATCAATGTGAGCATTTTATATGTATGTGTTTTGTTGATATTGTATAATGATGTTTGTATTCAATTGTTGTTTTGTAATCAGGCGTTCGATAAATTAGAGTATAGTCTCAGCGTCACCTGCTTGGTATTTATTGTAAAGTGACCGGCTGGTAGATTGCCTTCCGTGTTATCACTGTGGTTGTTTCGGCAGATCTTTTATGCGGATCAGGGGTGAGTCCTCTTTCACTTCTCTGGTCCTGATTTGGCTCAGAAGAGTCCGCTGGACCTAAAGCAATAACCATGTAATGTAATGTGTGTTTAACTTTGAGTATATTGGTTGATTAGAGAAACAATTTTGTTTGTTCAGAGAGACACATTTCCTACAGAAACGTTTTCAGCTTCAGTCATTTCAGTGTTTGTACATGTATGGAGAATATTTAATTAAGTGTATGATTCATTTCCTTTTTGTATGAAGTCGGTGATTTGCAAGTATTGGACTTCGCGAGAAAATGAAGAATGCATTAAAATAAAAACGTTATTTTGCCTGTGTGCATACATCAGTGTATGTGCTGCACAGAGCCATGTACTTGTGTTATTTTTAGACATCAGTGTTTTGTTCCAAGTTAGACTATTGAAAATTGGAGGAGAGAATGATTTCAGGGAGGAAATGTATATATATATAGTCTGATATACAAACTGAACTGTTCTTTTTAATATTATTGCATTGATATTAAATTTTTATGTTCAAAATTCTGTATGGTCTTTTTTCTTGTTTGAAAAAGAAAGTCAAGAAGAATGATTTTCACATAAGTGCAGCATTACAGCAAAATGTTAGATTAATTATCCATTTATATGAATATAATCTGTTTTTAAAATAATTAATTTTTTGCAGTCTCTGATGTACACAATAGTCAAGTCGTGTGAATAGTAATAATTAGATATTCATATTTGTAAATATTTTCTACTATAATTAACATCAGTAATAATCGTAAAACAACCACATAAACAAAGAAAACAATTAGAGCAAAACACAGATTGATAAAAAAAAAAAAAAAAAAAAAAAGGTTAGTAAAATGATAGACCATAATATGTTAAATGTTTTATGTTCGTAATTAAAATGGTGCATACACTCTCGATTGATTTGATAATAAGTTGACATGGGACTTAGGGTGATTGTTTATTATGATTGTTTATTATGAAATAAAACGAACATTTCCAGACACTATAATAATCACTGACATGTGAAAGGATTTGAAAACAACTATGTGAACTTCATATTTGAAATATGACCCATAAACCCTGAATTATGACGCTTTAATATCTCAAATATATGTGCTAAAAAATGTTACCTTCACAACTACACACGAGTCATTGCAGAAGGCACAAGTTGAATAAGAAAAGGATATAAATAATCATAAAGGTGTCACATATTACTTTTTCGTGTTTAAACGGCAATGGGCATTCGGAAATGGGAGGTAATTTGTCTTTTAGTTTAGTTTTTAGTTACCTAGAGTTACCCGGGTGGACATTGTCACGAGAATGAAAGCTACCCCAAGACGCACACTTCTATTCGGGATAGGGGGGTGATGGTTGCAAGGCCGAACTAGCGGAGCTAGTAAGGATTGCAACTGAAATCTAACATTTTGGTTGATCCAGAAGGTTTGATGGAAGACAGAGCAGAAATTTTAGGTGAGAAACTGTTCATTTGCAAAGAATGCCCGCTTAACGTGGGACAACTGTGGGCGCGACTCCCTTCATATTTCCGAGCATGGACTATTTGAACATTCTTGCAACAGTTTAAAAATAAAAGCTCCAATTGGAAGGCTTTGTTTACTTTTGGTAAAAACGGATTTACCCTAAAATTCGCATTGTTATTAAATTAGCCAAATAGAATCCATTTTATCAGACAATGGGTTCCGACAGGAAGTCCTCTCCAGGATCGCACAAACAACTGCGGCCCTGACAAGGTTGACGCTCATTTGGAAAGACAGGACCATAAGTCTACACTCCATGGTAAAGCTGCTGCGCTCCCTTGTCATCTCCATCTTTCTATACACTTGCGAAACATGGACCCTCACAGCAGATCTACAACGAAGAATACAAAGCGTGGAGATGAGGTGCTACAGAAGACTCGCGGAGTTTCGCGCTGTGCTCCGCAGAGGCCAGGAAGAGTTGTCAAAAGTTAAGTCCATTAGGCACTGGGTAGTCAAAACTATGGCGGCGCCTACTGTGGAAAGTGTTTTTTAGTACACGTACTTGAAAGTGTGCGAGTGTGCATGCGTGTGAGCGCTTTGAGCAGACTATTGTTTGAAATTGCGCTATATAAAATTTATTATTATTATTATTATTATTATTATCATCATCATCATCATCATCATCATCATCATCATCATCATCATCATCATCATCATCATCATCGAGTGAATTCGCAGTTCGGTTTTTTATTGACCTGAAAGTCATGTTTAATGTGAAGAATGTACCCCAAAGATTTTTGGTGCATGTTAGAAAGAGAAACTAAACGAGTCAAGGTTGCCTTTTCATGCCAAAACATTGTTTTTGTGTGTGTGTGGTATTTTTATCAAATTCAAAGAGTTGTTAAATTAAAATTATTAATTTATCAGCTGTGTTGTCAACGAAATGGTGTGGAATGCAAGTACGTGTGTACATACTCACAAACAATGAAACAAGGCAAGTTCTTGCAGACCCGAAATTTAATATACTACGAACACATGATATTCATTGATAAACTCCACCTGAGATAAGAGAAACAGATCATGTGAAATTCACAATGCTGAAGCAGAAAAGGTGGGACCTCTTTTCTTTGGGCCAGCAAGTCAGAGACCCTCAGGTTGTTGGTGGGGAAGCTAGGCCGAGGCAGTCCTTTGATACCAAAATTTGCCTTGGAGGGCTTCCCAAATGTTATCTCTCTTTAGACAGCAGCGCTCATTTCTGTGTTGTATTGCACAACTGTGATGTTTGTTGTTGGTAGGTAGAACTGCGGCAACGGCCCTGGAGCTTCTGGCAGCTTACGTTCCCAGACATTTTCATTGCGCTCATCGTTTTGCAACAGCTGACTGAGCGGAGTAGGATAGTCCGTGGGTGCTTGGTCAATTTTGTTAACCATCACTCTACACTCCAAGGTAAGACTGCTGCGCTCCCTTGTCATCTCCATCTTCCTATATGCTTGCGAAATATGGACCTCCACAGCAGATCTACAACGAAGAATACAAAGCATGGAGATGAGGTGCTACAGAAGATTTCTGGGCATTTCCTATACCCAGCAAATCACCAACAACGAAGTCCGACACACCATCACAAAAGATGCTCACAGTGGTGAAGAAACGGAAACTCCGATAGTATGGTCACGTCACCAGAGCATGGAGATGAGGTGCTACAGAAGACTTCTGGACATTACCTATTTCCAGCACATCACCAACGACGAAGTCTGACAGACCATCACGAGCCATTGGACAACACGATGACATGCTCACAGTGGTGAAGAAACGGAAACTCCGATGGTATGGCCACGTCACCAGAACATCAGGCCTTTCAAAGACCATCCTGCAAGGCACGGTGCAAGGAGACAGAAGAAGAGGAAAACAGAAAAAGAGGTGGGAGGACAACATTCGAGAATGGACTGGCTTGGCACTGAGAGAAGCCATGAGGGTTGCTGAGGACAGAGAAAGATGGAGTACGCGGGTTAAACGATCATCTGTGGTGCCCCAACGACCTTCGAGTTACAGGATAGGATAGGACAGTCTTTAATGTGGTTTCCTATCCTATCCTATTCTGTTCCGTAACTCGGAGGTCGTAGGGGCACCACAGATGATCGTTTAACCAGCATACTCCATCTTTTTCTGTCCTCAGCAATCCTGATGGCTTCGCTCAGTGTTAAACCAGTCCATTCTTGAATGTTGTCCTCCCACCTCTTTTTCGGTCGCCCTCTTCTTCTACCTACTTGCACTGTGCCTTGCAGAATGGTCTTTGCAAGGCCTGATGATCTGGTGACGTGGCCATACCATCGAGTTTCCGTTTTCTTACCACTGTGAACATGTCATCGTGTTGTCCAATGGCTTGTGTGATGGTCTGTTGGTGTGGTTTAATGTGGTTTAGCCCTGCCAATATGTTAAAAAAAAGCCTTATTCCTGAATTTTTCATTCAGCTTGCAACTGCCTTTTCTTCCTTTCATATTTTATCTATCTTTCCTTTTAATATAACTTATATTTTAATAGAATTAACTCTCGATCTGTGGAATGGACAGGCATTTAGCTTCGATGTGGTGTTTCGAATATTTCTGTCCATTATAATACATACAGAAATGTTAAATCAGCTAATAAATTGTGACCACTTTGTAAAACAAATGAAGAAGATGTATTGCTCTTTGTATTGTGTTGTCCAGTGCTGCATACATTAATAACGCAGTTCATTGCTGCAAAATATTATACAAACCCATGTATATTTAAATTGAGCATTTTGATTTCGTCATGCCACCGACTCACAATTAAAAATGTATGTATCTATTTTATATAGAGCATTTAGGTTAAGAGAAATTGTACTTTCATCATATTGCTTATATCCATATAACAACAGACTTATAATTGATATGTTGAATTATGAATATTTAATTATGTCCTGGCTTTTTGAAACACCTTTTAAAAAGGGGCGATGCCTTAATGAGTAAATTACAAATTCAAATTATCTCTCTCTTTCTCTCGCTCTTTCTCTCTCTCTCTCTCTCTCTCTCTCTCTCTCTCTCTCTCTCTCTCTTACACACACACACACACACACACACACACACACACAAACACACACATTCGAAAACCATTATGTTTATCCATACTTAGTATTATTTGTTAATCCAACGATTAATTATGCATTGAAATGTTTTCGTTGATTGTCTTCTTTCGTTCGATATAAGCCCTTTTAATCCTAAGTTTCAAAGTTTCCCTCACCCACTCCCACCCTCTCTCTCTTTCTCTCTTGCTCATAGCGATCTCCCTGCCTTTACACCACATGTATGAGTGATAGATGTTTGCTTGTTGTGTATGTGAGAGTGTGCAATACATGTGAGCGTTCTTTGAGACTGAGTGTTGATTTGGTGAAAAGCGCGGATAATTACATTGCGTCCATTATTATTATTATTATTATTATTATTATTATTATTATTATTATTATTATTATATTATTATTATTATTATTATTATTATTGTTGTTGTTGTTGTTGTTGTTATCATCATCATCATCATCTCTCCCTGTGTCTCATTTTCTCCCTCCCCCACCCTTCTTTTCCTCACCCGCCCTCTCTCTCTTTCTATGTGCCTTCCATCCTTCCCTCCCTCCCTCTCTCTCTGTGTCTCTCTGTCTGTCCCTCTCTCTCCCTCTCTCTCCCTCTCTCTCTATCTCGCTCTCGTCTCGCTCTGTCTTACAACAAACGGACCACAGGAAACACAACCTTTTCCTATAGATGTTTACCACTATTCAGTTTGATCTCCACTCTGTTTTGAATTCCCATGCAGCCTTGGGAACAGCCACAAATGGATTAGGATCAGGCGACATTAGCTTCGACCCTCGAAGAATTGATCCGAGCTGCGATTGTGGCGGGCGTTCGTTTACAAGCAGAGTGATTTGGACACACCACGCTTCTAGCGGAGTGATTAGCAGACGGCTTCTTTTTAGCAGTAAGTGTAGCAGAATGTGTGGTTGAAGACCGAAGTAACGTTAAAGCGCGTGGTAAGGTAACATGTGGTCGTGTGATCTTCCTCTGTAGCACAGTAGGAGGAAAGTATTATAGAAATTAATGCAATTATCTATAACCATCGAAGTGTATACGTGTGTAAGGTAGTGTGTGTGATACCTTTGATGGAAAATCTTCATTGGGAAAACTAGAATGAAAAAGTTTCTTTTTCTGCAATAGCTATATAGCTTCATTGAGAGCTTAATATTATGGCCGTACAGGTGATCAAAGTTTGGTATGGAGTTCTTTAGGTTTAGTTACTTGTACATTAATTTGGTGTACACTGCTTTTAGAAGTATGATTGCTCTGGTGATTCAGTGTTGATTTATGTCGCTAACCTCTATTTCCTGGAACGGTTATCTCCATCTGCCATATCGCCAATGGTGGGTGTAGACGTTAAACTTCAATGTTCGTTCATTGTGGCATACACTACTTTCAAATGTGATTAGCGCGGGCTTCTGCAGAGTAAGTATAGAAGACGTTTTGTTACAGACCTTAGTTACAGAGCTTCGATTAGAGGTATATTTGGGCTAAGGATACTGTGACCGTGGTAAAGTCTTGAAATAGAATTCAATAGGTTTACATGCACGATGAGTTGGGATGCACTGCTTTTAACGGAGTGATTAGCATGCGACTTCTTTCAGAAGTAAGTGTAGCAGACGTTTTGTTATAGACAATCGTTAGAGAGCTTCGGTGAGAGGTATAATATTATTTGTACTGTGACCGTCAAGTTTAGGTTTAGAGTAATATATTTGTACCTTAACACTGATTGAGTTATATCTACTGCTTTAAACGGAATGATTAGCAGATGGTCTCTTTCAGAGTTTAGTGTAACAGAGATACATTAGTTACAGAGCTTCTGTTAAATGAACTGTTAGTGATCAAGGTTTGGTATGGCGTTCAATTGGTTTACATGTACATTGATTGACACGGTGCCTTTAACGAAGTGGTTAGCGGGAGGCTTCATTTAAAGTAAATGTTGCACACTCTTTGTAACATTAGAGGGCTTCATTGAAAGGTACATTTTTGTGTGCTGTGTTTGGAGGGTCTACTTTGAGGAGTAATTTAGGCAACTTATGTTATAATAGAGAGAGACTAATTTTTAAATGAGCGATTAGTCATTAGCGGGTGACGTCTTTTTAGAGTAAAGTGTTGCACACTCTTTATAGCGTTAGAGAGCTTCGCTGAAAGGTAGTCTACATGTCCTGAGTGTGTTGGAAGTCGATTTAGCATTGAATTCTTCGGTACTTTGAGGCGTGAGTTAGGCTTCTTATATAACAATAGAAGTAGACTGAGTTTTAACCGAGCGATCAGAAGTATTTTTCAAAGTAAGTGTAGTCGAATGATTTGGTAGAATAATTTTTAGTTGAAGGGGAAAAAAGTTGTTATTTGGATTGGAAATCTTCATTTGGGATACTGAGTTGTCGGTTCCTTGGAACTGTCGTTTGCTACAGTTCTTAGATGACTTGTGTAAGAACAGAATGCTGTGAAAGTGAATGATCATGCATGTTGATGTAAAATTCTTGTATGTTTTAGTTTTGTGATCGGAAGATTCTGATTCTAACGGAGTAATGAGCAGATGGTTTTTTCTTCCAAAGCTACAAAGAGTTATATGTTTTTTAATTTTTTCTTGTTTAAAGATCTAAGATAATTATTTTGCACACATACAAAATTATTATTTCCCGAGCTCAGAAACTCGTTTCAACTTCTATTCTCGGTATGTCGTCGATAGTCACTTGAATGCACCTTTGACCGTCATAATCTTAATACCTGGCTTTGGTCGTTATTGGTATTAATGACACCTGTCCTCCACCGGGCTACATGCCCAACAGTGCACTGCATGGGGCACCTAGACACTTTGGAGTTTGTATGATGTATTGTTCAGGGATTTGGTAAGAACTAAATAAGCTTAAGGACACCAAAGAGTAGACATTGTAGTAGTAAACATTTTAGCACAATACTCTTTTGGGGACACAAACAAGTTTGTGCAGACTCAGTACGCGCGGCTAATGAATCTTAGCCCTCATAACTTTAGTGCTAGTGCCCATTTGGTGATGAAAGGGATCGGATACACCCGCTAAGATACACGCTATGCAGCATGCACCGTACAGCTTTAAAAAAAAAAGATTTATCGACCCAATGACACACTGCAACGGCGCCTTCCTCCTGTTTTGACTGTGTGATAAAAATTAAATATTTTTTTAAATATACTATTTAATACAAGTCCTTTGTTTTTTATGTAACAAAGAATAATTCAAAAGAAAATGACACACATAATCACCACATTTGAACAATTTGTACTTTGGAGAATTCGTACGTTCAACCCGTTTCAGTTCTTATATGTAAGCTTACACTATTAGTACGGGTTTGTCAGCATCGTTACTCACAGTCGTAGCTTCATTGGTAGAGGGTTTTATTTATTCTAATCAGTGTAACCTAGACTATATAAAAAAAGAGCCAGTTCAGTTTGTTTACAGTTCGTTCGTTGGATCTTGCGGTGGTGTTGTCAAAAGAGTTTTTATTCATGAAAATTTACTTCAAGTATTATAACGTTATAGACATCTAGTGTAATTATAAGGTCAGAGAGCGAGAGAGAGATACAGAGACAAAGACAGAGACAGAGAGCGGAACAGATAGAGGCAGAGAAAGAAAGAGAGAGAAAGAGAGAAAGAGAGAGAGAGAGAGAGAGAGAGAGAGAGAGAGAGAGAGAGAGAGAGAGAGAGACCGACAGACAGAGACAGACCTGACAGGCAGACAGACATACAGAAAAAGAAGGAAAACGGAGGAGGCAAAGAGATGGGCGTGAAATTTCAGCTTTGTAACGTCTAAAATTGACGCAGCTAAAGGGTGGAGTTTGGCATTGTTGGGATACAATAACGGCAATAATTTAAAGCGCACCAGTTAACGCAATTAAGCAATTGTTATCATTGTAAGTATGCTAATAGTGTTAATCTTTCACCCTCTCAAACTTAAAAAGACGCTGCGGCAAATTACGGATATCTAATAATTAGAACCATCTAGATCTAATAATTAATATATTTAGCAATTAAGAACGTAATTTATTATGGTTGGTGCATCTTCGGGTTTGAAATTTAAATGCCGTTTGCACTTGCATCACAATACACTGAAGTCTTTAAAATTCAGTTTGCACTAGCATCGGTTTTGAAAAAATGCAAGTGATTAAAATAGACTGAAGTGATTAAAAGAGATTTCCGTTATTCAGATGATCAGTCTTAAAAAATAGCTGACCTTATTCTTTGAGTTAGTTTTTAAATTACAGTACAATAAAGTAAGTACAATGAACCAAAACATATGTGTGTTAAGTATTCGACATCCAGATACTTTTAACGGCAGAAGTCTTCGATTCATAATTTGCGGGCGCAAGTCTGAAGGATTTGTTTTAACGTTCAAAAGGACACACGTCATGAAGTTGCCTCTGTGACCGTTTGACTGCTTCTGACCCATTAGTGCCGACCGACACAACCCAGCTTAGGGTCATAACCCTTGACATCGGAGGTTGAACCCTTTGATGGAAACTGTATAAGGGATAATTTTCAAATTGTGATGCAATTTTTGAAAACCCTCAAGGTAACGTTGACTTAGTCAGAGGTTACCGACTGTCGCGATGAGTGGTGGGGTGACCTTACCCTCCATCACGGGGGCCACGACCCACAGGTCAAGATCGGGCAGTCGTGCCGGCTCGGCCAACAGTGTTGGACATCATCAACCCTTCGCAACACAGAAAGGCAGCACGCCACAAAACTTGTACTCAGGTGAGAGGTGATAATGATGTTGATGATGATGATGATGATGATGATGATGATGATGATGATGATGATGATGATGATGAAGATGATGATGATGATGATGATGATGATGATGATGATGATGATACAATTAGCGCGGTAATGGTAACATTAACGACGATGAAGGTTGAGGATGGATGTAAGCTTATTTGCATGACGGCGTTGACGAGATTGTATGTATGAAGACGACGACTATAATAGATGAGTTCAATTTGAAAACTGTTGCGATTCAGAGAAAAGTTCAGCGCACTGAAGTTCGTTAATGCTAATAAGTCATTAGACAATTTCTCTATCAAGACCAAAGTACAACTATAACTAAGTACACACACGACAGTAACACCTACTCTATAGTTTGAGGCATTATAAATAAGTATTGTTTGGTCTGAGTAAATTATACTCAGTACTATTCCTTTTTGTAACATAACCAAGATGCCATCATTGTTACTGTAGACTTATTTTTAGATGCTCTACACTCGGTGACACGGTAAATCAAAATAAATTATACTAATTACTATTACTTTTTGTAACCTAACCAAGGTGCCATCATTGACACTGTAGACTTAGTTTTAGATGCCCTACACTCGGTGACGGTAAAGCAAATAGATTTTAATCCGTGTTTCCCTCATCACGGTAAAGACGGTAATTAGTTCTTGGCCCTCTTTGCTGTTGAATAGATCTCGTGATAATTAATTAAATTTACAGACATTGACGTAATATGAAAGTATATGCTCTGTAAAATTGTGTCGTGGTAGCGACAGTATTTTTCCTACGTCACAGGTGTCTATAAAAATACAATGTCCACTCAAGAAAATTTCTTCCACGGAAATTTGCCAAAACAGAATTGTGTATCACGTTATGTGAAATACGTTAACTTGTTAAATTTTCACATTAAAAAAAAAACAAACTCGGTAACATTGTGTCCCATGCGCTCTGCTTGACTCCGAGGCAAAATATTTACGTGAAAATGGTAATACATTGACCAAAAATTCGTATGCAACTGCGAGATAATTAGTAAATGAATTTATATTTTTAATGTAGTTAATGTGCTGTTTTGTATAAATAACGGCATTATTTTCACAGATAGTTTTGTAATTAGATAAACTACACCACCATCACCATCCCTTTCACACCCAAACACTGTTACAACCACCACCGAGGATGACAAAAATCACGAGGAGCAACAAAATTTCTCGTTGAGTGTTTGTCACTTCAACTTTGTTTCGAAAACGACGATCTTTCATACGGTACAGACTTTAATCCTTCGTTCTCTTAATGACATAACTATCCTTCCTCTTGTTCATTTAACGACGCAAGCATTCACCTTTTATGATCGCGGAGATCTAAGTCCTTATCATATGATCTATATGACAAAGGCAAATTATATTAACCGTAGATTAAGGGCGAAATCGTTGTGTATGTTGCGTAAAAGAACTGTGTGATCTTGACAAGGTTATAACATTTTAAGAGTTTATCATTGTTATTATTCAAAGGACGAATATGACAAAGAAAATGAGTGTGTGAGATGATAGAGGAAGAGAGTGTAAGTTACTATGAAGTAATACCACTGGCATTGAAGAGATGTTTTTATGCCAATCTATACATTGATACTGAAAACTAAGTGTAAGCCACCTGTGGCACCCGCACCTCAACAACATATCCAATGCTCTGATCACTGATGCTATACCGTATCACTTCCAGCTTCCATGATAGCCAACACGCTAATACATCTCAACATCCTATGACTGTAAATATCACACGCAGTTCTCACTGTACATTCACATGCATCTTCCTAAATCCGCACCCATTGTCTTAAATTCATTCGCATCTTATATAAATCTACACACATTACTTGCATACCCACTCTCGCATCTGCCTATATCACGCATTCTTTGTAAGCACACATATTCCCCTTATCGATGAAACTAAAACGTTTGCTATGGCTACCTTCATGACACTGAATTTTACATACTCGGCATTAATGGAAAGTTACGTACTTGATAAACATGATCAACTTTGCATATGCATGTTTGTGTGTGTGCGTGTGTGTGTGTGTGTGCGCGTGTGTGTGTGTGTGGCTATGTTCACTTCGAAGTTAATCTTTGGACATTCGTGCAACATAAAGCTCGCCTTCTATTTTCACCATTTTTGTTGTTAATGTTGTAATAATGCCTGCTTTGTGGAACCATACGCTTGTAAACCTTTTTATGCTCTACCCGTCATCATTAAGCTAGGCCTATTAGGCCCATAGCACTATGCGCCTATAGCACTATGCGCTCTCTCTCATCTACAGGTGATTGACCAGTGTGTTGATTTACTATACAGTTTATGCTGTTGTGTTCCTTTTTGTGTTAGATCGCAACAGTCATGTAGCCTAACAGAGAACTTGCCCTCTATTTTTGTAATTTAAATTGTTGTTGTTGTTGTTATAATAATGTCAGCTCTGTGTGCTCCCTCTAATCGACTGATGAGTGTCAGTCCTTTGATTTACCATACTGTTTTATGCCGCAGTTTTGTGCGTGTGCTGTGTGCTTTCTCATGTCACCGACTGCCCAGCATGCTTTTATCATTCGGTGTACTCTCAACACTATAGTTGTGATTGACCATTGTAGTATGATTCATGCCTAGCTGTTTGTTCGTAGTTCATGTGTTCGTAGTTCATGTGTTTATGTGTGTATGCGTGCACGATTTCGCGTTGTAGTACGTACACACATATTATAATAGTACCATGTACAAATATATGGTGTTTTTGTTTTTTAAATATGCTTTTACAATTCATAATTTGTATATTATACAATACTGTTCAACAGGCGTCTTTGTACATGTTTCAGTCAAGTCTTACTAATAGATATTCTGGCAATATTCATTCCCATATCCAATTTCTCAAGATCACTCCAAGACCTCCTTTGTTGCCTCAACTGTTCTTGATCATTTAAAAAACTCCTGGTACTAAAACCATCGATTGCAATAATTTCCCGGTGTTATCACAACTTAAATTTTCCAATCCCATCCTGGCCGTGAGACCGTCGGCCTGATCACAATACTTACCTGTATATAATTCACTTTACTTTATTTTCCTTATCAATTTACATTCATTTAGATATTTTCGCTTTTTTTAAACACACGTTGTTGTTGCTTCTCCTCCTACTTTCCCCCTTCCCACCCAATTTCGTGGAGTCTGTTCTACTTTCCTTTTTTATTATTATTTTCTAGCCACACTCCCCTTTCCTTGATGTTTTACTGTTTTGGTTTAGGCGAGGTCCAAGGGAGGGAAACTTATGGGTCTATAATTTGCAAACTCATTACGAATGAATCACATATTCCAATAATCCTGGCCTGTTTCTTGTTCTACGCGCTTGTAAGCGCAATAACTTGAACAATGACTTGTGAACTCAGCATCTACAGAGCCAGGATAGGTTTGTTCTACTCAAAAGCGGTCAAATGTCCAGATATTTTCCTTACCCACAAATTCCACGTTTTGTGCTTTCTAGCGTTCTTGTTTTATAGAAATAACAAGTTCCCAATCACATTATTACTACTTTTATGCGGCGACATTGAACAAAACCCTGGGCCTGACACTAACAACGAAATAAAAATAATTCATTTAAATGCCAGAAGCATCCCCGCTCATATAACCCTTATTGAAGCAGAAAGCAATAAATACGACATAATTACCTGTTCTGAAACCTTTTTTAATGCAACGCACACAAGTAACGAGACAGATTTGTTAAATTTCCATCCCCCCGTTAGGCTAGATAGAACTGATCAAAGTGGTGGTGGTGTGGCTATCTATGTCAAGAGTCACCTACTCTGCAGACACAGACCAGATCTTCATGTACCCAACCTAGAGGCGATATGGATCGAAACTCAAGTTAATAGAAACACACTATTAGTAGGATCCTATTACCGCCAACCCAGTCTTCCCGTTGATTATTGGAATTTAGTCCAAGAGAGTCTCAGAAAAGTAAACAATACAGGTTGTGCATTTTTGGCATTAGGCGACTTTAACGATGATTACAATCGTCCCTCCAAGCACTTAATAGATACATTAAATATGTACAATTTACATCAAATTACCAACTCTGATACAAGGATCACTGAGACATCTAGAACTTGTTTAGACCTGGTCTTGACACAGAGTCCACAAATAGTAAAAAGTATAGACGTATTACCAGAAATATGTAGTGATCACTGTGTACCTTGCGCAACTATCATAAACTCTGTCAATAGGAATTACTCCTACAAAAGGACAATATACAACTATGACCGTTTAGACCATGATCAATTCTGTAATCTGCTTTTACAAATAGATTGGCCTACAATAATAACAGCGGAAAACTTAAATCAATCAGCAGAAAACTTTACTCAAGCTTACTTCGATGCCGCGTGTAAATGTATGCCCGTAAAAACAGTCACTGTACGCACTAGAGATGCCGCTTGGTTAAATATAGAAATTCGTCACGCCCTAAAATGCAGATATACATTATTTAAACATGCAAAGATAACAAATGTAGAGAACGACTGGAAAAAGTATCGACAGTATAGAAATAAAGTCACGTTAATGATCAGAAATAGGAAATTAGAATATCACAAGGAACTAGATGAAAAAGCATCAGACCCCACCAGATTTGGAACTAAGGAATGGTGGAAACTCGTTAAAGCATTTATAAACAAAAAAGGAATCTCCAACGATATACCGCCAATATCTAGTGATGGGAAAACGGTCGATACAAATGAAGAAAAGGCCAACGCATTCAATGACCACTTTATACAGCAATCAGTATTAGAAACACCCGATGACGACCCTCCTGAACTTCCCCACCTAGATCACGAACTGACTGAAATTTTAATAACCCCAGCAGAGGTAGCCAAAGTGATAATAAACCTGGACAAAAGTAAAGCTGTAGGCCCCGATAAAATCCATAACAAACTATTACTGATATCTGCTGATATAATCTCACATACTTTAAGTCAACTCTTTAACCGCTGTCTATCAGAAGGATTGTTTCCAGATATTTGGAAAATTGCTCATGTAACGCCAATACACAAAAAAGGTCCAGCCGATATTTGTACCAACTATCGCCCAATATCTCTTTTAAGTTGTGTTGGTAAAGTCTTTGAGCGCTGTATCCATACCCATGTCTTCTCATTCCTAAAAGACAATAATCTTATAACACCATCACAGTCTGGTTTTATTCCCGGAGACTCAACAACCAACCAACTACTTTGCATATATAATGAACTAACTTCAGCATATAACAGTGGAATCACTAACCAGTCAATTTTCTTTGACATCTCCAAGGCCTTCGATAGAGTATGGCACAAAGGATTACTAGCTAAGTTAGAGGCCATAGGTATTAGAGGTAAGCTTCTTCAATTGTTTGCTAACTATTTAGACCAACGAAAACAAGCTGTTGTCATTAAAGGTAGCAAATCAAACTATAAAACCGTTCCGTCAGGCGTACCTCAAGGATCAGTTTTAGGCCCCCTATTGTTCCTAATCTATATTAATGACATTGTGGATAACATTGAATCAGTTATAAAACTTTTTGCAGACGATACTAGCATGTCATTAACCCTAAACAACCCAGACATACGAGCAGAAATTTTAAATTCTGATCTTCCAAAGATAAACGACTGGGCTAACACCTGGAAAGTAAGGTTTAATGAAGACAAAACAGAACTATTAACTTTCAAACGTGACGCTCTACCTAACAACCCATTAAGCTTCGGAAACGCAATTTTATCTGACAACGAATTCCATAAACACTTAGGACTAACACTGCAAAGTAATTGTAAATGGGATATCCATATAAGTAACGTCATAAAGAAAATAACCATCCTCCTATCATGTTTAAGAACGTATAAATATAAGCTGTGCAGAAAGGCCTTAGAAAATATGTACAAATCCTTTGTCCTACCTCACTTTGACTATGGCGATGTAATCTGGGATAATTGTACAGACACTCAAGCTGGTTTATTGGAAAAACTCCATTTAGAAGGTATTAGAATTATTGTTGGGGCGGTGAAGGGGACCAGCCATGAGTTATTGTATAGAGAGTCTGGACAATACACATTGAAGGAGAGAAGGAAAAGACATAAGCTACTTACTTTTCATAAGATGATAAACGAGTGCTGTCCTGAGTACTTGTCCAACTTGGTCCCACAACTAGTATCAGCAGTTAATCCATATCACCGCAGAAGACCTCTAGAACGTAGAGTACCCCCATACAAAACTGAACTCTACAAAAATTCTTTTGTTCCTTCAACCACAGTATTGTGGAATGATCTCCCCGAGGAAATTCAAGAAAGCCCATCCATTAGCTTATTAAAAAGACACCTTTCCAAAGATGATCCACTTGTTCCATTGTACTATTACCATGGGACACGACAGCAGCAGGTTTTGCATGCCCGACTCCGACTTGGCGTAAGTAACCTTAATTATGACATGTTCCGCCGTCACTTGTTAGAAGACCCAGTCTGTCAGTGTGGGCATCCTGCAGAAACATCTGAACATTTCCTCCTTTTTTGCCCTACATTCGGCACTGTACGTACGCAGACAATTAACCAATTAGACCCTCCTTTTCGAAACATCAACACCTTATTGTTTGGCAGTGAACATCTCTCCCCACAAGAAAACGCCAACATCTTTACAAAAGTCCACACATTCCTTACATCTAGTGACCGCTTCATTTAGAAAATAGCCCAATTATGCAAATTCACCTCTGATTAGTAACCTTGATACCAGCTAAACCAATCCCCATTTGTTTCCCTCTCCCTAGTAGTTACACCCCATCCCTTCGCACCACAAGTTTATTAATAGCTGTCAGAGAGAAACTGACCAGATAATTGTCTCTTCGAACGGAATAGATGAGTTCACCATCTATTTTAAATATCTGTTCACGTGCAAACACGTAGTCTTGAACTATTTATCTGTGTGTGTGTGTGTGTGTGTGTTTGTGTGTGTGTGGGTGTGTGTGTGTGTGCACGCGTTGTTTTTATTTTACTTTCTTCTTTTTTTACTTGCACGTGACTTTTTTTTCCCCTCCTCCAAACTGATTTTTTTCTCTCATTGTTTTAGATTGCTGCAGGTATTTATTTACCTTTTAATCGACAGCTACTGTTTTGTGTAAAGATTACTCTTGGGTGCATGTATCTGTTTCTCGTTAGTTAGTTCATTCATTTATTTCTCTATTATTTTTTTTTGTTGTTGTTCAACGTTATTGCATTTTTTTCTCTGTTATACTATAGTTATATGTTTGTTCTCTTTTCATTGTTAAAAAGATTAATTTATGTGCTCCTGTTTTGTTTTTCTTTATTGCTTTGTACTTGTTCCTGTTCGCCAGACATTTCTTTGTTGTAATTTGTCAAAGGGTAACACTCATTTAAGCTTTGCTTTTGTGTGCCCTTTATGTTCTCCATGCCTGGTTTACTTGTTTCGTGAATAAAATTCTGTTTAAACCAAAGGACTGGTCGATTGTCATTCGTTTTATTTTTATTCTTTGTGTTTTTGTATGGCCGGAAAAACCTTTTTTGATGTAATCTTTTTTTATGAATAAGATTACTTATACATTTCGTCTTATGTCTCGTTCGTAATTTTGCTAACCCAGTAGACCTACATGATATTTCGTAGCACATTGTCCAGTAAGGAGCGAAGGTTTGGGCGTATAATAAATTGCAAAGGGCGGGGAGCTAATATCAAAATAGAAAACTATGTATTTTTTACCACTTTGAGTAAGTCTATATACATTGTATACATGCATTGGCTATTTTTGCCAATATATTTGTTTTTTCATCTTTATTCTTTTTCATTCTTCTTTTGCTGTTTTTATCTTCTTTTCTCTTCTTTACTTCCTTCCATCCTTTGTTTCATTGTTTGTTTATTTCGCTAATTAATATTTTCCTTTCTTTCTTTCTTTCTTTCTTTCTTTCTTTCTTTCTTTCTTTCTTTCTTTCTTTCTTTCTTTCTTTCTTTCTTTCTTCCTTTCTTTCTTTCTTTCTTTCTTTCTTTCTTTCTTTCTTTCTTCCCTCATTTCGTTTGTTCTTTCTTCTTTCGTTTATGCATTCTTTCCTTTTTCCTTTCCTCTATATTTTTGTCCTTGCTTCTTTCATTCCTTCTCTCCATTAATACCATTCACACTTTGCTAATCTTGTCGACTTTATCAACAGCCATACGCTAATCCACTGGCTACTTAGAGGACAAAAGAATGAAGTATATTTATTAATTCTTTATACTATTGAAACTCACACGCAATAGATAAAGAACCACATGTGAATCGGTGCCAAAACACAACGGGTAGTATGTTACATGTTTGTTGGAGTTCTGTAAAAATAATTTGTTTTGACTTTACTTAACAAGTTAACTACGGTTATGTTCATGGAACATGTTAAATAGTACTGAGGTTTCGCTTAACACGTACGATCCAACGAACAAACGTGTGTATGTGCGTGTGTGGGTGTGCGTGTGTGTGTGTGGTTTTTAAAGACTATGGGGAGTCGGCAGATATAGACCATCTTTGTGATAACCATTTGAACTATTTAAACAGTCCCGTTTGTGATTCTGTTGGTCTATTACCGAGTTCGACCTGGTCTTTTGTAATCGTACAACAATAAAGAACGTTTTGTTTGTAAATTCTTCTTAAACTGTACTAAAATTGTGTAAAGTCTTACATAAGGAATACGTAGACAATGTTTTCTGAGTAATACTTGGAAAATCATACCCTTTAATTAAATCGACCTATTGTTATGCTTAGGCATCATAATCCTACCGTGCCAAGGTGCCAATTTATGCTGTAACTAGTTTAAAGCAGACAATATAATTAGGCACAGGTATCCACTGAGCGTACTTGTGTACCTATTCTGAAGGTAGTGTGGTCTTTAGGTTACATACAATAGACTTCTTTCCACGTTGACTGATTGGGACAGAGAGAGAGAGAGAGAGAGAGAGAGAGAGAGAGAGAGAGAGAGAGAGGGGGGGGGAGAGGGTGAGATAGACAGACAGACAGACAGAGAGAGACAGACAGGCAGACAGAGAAAGAGAGAGAGAGACAGAGAGGCATGTCAAATTATGCAAGAAGAAAAGTGCACAACGATTAATGAATAGTATATAACTTTGGCTTATGGCCCTAAGAAAGCTGGCCAAGGTATAGTGTTATTTGAGAGAAACGGAGGAAGGGAGAGAAAGAGAGAGGGGGGGGGGAAGGGAGAGAAAGAGACAGACAGAGACAGAGAAAAAGAGAAAGAGATAGCGAGAGAGAGGTCCCTCATAACCAGGTGTATAGCGACCCTAACCTAAAAAACGAGAGAGAGAGAGAGAAGAGAGAGAGAGAGAGAGAGGAGAGAGAGAGAGAGAGAAGAGAGAGAGAGAGAGAGAGAGAGAGAGAGAGATGGGGGAAAGGGAAGAAAGAGAAGAATGCGGGAGGCGATGAAGTTCTATTAGTACCAGCTTTGTAAGGGAGGCGTAATTTTTTTTTCTCCCTGCCTGTTGTACATTATTAGGGTCCACAAGAAACATGAAGCCTACAACTCGGTAAAGTGATGAACGGTTTTTAATTTTGTGTTTATATTATTACGGTGTGTTATTAGGTAACTTTACCTAGAAACTATACTTTTATTGAAGTGGATTATGGCCTGTTTGTCACAGGAACTTACTGTTTTAGTACTCAAAGAAACAAAATGGCCGGACATTGTCAAATGTTTAACAACTGTTAAGCTGGAACTCTATCAGTTATCCAACACATCAAAGCGTCTAACTCTATTACGTTATACACTGTGTCGATAGCTTAACCCTTTTTGTTAGGTGATCCGCAACATATCTAATGCCTCTTTTGCAATTGATTTAAGCTTTTGCATATTTTATCAGTTCTGTAGATAGGCGGAAGAATTAAAGATCAATACTAGTAGTAGATCCCACACATAATCCACTCCCATTGTTTAGTTCCTTCTGCAGTTGCAATGCTAAGTATTTTAACCGAAACTAGGGAACCCTTGTTATTATGTATACCCCACCCATTGCCTATTTATTAGGGTACTCTGTACATTCATCTTACATAAGCTGATAGGAGGAATCGCTCAGTAATCCGAGGTGATACAAGGGCGGATCTAGGGGGGGGGGGTGCAACGGGTGCACGTGCACCCCCCCACGGACGACCAAAAAAAAAAAGTAGAAGAAGAAGAAGAAAGAAGAGGAAGGAGAAAAAGAAGAGGAAGAAGAATATTCAGAATATCCATAATATTCATAATAGTCAACATGCTAATAATCATCATGCTAATCATCATCAGCAGCAGCAGCATAATAATAATAATAATAATAATAAAAATAAAAATAATAATAATAATAATAAAGGACAATAAGAAGAAGAAGAAGAAGAAGTTTACTGTATTTAAAGTCTTTCCACCAAAGTGATACAATAATAATTTATTTAAAGTCTTTTCACCAAAGTGATACAATAATAATAATAATAATAATAATAATAATAATAATAATAATAATAATAATAATAATAATAATAATAATAATAATCATCGTCATTTACCTCAAAGATGCATTTCCTATTTTCTTTCCCATATCAATCCCTGCCCTCTTCACGCCTCAATCTCCTGTTACCCCCATCCCCTCCCTCTTGTCTTCTTTCGTTTACTCACACTCACCAATCGGCCTACACATGTTAGACATAACAGCTCAACTTCAAAGAACGCCCGCCAATTATGACGTAACCTCCGCTAAAACGTCAGATGTCGCTTGCATTTTCACGTGCGTTTACACGTCACAAACGTTTTGACTTTGAGCTCAGGTTCACAACCGTCGCATTTTCGTCTACAAGTCCTTTTCAGGTAAAAGCTTTGTGTCAGCTTTGTGTCATTCTCTTAAAATGTATATTTACAGCAGTTATAGCAACAGCTTGATCTAAGTACAATTAGGCAGCAACTCAACAACAAAAGAAAGTGTAACACATGTATGTCAGGGCGTTTTGCCCATAAACTGTTGTTTTGAAAGAATAACTGTTCTTTGCTATGAATCTGAGGTAAGATACAAAAACTTCTCTCTATCCCCCCCCCCCCAAAAAAAAAAAAAAAAGAAAAAAAAAAGAAAAGAAAACAAAAGTGCACCCTCCTGCGTGAACCTGCTGATCCGCCCTTGTGATACACTATGCGCAAGCTTGCAGTAAGTGTGGGCCCTGATGACATAGGGTAAAGCATAAAATTTTGCAAACTACTTTGAGTAGATATGCTGCTTCTCGATCTCCAACACTTTGAGCAACTCTTCGTTGTGGAAGTTGTAATACTGTAGGAAATAAACAGTTCGTGTTTATGGTCTTCTTCTTCTTCTTCTTCTTCTTCTTCTTCTTCTTCTTCTTCTTCTTCTTCTTCTTCTTATAATAATAATAATAATAATAATAATAATAATAATAATAATAATAATAATAATAATAATAATAATAATACACAGGATCAATTCGTTGACCATTGCTGATATATACAGTTCTTGGTTGTAGTGTCGCTCTTCTTTTCTCGTCTTCCTCCAAATCTTTGCCCAGTGCCTCGTCTTCACCTTCACCTCCTCCGTTCTTTCTCTAAACCGCCTCTCTAGTTTATGAAACAACTTGAACATGAAATAATAATAATTATAACTTTAATTAGCTATGAACATACCAGTTCATCAGCTAACAATCTGATCGATTATTCGTTTTATTACGTCTATCTGTCTGTCAGCTTAAGCTTAGAAAAGCTTAGTAGTGCCAACATTATAAAGGTCTTTGAAACGATTGCAAATGCTTAGGAATTTGAGTCTATGCTTGAGACATGATACTATGTCATCAGAAACCAAACCTAGTTTGTTATATGTTTGAAGTTTTCTTAGAGTTAATGTAGTACTGATCT
Organism: Oncomelania hupensis; assembly: GCA_036898135.1. Lineage (NCBI taxonomy): Eukaryota > Metazoa > Mollusca > Gastropoda > Littorinimorpha > Pomatiopsidae > Oncomelania > Oncomelania hupensis. Next base: position 56,112,429 of record CM072514.1, on the reverse strand, counting down.
CTAGTCTCTTGTCTTTATTGTTGATGAAAAGGCAGCTTTTTGCGTTACCATTCTTCAGAGGGCTCGCAGGTTTTAAATTTCAACTGGGTTCACTCGGTCTTGGACCAAAAACCTAATGAAGTGTGCTGGCTGGAAAATTATATTTCATTGCTTTGTGCTTTTCATTGCTTTTTGCATAATTATTATTATTGTATACCTGTGTACGTAATGCTAAAGTCTTAACTACACGTTCTGTTTCCCACCAGGTTTCAATGCGGTCATTAATTGACTGCAAAACACCAATAAACTGCATTCTGAAAACGTTTTGCGCTTTATCTCAAAATTGGATGAAGCTATTTTGTTCATTTTTTTTGCTTGCAGATAGTCCAGATAGTGGTCCATCATACTATTCTTTCATTTTGCTTCTTTAGGATAAACACGAGTCAGCAACATCGTTACGCAAATTGACACTTTTGAAAATGCAGATTTTCAGCATTGTGTGCAAGTGCATTAAAAATCCAAACGATCAATCAAATAAATAAGCAAACAAATAAATATAAAAAACACACATAGGAATGGCTTGCCATCTTGTTCACTATTAATATGATTTGATATGGATCTATAACTGATTTCTATTCTGGATGCCAGCTGTTAGGCTATAGGGTTTTGTTTTTAGTACGTTCTGTTATCGATGCGACAACGCAGACATACCGGGTAAAACGAAGACCTACTCGACCACACCGCACCCATGCTTTCGGAGAAGTTTTAAAACCTTGCCCCAGAGACATTAGATTTGTGAAGATTTGGAATTCATGCATAGTGTTTAGCCAGCTGTTTTCCTGGTCCCTGCGTGACTGTGTCGTGCCCAGTGTGTGGAAGCACTCTGTTATCTCACCCATCCCCAAGATCGCACGACCCAAGCAGTTAAATGACTATCGCCCCATAGCCCTAACATCCATAGCCATGAAATGTTTTGAAAAAATTGTTCTCTCTCGTCTACTCTTTCACACTCAGCCATTCTCTGACCCCCTACAGTTTGCCTACAGTTTGCCTACAAACCCAATCGCAGCACTGAAGACGCAACTCTTACCCTCCTTCACAATGCCTACACCCACCTAGAGACCCCCAGCTCCTTCGTCCGCGTCCTCTTCATCGATTTCAGTTCTGCTTTCAATACTATCCAACCTCATCTCATGGCCCAGAAGCTACTTTCTTACTCTGTACCCTCCAAACTCGTCCTTTGGATAGTTCAATTTCTTGTCAATAGGTCCCAGGCTGTCCGCTTTCACTCTGCTCTTTCCTCTGTCAAGCAAACCTCTGTCGGTGCGCCCCAGGGCACTGTAATTTCGCCGGTACTTTTTACGTTGTATACCGACGACTGCCGTGGCTCTGACACCTGTCCGGTCATTAAGTACTCGGACGACTCAGCCCTGGTGGACATGTCAAACTCAAATTCTCAGTATTTCTCATCTGTCGAAGTTTTCAGCACCTGGTGCAAGGAAAACTACCTCGACTTAAACGTAAAAAAACAAAAGAGCTAATCGTTGATTTTCGCCGCAACCCCGCCCCCATCCCCGCTCTCGTCATTGGCGGTGCTACAGTAAAGAGGGTCACAGAATACAAGTACCTTGGCACCATCATTGACGAGAAGCTGAACTTCTCTTCTAACGTCAATGGTATTCACAAAAAATGCCAATCTAGAATTTATTGCCTCCAGAAACTCCGACGCTTGCATGTTCAAAACCGTATCCTCCAAACCTTTTATGATTCAATTCAACAATAATACAGAGCCAGACCAAATGGTCTGGTAAATATGTATGATGAGGGCTTTTTAGCCCAATTTTATTGTCCTTAACGCTCATGCAATAGGACGTTAAGCATCGTTTTTCGTTTTTCGTTTTATGATTCGTTCATCTCTTCCATTCTCACTTTCTCATTTGTATGTTGGTATGGAAGGTTGTCTTTGGACAGTAGGAATGTGTTGGACAGAGTGGTGAGAGTTTGTGGGAAGGTTGTGGGAGTGCAACATGTGAGTATGAAAGCGATGTATGAAAGGCGAGTGGTGAGAAAAGCCCGTCGCATACTTCAAGACAGCAGTCACGTGCTCGCGCACCACTTCAATCTCCTGCCCTCGGGTAGGCGCTACAGGACACCAAAGTTCAAAACTGTACGCACTAAAAATAGTTTTATACCCACCGCAATCTCTTTATTAAATGATTGAGAATTTGAACGTATGATGCTTCTATTATGACAGTGTACGTGGCATGATTTATATAATTAATGCCCAATCCGCATGAGATAGTGAGTATGTGCCCCTGTGATCTTACATTTCTGTTTAGTGTAGGCCTATGTGCTTAGCGATTTTTATATTTTTTTATGAACATCTTTATTTAAAAGTCTTACGTTGTTGTATATTGATGTGACTATTGCTTGCCAACAGTGATTGTTATGTTGCAATACCTTATATCATGATTATGACACTGAACGTAAATCATGTGATAGGTATCTGCTATTCCCCATGTAACTTCTTATGATTCTTATGATTACAGTTTTAAATGGATAATTTAGTAATGTCTTAATATACTTTTATCCTGTTTTACTGTTTACTGTTTATTGTTGTTATACTGTCCTTTATCGTCATGTAACATTTATATCTAGCACCACGTGTGAATTTCTCTTTGATTGAGATAATAAAGTGATCGTATTCTTATTCGTATTCGTATTCGTATGAAATAATGTAGTGATCGTATTCGTATTCGTATGAAATAATGTTCTCGCTGCTATGCCTCAACAAGAAACTGACTTTTACGCATTGCAATGTACCGCAGTAGCATGATCGAGTGTACGATAACAGCAACACAATAATGTCTTCGACAAATCCTTTTAACATTTACAATGTGTGTTGCCCCACTGCAAAAAAAATAAGCTTACAACAAAAAATAAATCTTCCGAAAGTATATTTGTTTTTGAAATGAATAAATTCCCTTACTTTTTGTGCAACGGTTAGGTAACATTTTTGAGCTAAAAATAGCACCTACCAAAGTCGGTAAGAGACATCATCCGTAAAAAAAATTGCTGGTAAGGTTTTTCGTTTTAGGTTCATAAAACAGACCCTACCCTACCCCAGACACCAAAGACGCATTCTTCAAGCCGTGTGGTTTACTCAGAAATAGGGTTAAAGGTCACACGGCTATAGTATTGATGTACCGTTAAAAAAGGAGAAAATCACTCCTGACAGACCTAAACATGAAAATTCAAACTGTAGCGGTTGGTTTGAGCAAGGAAAGCCCACTGTATCCTTGTTTAATGTAATAACAATGCCAATTTTAGGGTAAACCCGTTTTCGCCAAAGTAAACAAAGTCTTCAAATTGGGGCCTTTAAAATATTTTTTTTTTAAATTTACCAATTTATTGAAACATATGAAGAATGGTTTAGAATAGACCAGCAAAGTGCCGGAGAACAGCGGTAAATAGAAAAAAAAACACTACTCGTTGTTCCTAAATAACAGTACGAACGATGCTGCGAAATCGCGTGTTAATCCGGAAAGGGCGGCGTAAAAAGTAGTTTACAGCTTGGCCTATTTTTTGCATCAGGCGCGCGCGCACAGCTAAGCAAGATGGGCGATACAATTTTTTTTTATAATCATGCAACAAACACGCAAGAATTCAAAGCGCAGCTGCTTTACGCTGAGCAGTGGCAGAGGCTTGGGGTAAGTAACCTCAGCTATGCGCATTGTGGTTTTCACCTGGAGGCTTTTGTCTGTTGAGTTCCATCTCATAGTAGTTAGTTGTTTTGTTGTGCGGTGTTTCCTACTCCTTCGAATGAGAGTATAAACCGAGGTCTAGTCTGTGTCGCATACATTCCATCATAACGGACTTTAAAGATCCTGACGCTCATGTCCTAGACGGGTGAGTGCCGGTGACAAGAACACACCCAGCATGCACCTAGGTCCTTCTCCCCCATCCCTGGCTGCCCAGGATTGTGCTCAGTTGTCTGGTGCGTTATTACGGAGCGCCCAAAGGCTGCAAGTTGGCGCCTCCAGCGGCTTGAGTTAGATCCTGTTTCGGCCAGCGCCTTGAGCAGCTCTTGAGCTGAAAAAAGTGCTATATAAGAACGATTAAATAATAAAAATAATAGTGTCTCTATGCTACCAAGTACTAGACTAGGCTTTTCCAACTGTTTATTTCCAGCAGCCTACTGTTTTGTCAAACATGCCTTTGGTTTTGAGTTGCATTCTACTTAAAGACATGATAACTACATACACTGCTGTCGTGACTGGGTGTTTGACAAACATGTTTTGTTTAATATTTCTTTTAATAAATACCAACGTACGCAGTGTGTCGGATAGTGCAGTGGTTGGAGCACTCGCTACTGTGTCGAAAGTGAAGCACCGTCCGGTGCGGTTAGCACTTGGATGGGTGACCGCTAAGGCGTGAAGCGACAAATAACAACGCCCCCAGTTGACTCAACTGTGATTGAGTACCTACTCTCTTGAGGGTGGGGAAGGTAAAGCAGCGAGGGAGAGAGTTGGGCATCACCCTCATTACGCTGGCCCAAGATAAGTGTGATCTCCAACATCACGCTCCCCTACGGCCACAAGGCTATGGGACTACCTTTACCTTTACCTTTACGCAGTTATACTATAAGATCATGACGCATTCATTTAAAACCATGATGTAGCAAACAGGCTTCCAATATGTATTGTCTTCTTTTTGTATTTTATAAAATGTTACCTTGAACACGTTCTAAATTTCTCACTTGCTTTCTGTGTTGTCTAGCCGTTTTGCTGTTTTGTTGTGCGGTGTTTTGTCAAATAAGCCTTTGCTTTGACTTAAGTTCCAAATCAGCCCTCATTGTAATGTTTACATTCGACCAGCATGTTTTGTTAAATGCTCTCTTGAATAAAGTACGTGCTTACCGTCTTAACTTGCAATTCAAACGGAGTGTCAGCGATCTACAAAGCAAGGCTTGATGTTATGCGTCTGCTTGAGCAGTGTAAGATACACTATCTACCTTGCATGTTTTGTTAAACGCTTGTTTAAAAAAAATGTGTGCAGCAATGCCAAAGAAAAGCTCGACGAAGTATATTCTTTATCTCTACCCCATTATGTTTTAACAGTACCCATAGAAGTATATTAGTTCGCCTATTTGCAAACATGAAATGCATTGACTGTGTAGTTATACTGTTAGCAAATCGAATACATATTTGACTCACGCCATTTAAAAACCTCTTTTCATTCATAGCGTGATTATTAGACGTTTATTTTTTTTAAGTCTTTTGAAATACAAGATATAATCATTCTTTCAACGAAATTTATTTGTAACGGTTCTTTTAACAAAATGTCAATTTAGACATGTGGCTCATAAGATGTTATGTTTAGCATTAACGTACGTAAGCGTTTCTTCTCTTCGACCCCCCAGGAGTTTAGTAAATATTCAAATCTCTTTAGGAGAGAGGAGGGGTGGAAGTGTGTGTGCGTACGTGCGTGTGTGTTGTGTGTCTGTGTGTTTTGTGTGCGCATGTGTGTTGTGCGCTCGTGTGTGTTGTGTGCGCGTGTGTGTTGTGTGCGCGCGTGTGTGTATAATACAGGTGGAGTGACTATTACCCACCCCCTCTCACCCTTTCCTTTTGACAGAGAGGTCAGCCGTAGGGTTAATAAAGTAGTAGCTGCTATCCTCCGATCCCCCACCGACAGACCACTGCAGAAAGTTATCAGCCTTTCCCTTGCAAGGAACAAATTCAACCGAGAAGTACTGGCAGGAAGTTTAATGCGGTTGTCTTAAGTGCCGTTTCTTCTATCCAATCCCTATCACCCATCAGCCACTGCATGGAAAAGCCAATGGTAACCACTACAGTACCGTAGCTGCACCACAGTTATCCCGTCAAGTAGTATCGTCGAGAGAGAGAGTGACTTGATAGGATTGCCAGACAAACAACTGAAACAAAGGCTAATGTGAATGCTGAGTTATCCGTCCGCTAACATTGTATCAAGTCTTAATAGTTAGATATATCAATGCGATCTTGTTTCTCTGTAGTACAGTTCCATTATTACAATTACTTTTGTTTGGCTGACGTAACCAAAGCATACTTTAAAGCCGTTTTTTGTTTTATTTTTGAAGGTGTGTGGTTATGAAAAGGAAATAGTCTTTACAAAATGCTATATAAAAATAGCTCGCGGTATAAACGAGCAGCATTTGAAGAGAATTTATTTGGAATTGAATTTTATTATTTAATAGGATAAAGGGTTTAGGCTTAAAAGCCATAAAATGTATCCAATAGATAGAAACTTACCCACCCACCCTCCTCTCTTGGGCCCTATCCTCGTAGTTCTATGTTTAGGTTCTCCAAGGTCCATGTTTTTCAAGGTTTATGTTCCCATCTGTGTCCCACCTGGTCTATGTCCCTCGAGGTTTTTGTTCTCTCGGGGTTGTCACTGTTACACGGTTATTTATAAAAAGTTGATTCAGCCCCGATGCTTGAATCTTGATGTATAACTCATAATTGTTTATCCACGCAGCCTGTTCACTCAGCAACAAGGCAGGAGTCTTCGTATACAGTTTTCCAACTTTATTCAGCAAACACCAACATCTGCCTACAAGATCGCTTTCCAAAAATCACAACAAAGATCATCATCACAACCAGACAGTGCATTACTTATATAGCCTCGCTGCAATCGAGAAAAAGTTCGAACAATCCAGCATGACGCAATAACACCCAATCAAAATAAAGCTCGTCACCGGAACTATGCACTGTCTTACGTCACATAACGTTTACGAATCTAGATGATTGGACCAGCTTTTACCCGTAATATCTGGAAGCTTCGATCGATAATCAAGAAATAATTCCAGAAAATTCTCAACAATATCGATCGACGAAAATTATTAACATTATATAAAGCTTCTTCTAGCAACAGCGCAAAATCAAATCAAAGGTAAATACACGCTGTAGCTATTATTGCATGCTTTGCAAAACAAATGGTCGGATATATCGTGCGCGTCTCAGTCGTAACAGTCGCAAACATATGTGGGGAGGGATGGGAGCGGGGAGGTGAGAAGGTGGGAGGAATATAGACCTACGCATGTGGGAATAAAATCCTGAGGAAACATATAGACCTGAGAAACCTAGTCTCCGAAATTATACGGATTAAATATTATACCAACCAGAATCGCTTTAGTTTTAAGGTTATAGGACAATCATTGATTTGTAGAAATGTCTTTATTTTATTTTATTTCAATTTATTTTATTTTATTGTTCTTATATAGCGCTTTTCCAGCTCAAGCCGCCCGAAGCGCCCACTACCGCCCGAAGCGCCCATATATGCTGCCCTATTATCGTCTGACGCCCAGACTGACCTCAATCCTGGGCGGCCGGGAATGGGGGAGAACTGACCTAGTGCTTGCTGGGTGAATTGGCGTAGCTGGCACTACCCCGTCTAGAACATGAGCGTCGGGATCTTTGAAGTCCGTGTTGTGAAACGCGTACGTGCACAGACGAGACCTCGGTTTATATTCTCATCCTAAGGAATATCTGTTGAAATAACGCGGGAGAGCTAGACTGAAGGGCATTAATTGTACCCTTTTTAATTTAATGTGAACCTCCGTCATCTTACGCTGCATAGCATACATCTGTTGACAAGTTGTCTATGACGGCCTGCTAGCGCCAAAACAGAGAGTTACCATTATTACGAGATAATTGAAATGAACACGTGTTCTGTGTAATTTACAGGGGATACCGGTAATCCATGGTGTTTATTAATAATTATCCGTATTTGCCATGCCTTCCTAGCGCCAAAACCTGATAATTACAAATATTATGAGATAATGACAAATATTATAGAAAATTACAATTATCAAGGGATAATTACAATTATCATTGAAAAATAGCAAATTTCTTCGCGTTATCAGAATTGTCCAATCCGTCTGGAAATGGGCCAAACCGAAAATTATAATTTTCAGTTAATAATTACATTTTTTACGTGTTAATTGTAAATATGTCGTCGATATTTTTAATGATCACATGATATTTGTAATTATCAGGTTTTGACGCAAGTAGGCCGTCATAATGTAAACTACACAGAACACGTGTTAATTACTATTATCACTGATATCTATAAATGCACGTTTTGGCGCTAGTAAGCCGCCTTCGTCAGAATTAAGCATTATCTATTAAAAATTGTAATTATGGATTAAAAATTGTTATTATTATGTGATAATTACAACTTTTTGGTTTTGGCGCATTTCCAGGCGGATTGCTAGAGCCAAAACTGAAAATTAAACATGATCACGCGAAGATATTTATAATTTTTCAATGGTAATTGTAATATTATCTCTAGATAATTGTAACTATATCATTATATTCGTAATTATCTCATGATATTTGAAAATATCAGGTTTTGGCGCTAGTAGGCCGTCATAGATGTCAAGTGACAAGGAAAGAGCAGAATGATCAATCGTAGAGGAGTAGATGTGTTGTGATGGGGGTGATAATGGGAGTGAGAAGTGGACGATGTGATGGCATTAGGTGATGTGTAGGATGCAGAACTCCTTGTCACTAGGTCATATTAAGTTTGCACACTTACAGTTAAAGTTTTTTTTAATCTTCGAATTTAACTAAAAGTAACATTTTAGTCAATTATGCTAGCGAGCGATGAATTCTTACTGCCGAAAACAATCTTATTGTACTTTCCACTACTTGCTGTGTTCACCAATGATTTCATTATTTTGCAAATCATACTTCGGGGAAAATTCATTTCATAGTGTGTCATTCTTAGACGACCTTTGTTACAGCAATGTGCAGCTAAATCCCATCTCGGGGTAAGGAAATTTTGCTATTCCTGTTGTATCGTACACACATTATCCCCCCCCCCCCCCCCTAAATCCTTTCTCATAAGGAGAGCTAAACCTCATTTCACAGGTATTGTATTGTATCGCACCGGTTCTGGCCTACTGTTGCGATAATCCCAAGGGAGACACATGTCAACTTTTTTCAATAGCGGAGCGACAACCCTGGAATTGAAAAGCTGACAAAACGTGCTTCCGTAACGCCGGTCGGCCAAGTAAAAAGGCAGAACGAACGGCAAAGCATTGAAATCTGATTGAGATTGATTGACGAATGAACGTTCATCGATGTCTTACTGGCTGTTAACCTGCTAGCTAGGTACTGCTGCATAGATAGTCCTCTCTGCCTGATTATCTGTATCTTTCTTTGTGCGTTGTTCTCTGTCATGGTATTAAGCTCTATGTATGTCTGTCTGGTGGGTGTTTTTCTGCCTCTAGCTCTGTGTCACTACCTATTCTCTTTATCGGTCTTTTTGTCTATCTGTCTCTATCTCTGTCTGTCTCTGTCACTGTCTGTCTCTCTCTGTCACTGTCTGTCTGTCTGTCTCTCTGCCTCTCTCACTATCTAGGTCCCTTTCAATGTATCTCTGTATGACTCTGTCCCTCTCTCTTTCTGTCTGTTTGTCTATCTGTCTGTCTCTCTCTGACTGCCTGTCTGCCTGACTGTCTGTCTCTCTCTGTCTCTACTTGTCTGTCTATCTCTCATCATCTTTCCACTCTCATTACCACCAATCTTGTAAACAATTAGTACTATTCAGGGATGTCGTTTGGGTCGGATCTTCGGCTTTTAGCCGAAATTTTTATAAAAAAGCCTATAATTGTCCGTCATGTCGGCTCGCCGAGCCGAAGTTTTCACGTGTGAATCGGCTCGGTTTTGTCCATTTTTGCGATATTCCTGTGCTGTACGCTTGCAGTTTAGGCGAGGATTCGATAATTACTAAGGTTAAACTCAGAAACTCTGACAGTATTGTGGTCTGTCAAGGGACAGTCTAAACTTTTATTGTTTTTGTGTTTCTAAAATTTAAGAAAATAAAATTTCTGTTCAATGTTCTTTTTCTACTCTTAAAATCATGTTTTATTACAAAGATATGCATCCACAGAACACCTTTTGTGGAGGGTGCACGTTAACGTAGTGAATCTAGTAAAAAAAAAAAAACAACATGTGAGACTGCTTTGGAAGAGAGAGCCGAAACTTTCAGTAAAAAGCCGAAAGTTTTACGGATGGTTCGGCCAAATCGCCGAAGAAAATATTTCCTAGCAACATCCCTGCTATTTTTTTTCTTCACAGTGAGTCATTGCAAGTCAATGCATGCTGCTATGAAGAGTCAAACCAAAACAACAGCGTCATGCAAGATGAGGATTAAGACTGGCTATCAAAGTACTATACCCGCCATTGCTTTATTGGACCATTCATTTATCCAGTCAAGCATTCATTCATTCATTCTTTCATCGATTAATATTGTTATTAAAACAAACTTAATAGGTCTAGCCTATGTGAGTAACATACTTTTTTTGGAGTAGTCAGTCTTTAGACTATGCCTAGCCTGCGTTTGAGGATCCTGGGTTGGAAATCGCCTGCAACACCTTTTACCTGTCCAATAACGGTGCGATTACGCATTTAAATACTTAGAACCACTGTCAGTACTGGAAAACATTATACTGCTTATGACAAAATTTTATCTCGTGGGAGTATTTGGGTATCTGGCAGGTACTCGACCAGGATATGAGCGCCAGACATGATTTTTAAAGTCTGTGCAATGGAATGCGTGCGCGCAGTCCTCAGTTTACACTCTTATAAGTAGGATTTGTTCCACTCCTTATGGGCCCCTAGCTAATCTTCAACACGTCCACTTCTATTAAAGGAAACGATGTGACGCTGATAATGATACTAGTAACAATATTGTGCGATGATTAGAGTTTGATCCATTCTTGGTAGGAGCTTCACAACGATGGACCTCACTTCCAGAACAGGCAACAATATGATACCTATAGCGCTAGGTTTTGCCAAGGTTGTGCCAAACACTGTGATTATATTTTATCCATTGGGCGTTTCTGCCAAGTTTGGGGAATATCACGATAGCGATTCTGGATCCAGCACTTGCGAACAACGTTTAAAACAAAGTATGGAGGGAAATAAAATTGTATAAAACACATTAAGTTAATGTATAGTTGGCTTCGTCAGAGAATAAGAAGAAACATCGTTCAACTGAAAAGCGAACACATGAAATCCAATGCAGAAATTGCAATTGCAATGTATTTGGGGAGCAATTTTGTAGTAGCTTTCAATACTTTAAAAAAACAAATGTTGCTGGTGTTCTGCTTGCTTTGTTGAAATTCACCTTGATCTTTTAAGATAAAAAATCCTTTTATATTTTTCAAATCCTTTTGAAATTGTATCAAATAATTCGTGTATGTGTGAATCCATAGTAGGCCTATTAGTATTCCATAGTATCCATAATATTAGATCTTTTGGGGGGCTGGAAGAGGGGGGGGGGTGAGGGTGGATGAGTTTTATAACTTTTTTTTATTAGTGTGTGAAATCCTTTGTATGGTTGCAGTACACTTTTTAGATCGCCTTAAAAAACAGGTTGGTTACTTCGATACGTTTTGGCAGTTTGTGAAAATCATTGTATTATTACAGTACATGTACACTTTTGTATCGTCGGAAAAAAACGAGTTGGTTAGTTCGAGACTTTTTTGCAGTTTGTAAAAATCATTGTATTGTTACAGTACACCCTTTTGTATCGTCTGAACAACTGTCTGGTATTTGTTTTGAAAATCATTGCATTGGTACAGTAAGTTTTTTTTTGTATCGTCTGAAGAACTGGCTGGTTTAGTTCAATATCTTTTGGCAGTTTGTAAAAAAAATTGTATTGTTACAGCACAATCTTTTGTATCGTCTGAAGAACTGGCTGGTTTAGTTCAGTATCTTTTGTATTTTGTGAACATCATTCTATTGGTGCAGCACGTGTATACCTTTTTATCGTCTAAAAAAAACAGGTTGGTTAGTTCGATACGTTTTGCAGGTGATGAAAATCATTGTACTGTACAGCACACGTTTGTATCGTCTAAAAAAGCATGTTGGTTAGTTCGATACTTTTTGTAGTTTGCTAAAATCATTGCATTGTTACAGTACACTTTTTTCCGTCTCAATAACTGGCTGGGTAGTTCCATACGCTTTGCAGTTTGTGAAAATCATTGAATTGTTACAGTACACTCTTTTGTATCGTCTGAACAACTGGCGAGTTAGTTTGTTCACAGTGGGAGAGCTCAGACGGAGGGCCATCTTAATTACATTCACACCTTACAGCGGAGGGACACAAAACCTTTGCGCCTGATTACCCCCTGTGGTGGAGGTAGCCACTAGGGCCTAGCACGTGCCTGTAGGTCTACAACTATACTGGTAACGGTAGAAATATACTGATTGAAACCTGAATAATTCTACAGGTAGAGGTCACGCAATAGAACCCCCCTACTCAGGTATGTAAGCCTGAAAACGCTATATTGTACGAATCGAACAGCGTACAACAGCAGCAAGTGATCACAGGTATATGCATTACTTGTCAATCTCAACTATAGTTTTGCATTCTGAAGGGTACGTTAAAAAACAAACCACTAATTTATTTGAAATGAATGACCGGAATGGAACAGAACAGTCTCTATTACAGGATCTTTAACTGCCAGACAATCGGAAACGTGCATTCAGTCCTTTTGAAACTTCAATAAAAAATATCCTCTGCGCGGTTATTGTCTGATCAAAGTACATTTTGTGCGAGTGGGCTCAGTGGTCCATGCGTTAAACAATGCGCAAGCTCACAGCAAGTGTGTGTGTCGGTGGACATGGAGTTCGCTCTTGACTTGAGCAAACTATTTTATACACGCTGAATCACGGTTACCTGTTTCTTTAACTGAGAAGTGCGCTTTGTAGACCTATAACACAAACAAATGAACAGAGAAATAAATAATCGTGTCTTATTTTTTAAGAGAGATAGAGAGTGGGGGGGGGAGGGGGAGGGAGACAGAGGCAGACAGACAGAGACAGAGCGAGAGAAATACATATTTGAGAAAGAGAGAACGAGAGAGAGATTTGTTTGTCTTCTTGTTTGTTAGCCAAGACAAGTAAAGTCAATTACCCCTTGGGGTCATGAGCAATCTTGCCACTGTAGATTGTTCAAACCTATAAAGGGAACAGTGAAAGCCACAGTTGAAAACCTGTCTTTCCTTTATAGGCAAGACGCTTCACTGCGGCAACAGTACCCCCGTTGGAGTGCCGGGGGTTTTCAGTATAAATAGTATCCCCACTTTATGGAAATTTAGTGCTTTAAATTCCCACTGTCGCTGTCTTCCTCATTTACTCTTTCCTATTCTTGCTCTGTCCTTCACTCTGCTATACTATCTTCTTCTTCGCTAGATCAATGACCTACCTTTTTTCTTGAAAACTCTTCCTGGACAAGACTCCTTGTTTGTGTATGAGGTCTGTTGGATCAGCTTGGGAGTGTTGGACGCTTTCTGCCGGGTGGTCACTAGGGCTTCCTATGAATGTACTATTTAGCACTATAGGCATTTTATATGTATGTGTTTGGTTGATGATTTATAATGATGTTTGTATTCTATTTTGTTTTTGTAACCGGGGTGTTCGCGTAGTTGAGGTCAACCCTCAGCCGTCCCCCGCGTGGGATGTCTTTATTGTAAAGTGACTGGCCGGTGGAGGGCATTCAATTTTCCCACTGGGGTTGTTTCAGCAGATCTTTTATGCGGATCGGGGGTTGTCCGGTCCTGATTTGGCTCGGAAGAGTCCGCTGGACCTAAAGCAACAATAAATCAATCAATAAAAAGTAAAGTCAATTAGAACAACTGTATTCCAGCTCTCATTCTACGTCTCAAAATAATTGTCCGTCTATCTTACATAGTTTTGCTGTCGAGAATAAAATGTATGTAAACCGAACTAATGTACATCTTCCTTATATTAAGCAGTTCTTAGCGAGAATGCATTTTTATAGCGTCCTCATTAGCAGATTTACCACCAACATTTTTTGTTTTATTAGCAGTTTTACTAAACATTCACAACATGATATGTGCCTCGTAAGATTCACCGTGAAATAAACTATTCTGTCACTGACTGAAATGTAAGCTATTTTTTCTGAAATTTGACTAGCTGACTGAAGGCTGTATTTTCCAGATCATTAGGTCAGTACGCAAGTACACCCGTTGTTTAACAAATCACTCAAAACTTATTACAAGGGTCCCAGCCACAATACAGGTACCAAGGTACCACGCACACAGATAATGGGATATTACATTTAGATATAATGGAGGCTTTTGTGTGAGGAGTGTGTACTCTGATATTACCGTTGTTCCTATCACGTTCCACTAATATTAATATCATTAGGCCCTTGCCTTATCCCATTTATCGATATTATTTTATATGACAGCCAAATACTAGTCGCGCGATTTGATCCCTTTTGGAAGCACAACGAGTGGCTTTTGCCAAGCTGTGTGAGTTCTTTTTTAAGTGTGGAGGGATGGAGGGAGTGGGGAGGGGGAATATAGCATGTTGGTTAGTAAGGGGCGAGTGGAAGATTAAGTTTTAAGAGAGGTTTGGGGCAGGGGGGGGGGAAGATATATGTGAGAAAGGGAGAGAGAGAGAGAGAGAGAGAGAGAGAGAGAGAGAGAGAGAGAGAGAGAGAGAGAGAGAGAGAAAGAGAGAGACACTTTGAACCTTTTTTGAAACTTGAAACTCTTTTAAAACTTTTTTCAGTAGGGATAAAGATTTTAGACTAATTGATAAGTCTAATCTTCCCATCTGTCCCTTAACAAATTAACATAGTAAAGAACATTAACTTGCAAATCATATAAATCACATACATACATACACACACACACACACGCACACACACACCAATATCTTCATCATCTTTAAAAAATTGTAGGCAACCACCCCTCCCTATCCCCTACCCTTATAATAATAATAAAAATAATAATAATCATGATAATAATAATAATAATAATAATAATAATAATAATAATAATAATACATCATAATAATACATCATAATATTATTATTATTATTTCTATTGCTACTAACACCACCATCACCACCATTATCATCACTTTTATTATTATTATAACAAGAATATCATCATAATAATAATAATAATAATAATAATAATAATAATAACAACAACAACAACAACAACAACAACAATACTAAATAAATTAATTAATAAATATGTAATAAATAATTTGTTAAAAAATAATTACATGAGAAACTGTGTTATATCAAAATATATCACTTTTATAATTATTAATTGCTTACATAGGGTATTTTTAAAAGAAAATATTGTGTCGCAATGTTTACCCTCCAGAGGGAGAGAGTTCCATACAGCACTCCATTAAATGATAGGCTATTTTTGTATAAATCAATGCGAGGGAGGGATAGTTTATAATTATAAAGTTATTAGAGGGAGAGGGAGAGAGAGAGAGAGGGAGAGAGAGAGAGAGAGAGAGAGAGAGAGAGAGAGAGAGAGAGAGAGAGAGAGAGAGAGAGAGAGATGGTAAGGATCTAGCCAATGCATACGATGTAAGGAAGTAGAACATGTGGTTTATACAATTTTCTTCTTCTTCTTCTTCTTCTTCTTCTTCTTCTTCTTCTTCTTCTTCTTCTTCTTCTTCTTCTTCTTCTTCTTCTTCTTCTCCTTCTTCTTCTTCTTCTTCTTCTTCTTCTTCTTCTTCTTCTTCTTCTTCTTCTTCTTCTTCTTCTTCTTCTTCTTCTTCCTTCTTCTTCTTCTTCTTCTTCTTCTTCTTCTTCTTCTTCTTCTTCTTCTTCTTCTTCTTCTTCTTCTTCTTCTTCTTCTTCTTCTTCTTCTTCTTCTTCTTCTTCTTCTTCGTTCGCCTGGCATACTGATGGCCCAGATCAGAATCCCATGGTGGGCCTGGGCAATATAAAAAGTGTCAATTTTCACTGTCCTTCCTAGCACTATGAGTGCTCTGGTGGTTTAATGTTGATTTAGGTCCATATCCATCTTTCCTGGGATGGTAATTCCCGTATGCCATATCGCTAATGGTGGATGTAGACTTTAAAACTTTAATATTCACTTGTTGTTGTTGTTGTTGTTGTTGTTCTTCTTCTTCTTCTTCTTCTTCTTCTTCTTCTTCTTCTTCTTCTTCTTCTTCTTCTTCTTCTTCTTCTTCTTCTTCTTCTTCTTCTCCTTCTTCTTCTTCTTCTTCTTGTTCTTGTTCTTCTTGTTCTTGTTCTTGTTCTTGTTCTTCTTCTTCTTGTTCTTGTTCTTGTTCTTCTTCTTCTTGTTCTTGTTCTTCTTCTTCTTCTTCTTCTTCTTCTTCTTCTTCTTCTTCTTCTTCTTCTTCTTCTTCTTCTTCTTCTTCTTCTTCTTCTTCTTCTTCTTCTTCTTCTTCTTCTTCTTCTTCCTTCTTCTTCTTCTTCTTCTTCTTCTTCTTCTTCTTCTTCTTCTTCTTCTTCTTCTTCTTCTTCTTCTTCTTCTTCTTCTTCTTCTTCTTCTTCTTCTTCGTTCGCCTGGCATACTGATGGCCCAGATCAGAATCCCATGGTGGGCCTGGGCAAT
This sequence comes from Oncomelania hupensis, assembly GCA_036898135.1. Classification (NCBI taxonomy): domain Eukaryota; kingdom Metazoa; phylum Mollusca; class Gastropoda; order Littorinimorpha; family Pomatiopsidae; genus Oncomelania; species Oncomelania hupensis. Next base: position 56,096,030 of record CM072514.1, on the reverse strand, counting down.
ATAAAAAGTGTCAATTTTCACTGTCCTTCCTAGCACTATGAGTGCTCTGGTGGTTTAATGTTGATTTAGGTCCATATCCATCTTTCCTGGGATGGTAATTCCCGTATGCCATATCGCTAATGGTGGATGTAGACTTTAAAACTTTAATATTCACTTGTTGTTGTTGTTGTTGTTGTTGTTGTTCTTCTTCTTCTTCTTCTTCTTCTTCTTCTTCTTCTTCTTCTTCTTCTTCTTCTTCTTCTTCTTCTTCTTCTTCTTCTCCTTCTTCTTCTTCTTCTTCTTGTTCTTGTTCTTCTTGTTCTTGTTCTTGTTCTTGTTCTTCTTCTTCTTGTTCTTGTTCTTGTTCTTGTTCTTCTTCTTCTTCTTCTTCTTCTTCTTCTTCTTCTTCTTCTTCTTCTTCTTCTTCTTCTTCTTCTTCTTCTTCTTCTTCTTCTTCTTCTTCTTCTTCTTCTTCAATACATTTGCTTAGTTTAAACTGTTGTTCTCTTTTCAGTCGGTATCACAAAACATGAACAGCTTCAACCCTTAACCTTTTGCCAGGAATTAAACTGGAATGTCATTAAGATAACCCACGTTAGATAACGATTTGTCATTGTTACCGTGTTATGAATTTTGCTTTTGTTAAAAGAGAATAATGCCACGATAGGCTGAACATTCCACCACCACTAAAGAGAACTATAGAATGGTTCACAAGTCATTTTACGTTGTTATTTTATAGTAGTTTTTTTTATACGACCACCCCAGAAGAGAACAGAGGCTTACAAGCCATAATATATTGTTAGTTTATAGTACATTTTTTCTCGCATTATATATTGTTAGTTTATACTAGTACTTTTTCCCTTACAGGTTGTATTAATGCCTCGATATGTTTTTAAAATCCCATTGCTTGACAACGAAGGTTTACTACTACATCTATCATGACAATGTTATTGTATGGTAAGTACTGGAGCTAGAAAAGCAATGCCTCAATAATAGTTTGAACATTCCAGCGTATTAATATTATCCTTTCGCTGGTCTTCGTGTTCATATATTAAATGAAGTTATCATTGTGTCTAAGATCGCTTTTGTAATATAACGGCAGCAAGAGGTCGGCTTGAGTTACAACCTGTATCTATCAGGAAAAGGCGGTATATAAGAACGATTAAATAAAAAATAAAATAAATAAATAAATAAATATTCTAGTAAGAGCGCGGGCCATCAGACTACATTCCAAAATAAGACTGCTGCGCTCCATTGTCATCTCCATCTTCCTATAGGCTTGCGAAACATGGACCCTCACAGCAGATCTACAACGAAGAATCCAAAGCATGGGGGTGAGGTGCTATAGAAGACTTCTGGGCATTTCTTATACCCAGCACATCACCAACAACGAAGTCCGACAGACCATCACACAAGCCATTGGACAACGCGATGTCCTGCTCACAGTGGTGAAGAAACCGAAACTCCGATGGTATGGCCACGTCCCCAGATCATCAGGTCTTGAAAAGACCATCCTGCAAGGCACATCGCAAGGAGGTAGAAGAAGAGGGAGGCCAAAAAAGAGGAGTGGGACAACATTCGAGAATGGACTGGTTTGACACTGAGCGAAGCCATCAGGGTTGCTGAGGACAGAGAAAGATGGAGTACGCTGGTTAAACGATCATCTGTGGTGCCCTACGACCTCCGAGTTGCGGGATAGGATAGGATAGGAGTAGAACGCGGCAATACATGGACCGTGGCAAACACAAAAATCTAGAACTAAACCTCAGAGGAAAGGAGTGGGGGCACGGGCAGAGAGGAGGGGGGGGGGGGGGGGGGCTTGGGTGGTGGGGTGGGGCGGGGAAGGGGTGGGGGGGGGGGGGGGGTGAAGGTGGAATGAAGAAACCATGGCTTACAAGGCGTTTTGAAGTGGGATATTAAATAGGATAATTTGGGGTTAGGGCTGCTTCGTTTATCAAACCTTTAAGCTGTTTTTGACAGTAACATGAGTGGTTTGATAGACCACGTTCTCCCTTGTGGTGAGTGGCGCCGCACCGCGGCTGCTGGCGCTTTTGGTGATACATCGTTAACATGTAGACCAAAGACGCTGATGTTGTTGTCGTTATTGTTGTTGTATAAAAGAATAAGCCCAAGTTTTATATTGTTTTTACTCTTCTTGGACGCCTCCGATGACTTGTATTAGCCAGCGCCTTCAGTAGCTCTTGAGCTGAAAAAGAGCAATTTAATAAATATATTAAAAATACATAAATAAAAATAACTAAATCCCCTTGTGTTTTTATTTGTCTCACAAATATTGAAACCAATATAAATAAGCCAATAAATAAATAAATTAATTAATTAATTAATTAATTAATATTTTGAAGGAAACTTGTAACCTTTCCATGCATAAGGTTTGTGAAAGATTCATCTGCTGCACGATGAAAGTAAAATCGACATTGGTTTTCAAACACCAAATAATAGTTTACATTGTTTTTATTAACGTATAAATATGTGTGTAACTTTCTATAGCTCATGAATAACTTTGAGATTAACACTTAATGCCGCGTCGAACAGCATCTGCTTTCTGGCAGCCAGGCAAAAGTCAAAAGTCAAAATGGCTGAATTGTTCTTAACCGCACAGCAGTTAGAGAGTTAAACACTTCTACTTTAAACTTAAGACAGAAAGCGAGAACCATTGGACTTGCTGTCTTTACAATAAAAAAAGAAGTCATTTTCAGATAGTTTACTGTTCGGGGAGCGTAGAGAGTCTGTATAACTTTGAAATCTTTAAATCCCCCGATAACAACAATAGTGGCGATGTTTGTTTGAACAAACGTTTCGTGCATTTCATCAGCATTGAAGAAATGGCTGACATGCAAACAAAGCTCTTCAAATCGCTTAACTTTTCTAAGACATGCTTTGACGTCTCTCGAGACCTTCGCACAATGTTATCACAACGCTTGCTTTTTTACCCTCTATAGAGAGTTTGTTCTGACATGCACGTTTGGAAGAATAACAAAGCTTCTTGCATTGTGTGAGTTTTTCTTGAGTTAGTGGTGTGGAAGGTTGAGTGAGAATTGGAGGGATAGGGCATGTGGGAGGAGGGGGTATTTGTAGGGCAGGTTGGTAGGTGTTTCATAAAATGTGGGGTAAGGTTGGGTGAGGGCAAGAATGTGTAACTGCGAAGGTTTAATTTATATATCCCTCAATCTTTAGGCCACTGGACAGTACAGTCAATTATTACACTTTTCTTGCGGCTAGTTAGCTTCCTGAATCCAATGCCCATCTTCTTGCAAAACACTGTATAAAGAGTCGTAAAGATCCTGCACAGACGTCTGAGAATCGGTGCCTCTCGTGTGACTTTGTGACTCAGTTCAGTTCAGTTCAGTTTGTTTCTTGTCTTTTCCAGCAAGCTGATAAGACATTAAAAAAATTTTTTAGATTAGATTACCAACAAGAGAGTCCAGCAATACTTTGGACAGTTTGATTCCGAGTTGAAAATCTACATCACTGAAACTGACCTTCCCTTGCAATTCATATAGCAGTAAGGGCTTAATTTGATCACATTCAAATAAAACATGCTGTAATGAGATGGATGCATCACAAACACACTTTACATCTTTACAGTGCTTAGTTTTAATGGCATGTGACTCTACTGCGAGAGTATGGAAACTTTTTGTGTGACTCCTTTGAGACTTGTGAAACACATTGAAATCTGGGAGAATTGTTGAGACTCTTTGACTCCTGTGTGCTTTTTTGCTATTGGTGTGGAGTCTCTATGGCAAATTCTGTTGCCGAGTGCAAAGTACACAGCTACCTGAACGAGTGTACAGCTAATGAAAGATCGAACATTCATGGTCGATACCTCTACGTGACGAAGAACCAATCAGGGTGACATTGATCGATGGACGATAACGCTACGCCAGTCAAGGCGTGAAAGATAATCTCTTGATTCGTCCTACCTCCTCTTCCACTCCTCTCCTCTACTCTCCGCACCCTTTTCCTCTACCCCCCTCCGTACCCCTCATACCCCACCCACCACACACACACGTAGTAGTAGCAGCAGCAGTAGTAGTAGTAGCAGTAGTAGTAGTAGTAGTAGTAGTAGTAGTAGTAGTAGTAGTAGTAGTAGTAGTAGTAGGAGTAGTATCAGCAGCAGTAGTAGTAATAGTATTTAATTACATCTTTTAACACTTGTTAAATTGTTCCATCTCCATTCCCCCATCCCCCACCCCCATCCAAATAGCTAATATCCAACTTTCCCTTAATTTCCTAATCTAAATTCACTTCAATAAATAAGACGTTAAATTAAATAAACAACAACAACAACAATAACAACAAAAACAACAACAACCAAACAAACGACTCCTCAGAGACGCCATTCTCTCTTCGCTACAGTACCTTCACCCCATCTCAACTCTCCCTTCTTCTCAAACACTAGAAGTTTGAATCCTTATACCTTTGTAGAATATTGCTACATCCTATCTTTAAAAGGACAACCAATACCAAGATACAAGATACAACATGATTTATTGTCCCTCTATTTTACACATAAGGAAATGTGATATGTGAAATTAATTTCACCCTCCCAAAACCACACTTGTGTATGCCATTTGCATCCATGTCTCTGTTCACTCCGTTTTACCGTCAGTTTAACCGACTGTCTCTGTCTCTGTCTTTCTCTGTCTATCTCTCTTTCTCTCTCTGTCTCTGTCTCTCTCTCTCGTCGGTTTAACTATCTCTGTCTCTCTGACTTCAAGATCGATCTCGTCAATCTTCCGACTTATGTTAATCTGATGAATAAAAATTGATGCAACAACAACAACAATCTTTCCATCTGTGACCATCTGTTCATCTGTCTGTCTATCTGCTTGTCTCTGTCTTTCTCTCTGTCTGTCTGTTTGTCTGTCTGTCTCTCCGTCTCTCACTTTCTCTCTCTCTCCCTCTCTCCCCCTCTTTCTCTCTTTCTTTCTTCGTTTAATGTTACCCGAATGCATACAACTTTATTGAGCATATTGATATATATGTAGCAAAAATACCTACCCATCTTCCCTTTGTTCATCCGTTTTCTTCTAGTTCTACATCTAGTTCTACTTTATCACGGGCGTATTCAATAGCATTGGAGTGGGTTAGGTGTGTGTGGCCTTGCAGAGACCATCCTGCAAGGCATGGTGCAAGGAGGCAGAAGAAGAGGGAGAGGGACAGGAAAAAAGATGGGAGGACAACATTCGAGAATGGACTGGCTTGAAACTGAGCGAAGCCTTGAGGGTTGCTGAGGACAGCGAAAAATGGAGCACGCTAGTTAAACGATCATCTGTGGTGCCCCAAACCAACGACTTTCGGGTTACGGGATAAGATAAGATAGGATAGGATAGGTGTGTGTGTGCGTGTGTGTGTGTCTATCTTTCCGTCTGTCTGTCTGTCTGAATGTAACATTGCCAGTATGAAATCCACCCCGGGGGTGTATTTTAACACTGCCAGTATGATACCCCTTTTAGGAGTACATGCGTACATGCGTCATTGCCAGAAAGCAGTCGATTAAAGTATCCCTGCCAGTTTGAAATTGGAACTAAGCTTTTTTTCTTCTTTTTTTTTTTACTCCTCAAACAACATACCTACCCGTCAGCGTACATTCAGCCCAGACTGATTAACGTTGAAATGGAGCGCCTCACAGATGCAATGACATAGCAGATACTATTTTATTTTATTTTATTTTATTTTATTTTTATTTTGCTTATTTTATGTTATTACTTTATGGTATTAATTAAATTAATTATTTATTTATTTATTTTTGTATGTTATATTCTTGTTTTAGTTTTATTTATGTATTTATTTGTATATTTATTTTTGTATTTTAGGCACCTTTTTTGAATTTATTTATCCATCTATGTTTATTTATTTATTTATTTATTTTATATAGAGGTGTAAGTGCTGAGCTGGGGGAAAGGGAATTGGGGGAAAGGTATTTTTGATTGTCACACTCTTAATTAGATAATAAACAGGGATCATCACCATCGTCGTCGTCGTCGCCATCACATCATCATCATCATCATCATCGACGTCGTCGTCGTCAACGACAGCAGTTGTAGCAACAACAAAAAATCTAATTCTCAATTTAAAAACAAAATGTATTGTTGGCGTTGTTTGTTTGTTTTTGTTTCTGTTGTTTCTGTTGTTGTTGTTGTAATTGTAGTTGTTGTTTTTGTTGTTGTTCTTCTTCTTCTTCTTCTTCTTCTTCTTCTTCTTCTTCTTCTTCTTCTTCTTCTTCTTCTTCTTCTTCTTCTTCTTCTTCTTCTTCTTCTTTTTCTTCTTCTTCTTTCAACTAATACCCTTTTCAAATGTAGTTTTTTTTGTCCTGAACAATTATTGTAAAGTTGTCGTACTATATATTTCAAACCTATTGTCTCTAGCAGATAAAAACAATGTTCACAGGTAAACGATATCCTACACATTCTTACTACTCAGCAACCGCTAGGTACTTCCGTCATTGAAAACTCTTGAACCCTTTCTTTTTAAGGGTGGGAGGGAGGGTATGGGAAGGTCACTTTAATCTGAACCGCTTACATTTAGTTTAACCTTACCTTAAGTGTGCTCTTATCCTTCTGTAAGTGTTCTTTCTCGTTTCCTTAAAGAGATCTCTTAAATCATATGGAACTTAATCTTCTCTAAATAGCGCTCTTAAATTACAACCACTTTGGCTGACCTGTGCCTTAAGTTATTAATCTAACCTGACCTTATACGGATGTCTTCTATCACAATGAGGTGTAAGAAAAAGGAGGTCATCTTTCATTTGAAACACTGAGTTGAGTTTTTTTTAATGTCTTCACAGGCTGTGAAGTAGCTTATTTTATTTGTGATATTAGAAGTCTTGTTAAAACTGTATTTTATTTATTTTCAACTTTATTTATTGGTTTATTTTTAACTTTTATTTTAGGGGTTGTGGAAACAGTACCTACCCGATACCTACTGAAATACGTAGCAGTAGCTCTGCTATGGAGAGCAAAGATGGCGGGTGCTTTGCGTCAAGAGAGAATGTGTGACTAAAAGAGAGAGAGAGAGAGAGAGAGAGAGAGAGAGAGAGAGAGAGAGAGAGAGAGAGAGAGACAGAGAGAGAGAGAGAGAGAGAGAGAGAGACAGAGAGAGAGAGAGAGAGAGAGAGAGAGAGAGGGCCGGTCCGTAACTCTATGCCTGAGGTTCAATCACAGCAATTTACACCGAATTTAATCTTTTCTCCGACAGGGTTGTTAAATCTACACCGGTCGACTTTATCTCTGGCCGCCTTCATCAAAGTCCAATATACAAATCAAATACTAGTTGCACCCGTGCAGAGGGTGCAGGGTTAATAGCCAAACATGCCAACGGGGCGTTGTGCCCTTGTACTCTTAGAACAGAAATACACAGATCAAACGGGTACTGAAAGTCTATCAACTGTGATTAAATGAGGTGAGCCTCAAGGACCAGCCTTTTCAACGCTGCTGAACCCAGTTCATCTACTACGCGGGAGCTTTGGAGCACGTGTCCCTCGTTGAAGATCTTAGCATTTCCTCGTCGGACCGTGGAAACGTATATTTCAACATAAATTTTAGGTTACCGCTGTGTTTTCTGCTATTTAAATGCTAGAGTTGTTGTCTTCCACCTTTAAGTTCTTCTTCTTATAATTACCGCTCGGGTTTTCTTTGTAAAACATTAGAGGGACACAGACTTATAGTTTAATATTAAACACTGCCCCTAGCGCATAGGAATATTTAATCGTAATACAGTAACAGTATTTTAATGAAGGTTAATCAGAAGGATATTAGCAGGCAGAATACACTATGAGTACTATTGAAAGGGCTCTAGTAGCTTACCAGTCAAACTATTGTATTTATATTATTTTTTATAATCAATTACAAAGACACATTCTATTTTCTACAATTTTTCTATTATGTATACTCATTTATACACGTTAAGTAAGAATGGGGTTTAAAAAAATAGTCTTCTACTCTTCAAATTAGCAATGCATTGTCAATAGTTCCTTGCAAAGCACCGTGAAATGGTGTAGTCAGTTTATTTTAAAATTGTCCTACCGATAGTACCATATATGTATGACTAATACATTCTATATTTCCCAGCCGCGTCGGAAGATGTTTGGGGGTCGGGGTGGGGGATATATATATATCCTTTTCCCCGTGAGGGTGCCGGGGGTTTCAGTATAAATAATATCCCCCCTTTGTGGAAATTTAGTGCTTTAAATTCCCACTGTCGTTGTCTTTCTCCTTTGTTCTTTCTCATTCCTACTCTGTTCTATCAATCTACTATACCATCTTCTTCTTCGCTAGACCAGTCACCTACCTTTTTTCTTGAAAACTCTTCCGGGACAAAACTCCTAATTTGTGTGTGAGGTCTGTTGGATCAGCTTGGAAATATTGGACGCTTTCTGCCAGGTGATCACTGGGGCTTCCTATGATGTTATTATTTGGAAATGTAGGCATTTTATATGTAAGCAATAATCATGTAATAAAAACAACCTTGTTTCTGAAAACATGCTTCAAAAATTGTTAAATAGTGACTGAAAAAGCGCAATTTCACTGGAAATTTCTAAAGAATGTTTCGCTACAACATTGCGCTCTTTTTGGGAGTCTTAAATTGTATCAAACCAAGTGAAGACACTATCCGGCGTCAACAAACGTTTGAAAAACATTCTCAAACGGTTCGCAAAAGACAGTTGACTTGGAAACAAATACAGTTTGATCTAATTCGTCCCATAGAGGAGACGAAACTTACATTTTCTGGCATTTTCAAACTTGCGCATGTTCCCAGATATCAAACTGTTTCCCCAGATAACCGTAAAAAAACCTATATACCTTGTTTCTGGGGACATCTATTAGACTACATATATGTCGTGGGAGTGAAAATTATTGATACATTATTTTTGTAATTGGACGCTTTCTGCCAAATGGTCACTAGGGCTTCCTATGATATTATAATTATCAATTGTCACGGACCGGGTTTATAATATTTCGGTCCGATGACTGTTTGTAGTATCTTCCTGTGAGAAGATATAAATTATAATATTTTTTTTATTGATTACTAATTTCTGATTGGTTGAGCTAGTCATGTGGCGGTTCACCAATTACATGTATTCAAAAAAAATGTTTGCATTCTTCTTTTGTATGTACCACGGTGTGGTTGTGTTTGTACTTCTGGCAGCTGCGTCTGCAGGTATATATTTATTGGTTTATCATTGAAATATTGTATTATGAAACGTAAGAATATTTAACCATGATTATATTCTACTTATTGTGGAATAAGAATTAATAATAGATAATTTTGATATTAGTATGAAGGATGGATAAGTGGGGTGATGGAGATGGTGGATCGTTGTATATTTTTGAGTAACGAATTGAAATTGGATTAGTATTTGATTTGAGGTTGAAACCTCAACTTGCAATGTATAGTATTATATTTATTTTTGTGAATGAAAGTAATTAGCGGCAAGAATGTAATAATAAGTTGTTATAATTAGAGTTACAATTTTTTGCGTATGTGTGAACTGTGTTCTACACATATGAGATTTGAATTATATGTTGCTGGTCTGGTCCTGTCACAGAGAGAGAGAAAAGGTATATGTGGTAATACAGAAAAGTCTATGTATCAAGATATTTAGTGGGGGGAAACTTGTATGTTTTCAGAAGTCTCCGGCTGAGGGGCCTCGAGGCGAAAGAGAAAGAAGAAGGGAGAAGAAGGAAGACAGAAGAGAAGGAGAAGAAGGAAGAAGAAAGAAGGAGAGAAGAAGAAGAAGAAGAAGAAGAAGAAGAAGAAGAAGAAGAAGAAGAAGAAGAAGAAGAAAAGAAGGAGAAGAAGAAGAAGAAGAAGACGAAGACGAGAAGAGGAAGAAGAAGAAGAAGAAGAAGAGAAGGAGAAGAAGAAGAAGAAGGAGACGAAGACGAGAAGAAGAAGAAGAAGTCGTGAAGAAGAAGGGTGGAAGTATCGAGAAGGGGCCAGAGAAGAGGCCAAAGAAGAAGACGAAGAAGAAGACGAGAGAAGCAACCACTGCTACATCATGCAACCCATGCCACATCATCAGCAGCAGCAACCACTGCCACACTAGTAGTAACCGCTACCACGTCAGCAGCAGTAGCAACCGCTACCACATCATCATCATCAGCAGTAGCAGCAGCAACGGCGGCAGCGGCCACAACAGCAGCAGCGACAGCAACGATAGACAGGGGAGAAACCCCAGGGATAGATAGATAGAAAGGCCAAGGATAAGGAAAGGAAGACAGTGTATAGATATAGACAGATAGAGGATTAAAAGGAAACGAAAGACAGACAGCGAAGTCTGTCCTCCATGAGACGCTTGGTAACTCTCTCTGTTGACGGGGACTGGAACCTCATTGGTGGTTTTGTGACTGGTTTTCTTGGATTGTCTTTTCTGGAATATTACTTGTGGGTTTGTGAGATCAGTGTACAATCTCTCGGATTATCTCCTTGGAACTTTATGTGTGTGATTTGTGAGTGGTATATTTAATTCACGGATTGTTCTACAAAGTAGGTGAGTACAAAACTACTTAAACGTTTTTTTCATAGTATTGATGGAGTTATATGTACTTATGTAAACTTTTGTTGATTCTTGTTATTTTTCTAGTAATAGAAGGGGGTGTGACAGCAAAAGAAGTTTTGAGAGTTAGGAAATGTGAGACGGGCGAACACGCAAATCATTCACGCACGCATACACGCAATTCTTGAAATAACCCCTTTCGTTACAGTGGTGACCCTGAAACCCGTAGTTAGTTAGTGGGAGTTTAGATTATTTATTTGTCTTGTACCTTATTTGGAGTTATATTGTGGGAGTTAATTGAATAAGTATAAGTTGAACAGTAGAAGGGTTTTGTATAAATTTTGGGGCACTTAACTTTGGTGTGCTAGGAGTAAGTGTGTACTGTGTAACTGACTTGTTAAATTGTTGTTTTCATTTCTTTTTGGGTAGGATGCTAGTGTTTGTATAGATTATACCCCGTCTCCGATTCTTTCCTTACGGGTCTGATTCTTTGTATAGTTCTGGGATCAGAAAGGGCTTAGATTCATTTTTCTTCCTGTTGTATATATATATTGCTAATTCTAGTTCAGCTATTCAGTATTGTTTTGTTTTTCTTTATATACTTATTAGGATCCTGTCTTGTATAGTTATAGTTGTCACATCCCTATTTTAGTTGTTGTAGGTGTTTAGGATTTATTTTTGGCATTTTAACGGAACTTCCGGTGTTTTCTAGCCGAAGTGGAACTTAGTTGTTTTTTCTCTTGATTTCTTGTATTCTATTGTACCGATATTAGTTTAGAATTTTAGTTCTCTCTTTGTGGTGTTGTGATGTTGTTGTCGTCGTTGTTTGTTTATTTAGTATAGTGTTTCATTATTATTATTATTTGTTTTGTTTTGTTTTGTTTTCATTTCAAAACAATTACTTATAAAATTTCACTTGTCATAATTTGGATTTAAATATTGGTGATTGTTACAGCTATTAATTGTTGCATTTAGTATGGTTTTCTGATGCTTGCTTGTACTTAGACTGAATATAATCTAAACATTGTTTTTTCTTTTCTTTTATGGTATGCTGTTTGTTGGACTTGAACTTGTTTTCATTTCGAAATAATTTCCTTGTGTTAACTTAAACTTGCATTGATTCCGAAATACTTTTCATCTGACAAACTTTGCTTGCTTCGAGTTTGAATAATTTTCTTTTGTCAAACTTGAATTTGCTTTTGATTTTTGTGATATTTCTGGCCTTGTGAAACTTAAAAAAAAAGTTGTTAAACTTGTATCAAACCTAAAGTTAGTCGTTGACTTGTCACTCGCTTTGTCTTACTTTTAGTAATTTGCTTTTGAATTCAGCTGACCATGCCTTCGGTTGAGGAATATGATACTTTGTTTAATTCATTTTTGACTCAAGCCCAGAAGTTAGGTTTTTCTGACGAAAAGCTACAGCAATACATTGAGCAGTGTTTTCAGAGACACGATAGGGCTAAGGAAAGAGAACAGGAAAAGGTTAAACAGGAAAGAGAGGAAAAACGATTTCAGTTAGAACAGAATGCTAAAAGAGAAGAACTGGAAAGAGAGGAAAGGAAATTGAAGATGGATTACCAGATGGAACTTGATAGACAAAGCCTTAAGCTAAAGGAAAAAGAAATTGAACTTCAGTTGAAACAAGCTGAATTGCAGGGCGAGAACACTACCCCTAGGACCCCCCCGGGGTTCTAACCCTTCATTTCCGAAGTTGCCCAAACTACCTGTTTTCAAAGAAGATAGGGATGACATTGATTCTTTTTTGTACCGATTTGAGGCTCATGCTAAAGCTCTCAATTATGATAGCAGTAAATGGGTGGTTTACTTAACTGCATTGCTACAAGGCCCGGCTTTAGCTGTTTATCATTCTTTGTCTGCTGCCGGTGCAGTTTCATATGATGATCTTAAGCAAGAGCTTCTTAAGAAATTTCAATGCACTGCAGATGGATTCAGAGAAAAATTCAGATCAGTTAGGCCTGAAGTGGGAGAAAGTTTTGTCACTTTTTCAAAGCGATTTTCTCACTTGTTGGAAAGATAGATCCAACTATCAGATTGTGAAAAGACTTTTGATGGACTATGGAATCTGATTTTGTGTGAGCAGTTTATTGCTTCTGTTTCGAGAGATCTCGCCGTGTTTTTGAAGGAAAGAAATTTGACAAAATTCGCGGCTTTGATAGACAGTGCTGAAGCATTTCGCATGGCTCATCCGGAAAAGAAACTGGCACGGAAGTCAGATGACTCGATTTTTGCATCCGCGTCTATTTCTCAGAATGTGCCCACTCAGAATCAATTTCGTGGGACTGGTCAAAGATGGAATAATTTCCGGGGATCGGGATTTCGTGGCTCTCCGCGTGGAAACTACCAACCCGCAGGTCCTATTCCAAATAGGGGTTTTGCAAATCAAAACATGAATAATCAACAGGGCGCTCAGAACAATCAGGCTCCTCGTGGACGTGGAAATACTTATTCTAGACCTGGTTCTCGTTTTTCAGGTAGTCCTCCTCTCAACAATAGACAGAATAGACAGGGAATAGTTTGCTATTGTTGTGGGGGTGCAGGTCACATAGCTGCATGGTGTCCTTCTGCTTGTGGCAATGGATACCCAGAGACTCAAGACACTGAAAGTGGTTCGCAGAAATACCAGGACCCTCCAGTTAACACTCAGTCAGCTTTAGTCGCGGAAATCATTTGCCCAGTTGGCGATGAAAACTGTGGTCAGCCCAAGCTAGTGTCAGGTACCGTAAATGGCCTCAAAGCAAGTGTACTCAGAGACACAGGTGCTACTATCTGTGGAGTTCGCAAGAGACTGGTTTCGCACGACCAGTACACTGGCAAAGAGTGTAAATGTTGGTCATTCGGTGGAAACATTGAGGAATTTCCGTTGGCCAAAGTGTCTGTTGACACTCCATTTTTCTCTGGCACTGTTTTGTGTTGTGTCATTGATCAACCAGTGGCCGATTTGATAGTAGGGAATTTGCCAGGTGTGTCCGACCCTTTTTCGGGTGCTACCACACTCATTCAAGATCAAGGTCATACTTGTAGTGTTACTACTAGTGCTCAAGACAAGAGACAATGTATTACACCGGTTCCTTTGGTAAAGATGCCGACTATTTCAGAAACATTCAAGCGGGTTGCAGCTGATTTAGTAGAACCGATTTCTCCGCCGTCTGAGGAAGGTCACAGATGCATACTCGGTATCATTGATATGGTAACACGTTACCCTGAAACTACTCCGCTCAAACACGTCAAAAACAAGGTACTAGAATCTTGCAAACTAGCACAAGAATACATCAGAACAGTTGTAGCCACAACCAGACATTATCATCAGTGTATTCCATAAAATCTGTGGAAAATGATCATGCTTTGTGTATATTTCTGCTGATGTATATTTAATGCTGCAAATCAATTTGAGTACTGTAAAATGATCTGTTATGTACCTATTGATTTTTGATTTCACTGTATCACGGTGACATGCTTGGACTTCCTTTGTACTTTTGTTTGTCTATTGCGCTTTGGGTGATTGCTTAATACAATATGTTTATGTTTAAGATAAGTGCTAATTACCAGTTGTCGTTTTCGCTTGTTTGTACAGTTTAGGCGGACATAATTGTAGTAATTTTTTCTTTCTGATAAAATTCAGAAAACTCGGGCGTTTTCTTTTTGCAGGAAGGGGGTATTGTCACGGACCGGGTTTATAATATTTCGGTCCGATGACTGTTTGTAGTATCTTCCTGTGAGAAGATATAAATTATAATATTTTTTTTATTGATTACTAATTTCTGATTGGTTGAGCTAGTCATGTGATGGTTCACCAATTACATGTATTCAAAAAAAATGTTTGCATTCTTCTTTTGTATGTACCACGGTGTGGTTGTGTTTGTACTTCTGGCAGCTGCGTCTGCAGGTATATATTTATTGGTTTATCATTGAAATATTGTATTATGAAACGTAAGAATATTTAACCATGATTATATTCTACTTATTGTGGAATAAGAATTAATAATAGATAATTTTGATATTAGTATGAAGGATGGATAAGGGGGGTGATGGAGATGGTGGATCGTTGTATATTTTTGAGTAACGAATTGAAATTGGATTAGTATTTGATTTGAGGTTGAAACCTCAACTTGCAATGTATAGTATTATATTTATTTTTGTGAATGAAAGTAATTAGCGGCAAGAATGTAATAATAAGTTGTTATAATTAGAGTTACAATTTTTTGCGTATGTGTGAACTGTGTTCTACACATATGAGATTTGAATTATATGTTGCTGGTCTGGTCCTGTCACAGAGAGAGAGAAAAGGTATATGTGGTAATACAGAAAAGTCTATGTATCAAGATATTTAGTGGGGGAAAACTTGTATGTTTTCAGAAGTCTCCGGCTGAGGGGCCTCGAGGCGAAAGAGAAAGAAGAAGGGAGAAGAAGGAAGACAGAAGAGAAGGAGAAGAAGGAAGAAGAAAGAAGGAGAGAAGAAGAAGAAGAAGAAGAAGAAGAAGAAGAAGAAGAAGAAGAAGGAGAAAAGAAGGAGGAGAAGAAGAAGACGAAGACGAGAAGAGGAAGAAGAAGAAGAAGAAGAAGAAGAGAAGGAGAAGAAGAAGAAGAAGGAGACGAAGACGAGAAGAAGAAGAAGAAGTCGTGAAGAAGAAGGGTGGAAGTATCGAGAAGGGGCCAGAGAAGAAGCCAAAGAAGAAGACGAAGAAGAAGACGAGAGAAGCAACCACTGCTACATCATGCAACCCCTGCCACATCATCAGCAGCAGCAACCACTGCCACACTAGTAGTAACCGCTACCACGTCAGCAGCAGTAGCAACCGCTACCACATCATCATCATCAGCAGTAGCAGCAGCAACGGCGGCAGCGGCCACAACAGCAGCAGCGACAGCAACGATAGACAGGGGAGAAACCCCAGGGATAGATAGATAGAAAGGCCAAGGATAAGGAAAGGAAGACAGTGTATAGATGTAGACAGATAGAGGATTAAAAGGAAACGAAAGACAGACAGCGAAGTCTGTCCTCCATGAGACGCTTGGTAACTCTCTCTGTTGACGGGGACTGGAACCTCATTGGTGGTTTTGTGACTGGTTTTCTTGGATTGTCTTTTCTGGAATATTACTTGTGGGTTTGTGAGATCAGTGTACAATCTCTCGGATTATCTCCTTGGAACTTTATGTGTGTGATTTGTGAGTGGTATATTTAATTCACGGATTGTTCTACAAAGTAGGTGAGTACAAAACTACTTAAACGTTTTTTTCATAGTATTGATGGAGTTATATGTACTTATGTAAACTTTTGTTGATTCTTGTTATTTTTCTAGTAATAGAAGGGGGTGTGACAGCAAAAGAAGTTTTGAGAGTTAGGAAATGTGAGACGGGCGAACACGCAAATCATTCACGCACGCATACACGCAATTCTTGAAATAACCCCTTTCGTTACATCAATGTAGGAATTTTATATGCATGTGTTTTTTTTAAATATATTTTATAATGATGTTTAGATTCTATTTTGTTTTTGTAAACGGGGGTTCCATAAATTAGAGTATAACCTCAATGTCCCCTGCGTGGGATGCCTTTATTTGTAAAGTGTCCTGCTGGTGGAGTGCCTTCAATGTTACCACTAGGGTTGTTTCAGCAGATCTTTTATGTTGATCAGGAGTGAGCCCTCTTTCAGCCAAGTTGTGGACCTGATTTCCTGGTCCTGATTTGGCTCTTTGCAGTCCGCTGGACCATGTAAGCAATGAATAACTAACTCCAACAACGCTGGTTCTCAAAACCACCGGAATGCCCCTTCAAGGATATATAATAGGATGTTAACTGGAGAGTAACAATTCTCAAATGTACTTGCAAACGTGTGTGTGTGTGTGTTTGCGTGTGTGTGAGGATGTGTGTGTGAGAGGGAGAGAGTAAGAGAGAGAGAGAGTGTGTGCGTGTGTGTGTTTGTGTCCCATGCTCATTGAAATCAGATCCGTGTCACATAGGCTTACGTGATTAATCTTGAGAAAATAATGCAAGTTTATTTGAAGAAAAAGCATTGTTACAACTCAAATTAGAGCGTCTCGCATCATTGAGGGGAAAAACTGTCCGCTACAAGGTCTTTTCCTTTCTGGCGACGCCATCACAGTACCGTCATTATTTTGTTTGTGAGTGTGGCTATTTTTCTAAAAAACCACAGACTATTGTAAAAACTTGAGACAATACACGGTCTTTTGCGTGCTTACCGAAGATATCAATAAATTCTCTCTCTCTCTCTCTCTCTCTCTCTCTCTCTCTCTCTCTCTCTCTCTCTCTCGCTCGCTCTCTCTCTCTCTCTCTCTCTCTCGCTCGCTCGCTCGCTCTCTCTCTCGTTCTTTTCTTTAGTATTTGAAGGTCCACTTTTGCCTTTAATCAAAATATTATTTTCTTGCTTACATTCCCATACGATTGGATCCCTCGTCGATCGAACATTTGAATAGTGTACATACATGAAACTGTAAAAGCCCTGCATTCATCAATCAAAATTAAGCCAAGAAATCATGCATGTAAACAGTTTTCTCTTCAAACTGTCAGTTTGTCGCTATTGTGGTCTTGGAACTCAGCTGTCATATTCAACAATAATATATTGAAATTAGTTTTCGCATGACTGTCCTCTTCCGTTCAAACATGTTTAGTTCTTTATACGCGATAGTCTTAAGTGATGTATATATATACTACTCAAAATAATTGAAGGGCCACTCTCATATTTCATTTAGTTTATTATATTGCTTATTTCAAAACTTATCCTGTACAGTAACATTCAAGACAATCTTATTCTGACAAGTAATCACATGTGTGAGTTTTGAACTTTCTGCACTGAGTTGAAAAACAAACCCAATTTTTACCCCCCCCCCCCCCCCCCCCAAAAAAAAAAAAAAAAAAGACCCTAATTTACTGTTGTCTTGCTAATAAAGCAAAATTCTCAATATTAAAAAGTGATTTGCACGCGAAAGGCTTGCATTTTCTGAGTTCAGTTTAACAATCGGCGCTTTTTTCTGGGTATAAATGGCAGCGCTTTTGCTGCTTTTCTAACCATGCCCCGGCCAAGGCGACGATTGACTGATGCGGATAGAGGCAGAGCTATTGCATGGCTTCAGGAAGGGGTGGGGGTGAGAGAAGTTGGCAGGCGGCTGGGAGTGTCCCACTCCGTTGTCCAAAGGCTGCGGGAGCACTTTGACAACACTGGAAGCGTCCAAGAACCAAGAAGGTCCGGACGCCCCCGCGTTACCACTGCAAGACAAGACCATTTTATCACCCTGTCAGCTCTGAGGATTAGGTCCGCTACAGCAAACACCATCAGAAGACAGCTTCACGCAGCCAGCAATGTTAACGTCAGCGACCAGACAATTCGCAACCGTCTACACGAGGCAAACCTGCGATCAAGACGACCAGCAGTACGGCCTTTGCTCACCCCAGCTCACCGTGCAGCGCGTTTGGCCTGGGCTCGGCGTCATTTGGTGTGGACAAGGCAACATTGGTCAAGGGTGCTCTTTACAGATGAGTCTCGGTTCTCCTTGTCTTTCAACGACCGTCGAGTGAATGTTTGGAGGCGTCCACGGGAGCGTTTTGCTGATGCGACGGTGCGCGAGCATGACCGCTTTGGTGGTGGATGTGTCATGATGTGGGGTGGCTTCGCATTAAACTTCAGAACACCTCTGCTCCAAATTCATGGCAACTTAAACGGTATTGGCTACAGGGATGACGTCCTACAACCTAGGGTTCTCCCAGCTCTGCGGGCCATTGGGGAAGGTGCCATACTACAGGACGATAATGCCAGACCCCACAGAGCGCGTATTGTCTATGACTTCCTGCAGCAACAGCACGTCATAAGGATGGATTGGCCGGCTCGATCACCCGATTTGAACACCATAGAACATCTGTGGGATGTCTTGGGTCGACAGACACGGGCAAACCTCCCTCCAGGAGCTAACCTTGAAGTTCTGGCCCAAGTTCTCCAGCAAGAGTGGTTGGCCATCCCAGGAAACATCCTCCATAGCCTGATACAGTCCATGAGACAACGATGCCAAGACTGCATTGATGCAAACGGTGGCCACCCCCGATACTGACTCTATAGATTTTTGGTTTCTAAAGTTTTGATTTTGTAAATGAGGGGTATGTCCAGTTAAATTGAATTTACTCGAATTTAAAGCGACTGGTGTCTCAAATCTTTTTTGTTATTGATGCAGAAATGATTGCAATAAAATACGATGAACTAATAAAGTGAATTCATGTTTCTGATTTAAAGAGAGACCCATATGTCAAAGTGGCCCTTGTATTATTTTGAGTAGTATATAGGTATTGTATTGTAATGCCATGAAGAAGGCACCGAAATTTGGCAATTCAAATTGAGTGGATAACATGTTGTCGTTTTAAAAGTGTTTTATATATATATATGTATGTTCAATACATTCACGTTTTTATAATTCCAGTTGATGACTCCACCCTTAATTGTACCTCTATTTCAAGTAATAACCCAGAGAGAGAGAGAGAGAGAGAGAGAGAGAGAGAGAGAGAGGGGGGGGGAGGGAAGAGCGAGAGAGCGGGAGAGAGAGATGGAGAGAAGGAGGGAGGGAAAGAGAAAGAGAGGGGGGGCGGGTGGGATGTATGGAAAGAGAGAAAGAGCGAGAGACAGAGACAGACAGACAGAGAGAGAGGGTGAAAGAGAAAAACACACAGAGTGTCACGTGGGGTTTATGGGCTCTGCACAATGGAATTATGGACCCTCACGTTTATTCGGTGGGAACTGCTAGTAAGTCACCCTATGAATTACTTTAATAAATTTATTTGTTTAGCTCGTTCTGTGTTAAGGTTGGGGTACAGGAATAGATAGAATAAATAGATAGATACTGTCACACTAGCTTTCACACGGCTATGAATCATATGTAGTCCAGCCCCTTGATAACAGTTAAAATCACACATTTATTTCTTCTACTCTATACAAGATTCTCTAAGTACTAATCTAACTTAAAAAGTCTCAGTCACTGCTAATAGTTCGATCGCTGATAGTCTAGGCAGCTGTTATATCTTCCTCGGGCACTTGCTATAATATTTTATGTAGATTTGGACTACTGTGGTCCGTTTTACAGTTTCTGAAGAGTTGGACTACTGTGGTCCTGTTATGATCAGTTTAAGTGCACCTTCGCCTTATGCACTTAACTCATGTGTGGGGTGTTCGAAGTCCTTCTGTGAGGTAGCTTCTGGTACACCTTTGTCGTTGTGTAGTTGGGTTCCCTTGCCACGCGGTGGGGTCTGACAGGGTGTTTCTTCGGGTAGCTCCTTCCGTCTTGTGCGGTAGAGTCTCCTCGACCAACTAGTCGTTTCTGTGGAGTAGGGTGCACAGGATAGCTCGGGATAGCTCGGGATAGCTCGCCTGCTCGTCTGTAATATAAGAGACGAAATTCTGCACAACCCTGAATAATCGGTTTGTGCAGAGCGTCTCACTGAAAGCCAAGTAGCCCTCAGTGATAGCTCCACATCTCTATACATAAGCGACGAACATTCTGCTACTTCCGGGGTCCGCTGTAATCTCACTCTAAATTCCTATACATACATAAATATCAATCGTGTCTAACTATACACATACAGAATTAATAATAATATAAACATTCAGTGGTACAGCCACTGGTCTGCAAACATACATATAAGTTAAACAACAGTGGTTCCGTATGGTATGCAACATGGCGGCGCAACCGGTCGTGTTTCGCCTCGTGCTCGGCTCTTCCACGTGGTCACGCAAATTCGGATTAACAATTCACATTTATGCATAGCAAATTCTTCCAACATAATTTCAACAATAATATAAATATATCACGATGAAACAGAAGGGTGTTCATTTACCTGTTTGACAAGTTCAGGCCCGTGATGACTTGAGAGAATTCTAAGATTTCAAAGTCCTGCTTCCTGGTCTATGAGTGTAGAGATTTCTCTAGCTGTGGAGATGTTGACTCTACCTCGTCTCACACACGACTGATTCAAACTGTGTTAGGCTCTGACACAGTCAAAACTGCTCTACCCACTGAGCCTGCTCTGATTGGTTAAAACGGTCCGATTCAAAGCTCAAGTGCTGACTCACTGCGCTAGCGTGGGTCGGGCTCGCGGTGTGTGGTCTGCTGTGTAATTTAAGTGCTGCTGTGTAATAGTCTAACTTCTCTACTGTTACAAAGACTACACATGGCTAAATAGTCAACAAGCAGAGTTAAGACTAGCCAGTCGTGACAGGCTCCCTCAACTGAAAAAAGGCGATGACTACTGGATTCGACCTTTTTCTACTACAGAGCCTAGTTTAACACTGCACTATCCTAGGTTCCTATTTACAAACTAATTAAGTTGCTCTACCTGAGCTGCAATGCTGTGCCAGGTAGCTATGGCCACTAGTGACAGGGTATTACTGGGCGGGGACGAATTCTGGTGCTGTGGCCCTTAGTTGTGTTGGGTGGGCGACAGCTGCTGTGTCCTCCACGAGATGGCGACTGAGGTAGTCGGCTCCGTGGTTCTCTTTGCCGGGGATGTACTCGATCTGGAATGAGTATGCTTGAAGGGTGAGTGCCCATCGCATCAGGCGAGAGTTCAAGGATTTGGAGGCTGCCAGGAACGATAGTGGTTGGTGGTCCACCTGAACTGTGAAGTGGGTCCCATACAGGTAGAGTTAAAATTTCTGTATGGCCCAGACTAGTCCAAGACATTCTTTCTCCGACGTGGCGTAGTGGGTCTCGGCGGGTCTCAATTTTCTGCTGGCGTAGGCGACAGGGAATAGCGTCTCTGCATTCTTGGGGTCGCGCTGTAGCAGTACTGCTCCGAGGCCTAAGTCGCTTGCGTCGGTGCGAAGAACGAATGGCTGAGTCAAATCGGGTAGGTGGAGTACTGGCGCTGATGTCATTCTGTCCTTGAGTGTTTGGAATGCTGTCTCACATTCCGCTGTCCAAACTACTTTGTCCGGGGCGATTTTCCGGGTTCCATTTGTCAGTGGTACGGCGATGCTGTTGTAGTTGGGGATGAACTTCTGGTAGAAGCCGCAGAGTCCTAGAAACGACTGCACTTCCTTCTTTGTCTTGGGCCTAGGAGCGTCGAGTAGGCGTTTCACTGTCTTCTCTACCGGTCGCAGGCTTCCTTGACTGATGGTGTGTCCCAGAAATTCTAGTTCTGTGAATCCAATCTGACATTTGGTGGGTCTTGCCGTCAATCCCGTGTCTCTGAGGCGGGCGAGTAGTTGCTGTAGGAGCGTGACATGTTCCTCCCACGTAGGCGTTGCGATGAGGATGTCGTCCATAAACGAATGCAGGTGCTCGCTGCTCAGGGGTGCCAGGAGTTTTCGCATCATGGCGCTGAAGATGCTGGGTGCGTTGTGGAGTCCGAATGGAAGCACGTTGAATTCGAAGTGTCCTTCCATAGTGCTGAAAGCTAGGTACTTTCGGACTTGCGGTTGCACTGGTATCTGGTAGTATCCTTTGCTGAGGTCGATGCGTGAGAAGTACTTCGCTCGCTGTAGCTTGGCAAATAGGTCTGTCTGGTCCGGGAGTGGCTCTGGCTGGAATTGCGTTAAGGCATTCAGGAGTCTGAAGTCGATGCACAGTCGGTGCTCTCCGTTGGGTTTTCGCAACAATACCGTGCCTGCGCTGTAGGGTGAAGTAGACTCTGAGATGATTCCGGCTGCCAGTAAAGTGTCTATCTCTTCCTTGATGGCTCGCTGCTGTGACAGTGGCATCGGGTAGAGCTTCTGGCGGACGGGTGTTGGGTCGGTCACCGTTAAGGTTACTTCGACGAGGTCTGTCCTCCCTGGTCGGTCTGTGAGCACAGTCTGATGTTGTCGAATGACCTGTAGTACTTGCTGTTGCTGTTTAGCGGCTAGGTCTCCGTTGAGTATCACGTCTTTGTAGGTTTCTTTGGAGTGCAGGGGGTACTCTACTGCATTGGTCTCCATGCTTTCTCCTTCCTCCGCGATGGCGATGGCTAACAAGTTGTGAGTGCTGGGGGTCGCTGGTCGGTCCGTATACTTCTTGAGGAGATTGATGTGGTGGTATCGGGCTCTCCCGTTCACCTCTACTTGGTAGACTGTCTTGGATTTCTTGGCAGTCACCCGGTACGGTCCTCTCCAAGCGATGTCCAGCTTGTTGGTTCCACTTGGAAGTAAGAGTAGCACTTGATCGCCGACTTGCAGTTCTCTGTCCTTCGCGTGGCGGTTGTAGTACTTCGCCTGACGGGCTCTTGCCTTCTTCAGTGCTTCACCAGCTTTCTTCCACGTTGCTTTGAGGGTTTCCTGCAGGTCTGCGACGTACTTGGTGGCACCTCTTGGTGTGTCGTCTATCTTGGCCTCCGTCCAACTTCTGCGTAGGGCTTCTAGCGGTCCTGCTAGAGGTCTGCCGAATAGCAATGTTGACGGGGTGTAGCCTGTGGCTGCGTGGGGTGTTTCTCGGTATGCGAACAGTGCCGCATTCACGTAGGTGTCCCACGCTTCTGGATTGTCGTCGGCGACTTTCCTGAGGATGGTGAGAAGGGTTCCATTCAGTCTTTCTACTTGTCCGTTGCTGGCGGGGTGGTATGGTGGTGTGCGAATGTGATGAACTTGTATCAACTCGAACACGTCTTGCATCAGGCGGCCGGTGAACTGAGATCCGTTGTCCGTTCTAATGCTGTCCGGGAATCCGACTCTGGTAAAGATGGCGATGAGTGCATCTGCAATCTTCTTGGTGTCGATCGCTGGCAACGGGACTGCTTCGCACCACATCGTACATGCGTCGACGAGTGTGAGTAGAAATCTGTTCCTCTTCTTGGTCATGGGCAGTGGTCCTACTATGTCTACTGAGACTTGCTGGAATGGTACGCCGACTACTACCGATGGTCCTAAGGTAACTGGTACGGTGTGATGTCGCGGGGAATATCGTTGACATTGGTGGCAAGATTTCACGTAGCGCTTGACATCCTCCGTGATTCCTGGCCAATAGTAGTGTGCGCTGATTCTCTGCACTGTGGCTCCAATTCCCATGTGTCCGCTGAGTGGCATGCTGTGGCCTAAGTTCTAGTACTTGGGCTCGAAGGGTGGCTGGTAGTACTAGTTGGGTGTGATCTCCATCTCCTTGTCGATGTAGAACTCCCTCTTCCATGTAGAAGTCTCCCTTGTGCGGGGGTGTGTGCGCCTTGGGTAGCTTCTGGAAGCACTTCGCTATCGAGGTGTCTTCTTTCTGTGCTGTTTTGATCTCTTCGAGTCCTGGATTCGGAGCGAACTCGGGCTGGGGTGGTTGGGTTTTAGCTTGGGCCCTGGTTTGCACTGCAGCTATCTCTACAGTTTTGGGGGGCGTGCCTAAGAACACATACCTACAACCTAGCACTAGATCATACAGGGGTTTCTGTAAAACAGCTGCTTGGATTCGTCCTGTGACGTACCTACTCTCTACTTCGATCCAAGCTATTGGGCAAGTAGTCGTCGGTTTCGTCAAGTCTGCTCCTTGTAAGTCGACTGTCTTGTCTGTCAAGTCCGCGCGCGATACAAGAGATTCGCTAACTATCGCGTCGTATGATAGACCTGTGTCATACAGACAGTTCGCTTCTTTTCCGTTGACCTTGACCGTGTCTGTCACCGATGGGTGATCTCCGATTGTGTGTGGCTTGTTACCGCTGCTTTGAGTTAGAACTCTGTGCGCTGGCCGGCTTTCGCGCTCTTCCCTACGTTGTGCGGCCAACTTGAAACATTCTGCGGTGGAGTGATTGTTTCTGTTGCAGAACGAACAATACCGTCTCTGTTCTGCGGGACCTCTTTTCCCGAATTCCGTGTTGGGTCCTTTATTTTGCCCAGGTCTGGGGTTATTCGGCTTATTCGCGGTGCGCTCTTCCCGGTTAGGGCTTCGTTTCTGTGCCTCTTTCCCGTTAGGCTTTAGGTCTCGCCTGAAGCTCTTGGCTTCTCCGTGTGCGGCCACGTACCTATCTGCGACCTTGACCAGATCTTCCAGTCTTTCCGCGCCCTGCTCTACTGAGAATGTCCTCAGCTCGGGGGTCATGGTTTCCCGTAGCTGTTCCCATACTAACAGTTCTGTCAGTCCATCATACGTCTTAGCCGTGGCTGACTGGCTAATCCACTTATCCAGCGTTGTGGACAACCGATCCGCGAACTGCGCATAGCTCTCTCCTTTCACTCTCCGATTGGTGCGGAACTTTTGCCGGTAGCATTCTCCTGTCAGTTCGAATCCCGTTAGGAGTGCCTCTTTTACTTTGTGATAGTCAGTCAATCGGTCAGTCGGTAGCTTACTGTAGATGTCATAAGCCTTTCCTCTAAGCCCTTGACTAAGCTTAAAAGACCAATGAGTGGGATCTAGTTTGTACTCTGTTGCTAGACGCTCAAACCTAGTCAGATAGAGATCTAGACCTTCTTCTCTCTCATTGAATGTTCCCAGTGGAAATGACATTCCTTGTACAGGGTTGGATGCTACCTCTAGCTGATCTGAGTGGGGAGGGGTTGAGGAAGAACTTGAAGCTCCTGATCCCAATCTTCTTAGCTCTAACTCATGCTGTCTTTCTTTTTCCTTTTCTTCCCTCTCTTTTTCTTTTTCTGCCCTCTCTTTCTCTTTTCTGCCCGCTCATAATCCCACCTCCTAATTTCTGCTTCTCTCTCTGCTGCTACCTTCTTCTGTTCTGCTTCTAGCTCTAATTTCCTCGTTTCTCTCTCTGCCTCTAATTTCTTCTGCTCTGCTTCTAGTTCTGCTTTCTCTGTTCTGCTTCGAGTTTCTTCTGTTCTCTCTCTGCTGCTCTCTCTGCCTTAGCCTCCTGTTTCTCTACCTCTGCATTGATATACGCAATTAGGTCTGCCCCTGCTAAGTGTAAAGCTTCCCCTAATTCCTTGAAGCGCAATCTCAAGGCCACTGGGTCCGACATTGCCAAACGTGTCTATGAACAACCTCTGAATCACGTGGAGTACCAAAACACTAGCAATATTGCAATTCAATAAAAACAATGCAAAGACCATAAAATTCGTAATCAATAATAGAATAAAACAAGAGTCAAATGGCATACAACAGTTATTTAAGCAAAACCTGCAAAAGAACAATGCAACATACAGGCACAAAAATATTTGAAGCAAAAAAGTTTTTAACTAAAGAATAGTGCACCCAACTGATCAGTCCTTGTTACCACTATTCTAAGTTATTCTACTACTCCTACTGTTATCTAATTTTATTGTACTTAGGTCCGGTTATACCCAATTCCTATTATACACAGATCCTAGCTAGGCTCGCCAATTAAAGTGTCACGTGGGGTTTATGGGCTCTGCACAATGGAATTATGGACCCTCACGTTTATTCGGTGGGAACTGCTAGTAAGTCACCCTATGAATTACTTTAATAAATTTATTTGTTTAGCTCGTTCTGTGTTAAGGTTGGGGTACAGAAATAGATAGAAAAATGGTAAAAGATTACTGTCACACTAGCTTTCACACGGCTATGAATCATATGTAGTCCAGCCACTTGATAACAGTTAAAATCACACATTTATTTCTTCTACTCTATACAAGATTCTCTAAGTACTAATCTAACTTAAAAAGTCTCTTTCACTGCTAATAGTTCGATCGCTGATAGTCTAGGCAGCTGTTATATCTTCCTCGGGCACTTGCTATAATATTTTATGTAGATTTGGACTACTGTGGTCCGTTTTACAGTTTCTGAAGAGTTGGACTACTGTGGTCCTGTTATGATCAGTTTAAGTGCACCTTCGCCTTATGCACTTAACTCATGTGTGGGGTGTTCGAAGTCCTTCTGTGAGGTAGCTTCTGGTACACCTTTGTCGTTGTGTAGTTGGGTTCCCTTGCCACGCTGTGGGGTCTGACAGGGTGTTTCTTCGGGTAGCTCCTTCCGTCTTGTGCGGTAGAGTCTCCTCGACCAACTAGTCGTTTCTGTGGAGTGGGTGCACAGGATAGCTCGGGATAGCTCGGGATAGCTCGCCTGCTCGTCTGTAATATAAGAGACGAAATTCTGCACAACCCTGAATAATCGGTTTGTGCAGAGCGTCTCACTGAAAGCCAAGTAGCCCTCAGTGATAGCTCCACATCTCTATACATAAGCGACGAACATTCTGCTACTTCCGGGGTCCGCTGGTAATCTCACTCTAAATTCCTATACATACATAAATATCAATCGTGTCTAACTATACACATACAGAATTAATAATAATATAAACATTCAGTGGTACAGCCACTGGTCTGCAAACATACATATAAGTTAAACAACAGTGGTTCCGTATGGGATGCAACATGGCGGCGCAACCGGTCGTGTTTCGCCTCGTGCTCGGCTCTTCCACGTGGTCACGCAAATTCGGATTAACAATTCACATTTATGCATAGCAAATTCCACAAACATAATTTCAACAATAATATAAATATATCACGATGAAACAGAAGGGTGTTCATTTACCTGTTTGACAAGTTCAGGCCCGTGATGACTTGAGAGAATTCTAAGATTTCAAAGTCCTGCTTCCTGGTCTATGAGTGTAGAGATTTCTCTAGCTGTGGAGATGTTGACTCTACCTCGTCTCACACACGACTGATTCAAACTGTGTTAGGCTCTGACACAGTCAAAACTGCTCTACCCACTGAGCCTGCTCTGATTGGTTAAAACGGTCCGATTCAAAGCTCAAGTGCTGACTCACTGCGCTAGCGTGGGTCGGGCTCGCGGTGTGTGGTCTGCTGTGTAATTTAAGTGCTGCTGTGTAATAGTCTAACTTCTCTACTGTTACAAAGACTACACATGGCTAAATAGTCAACAAGCAGAGTTAAGACTAGCCAGTCGTGACACAGAGACAGAGAGAAAGAGAAAGAGAGGGGGGGGGGGGGGTGGCGGGTGGGAGGTATGGAAAGAGAGAGAGCGAGAGACAGACAGAGAGAGAGAGGGTGAAAGAAAAAACAGAGAGACAGACAGAGAGAGAGAGAGAGAGAGAGAGGGTGAGGGGAAAAAACAGAGAGAGAGAGGAGAGAGAGGTCTTGGAAGATCGATCTGTTAACACACATTCGGCTCTCGTAAGTGTTTTACATGCAAAATCAGCAGTCAATCAATATACGATGATCACAAACCAACAACTCACACACACTCGTCTGTTTGCAATAGGTTTATTCCTTAGGCCTAGTCCTTGCTCATTAGAGTTACCTCTCTTGCTGTGTAGAACACACTTTGCGACTAGGCTATATTCTGCATTGTGCAAAAGATGCAGACTGTAAAGCGTTGTGCATGGGGAACTTGCAAAACTGACTCCAGATAGCCTGAAAATGTACAGGGATAAAGTTTATTCCATTTGTCAAAGTATAATAAGGAGAGGATGGTGAGGTGTGGATATGTGTATATGACTCTTGAGGTAGGCAAGAATAAAAAAAAACATTTCCATGTTCCAGACGTTTTATTGTTGGCAAGAACAATCCACCCCATTTAATGACGCTAATTTAATCACTGTTTCAGAATGGCCTGGTTGCTTGCTCATGCGTTCTGTTAAATCGGCACTTGCAGTGGTTGGGATCAAAGCCGCCTTTTATTGTATCACGCATTAGTGATTTTATAGACATACCGACGTGGGCTACCCAACTATTCATATAGCCCGAGGCATATAAATCACTGGTAATGAACGCACGGAAGCATTGCAATCAAGATTATGATCCATATCGATCTTACAAGTAGGAGACGGGTACTGAAAGGCTCGTCATTGGAATTAAATAGCTAATAAGTGATCCTTAGTAATATCGGCTGTTTGGAGAACAGCAATATTGCGATCGACTTGTTGCGATAGTAAAAAAAAAATTAGCGATTGGAGTCGGGAATTGGAAAGAATGCGGAATGATGAAAAGCGTTCAGTTGCAACAGACAAAATGGGCAGGAGTTCATTACAAATGCCATATTTGATACAGCTCCCATACAATTGCTGGCTGACATATTCGTATGGTATCACTCCGCATTTCGAAAGAGAAGACGGTTTGATCGAGTAGCTATATTATTCTGCAAATCGGTTGACCGACCAGATGCAATAGTTCCCCCTTCTCTTTTATTGTTCTCTCTCCCCCCCCCCCCCCCACTCCTCCACCCCATCCCTTCTTTGTAATTTTCGACGTCCATTGTAGATCGGTATCGTCACCTCTCAAATTTTTGAATAATAACTAATTTACAAAGTTATTTTCACCTAAAAATGTTGCTGTAACATTTACCATTACATCCATGGGATGTTTGTTTGTTTCAGAGATTCCTAGCTTCCGGTCGACACCTGGACGCCACCACGTTGGGGGTAATTCCAGGTCTTACACCAAACTCCCATCTCTCAGGCATAACTCTAGACAGGTAATAAAATAACTGTTGTGGTTTCCCCCCCCCCCCCTCTCTCTCTGTCTCTGTCTCTTTGTGTCTTTCTCTCCCTACCCCCCCTTTTCTCCCTCCTCCCCCCTCTACCTCCCACTCTTTCTCGGACCTCGAAACCGATAGAAAGAGAAAGCGCTAAACCAAAGTGGCTCACGCGTGGCCTGTAGGTAAGTCTTGTCATAGTCGGCTGCGACGTATGATTGCGTAGCCTACACCGCATATAGCCACACTGTATAATATAGTCTTTCAGCGGGCATTGATTTTATTAAACGGAGCTTTATAGTGCCGATTTTTAGGCGCATTCTTTAAACGATTGATACTGACGTGATTATACTGAATACATAACAACTTGAATCAAGGAGGTTGGTAAAGAGGATGGGAGTGGGTGAGGTGGTGGAAGTGGGGAAGGTGAAAGGTGGTTGAATGTCCAACAAAGAAAAGCCGACACATATTTCTTCCTGTCACGGTTCCAGAGTCGAGCAACCACAAGATCTGACGTCAGGTCGCGGTACTCGGCCAAATACAGACGAAGCCCAGGTCCCTTCAGCAGAACCAGCGCCGATTCCCCTTTTCTACCCAAGGTAATGATGATGACGACAACGACGATGACGACAACGACGACGACGACGACGACGATGATGATGATGATGATGATGATGATGATGGTGATGATGATGATGATGATGATGATGATGATGATGATGATGATGATGATGATGATGATGATCGCTTATAATATCATATAATGCGTTCTTTATTTTGTTTCAGGCGTCAACAGAAGATTGTTTAAAATGTTTGTTACGGGTCCCACACAAAAAATGCGAATCTGTAAGTCTACCCATTTCCCCATTTCTTCTTTCTTTCTTTCTTTTTTTTCTACTTTTTTTTCTTCGTTTCATACTTTCTTCAAGGATAACATCAATCTTATTATTGGCTTTGAATTTTGGAAATGTCATTGCATTGGTTATGCATGTTGTTCTCTTACATTGCAATGCATTATATTTCCCTTTCACTACAGGTCAGAACTTGTTATATGAACAGTATTTAATATTTTTAACGAAAAAATTATTTTCGATATTTCAAAGAACATTTATATTATAGGAAGATTTATTATCTACATAAATATTGTGCTTATGGCAGTTTAGGGTTTGATTGGTATGTTGTCGTTTCAGCACAAATATATCCGAGTTGGAGGTGGTTACCGACATGGCTACTGGTACATCAAATGTCTGCTGGAGCAGATAGAACTTCAGGTAATGATCGCTTCCCTTGCTTGATAATGCTATATAATGTATCTTCGGGTAAACCGTAAACTGCATACCTCTATATAATTACATTTACGGCTAATCTGACACATTCTCTCATAGATGGAAACTATTCGCTATTGGAAAGACGCATACATTTAAAATAACAAAACAAAAACAAAGTATGTTGAAAAGTTGGGTGTGAAAAAATTCCCCTCGTGGGTCTGGTTGCGTGGAGTGTCAGATGAAGTGAATAAGATAGAAGAGAAGGAAAGGGGAAAGGAAGATGGACAAACAAAACAAAAGACGACAAGCTAGTAGTGATGATTTATACGCAGTTCTCTATTGAAACTTCCAATTTAAAAAAAAAACCCAACCTCTTAAACAATCAAAGGAAAACAATCGTATAAGCTAACAAATCTAGGCAGCGATAGGCCAGCAGGGCATAAACATTGACTACTGCAAATGGTTACAAACATGGATGAATTTGATTTTGATGCTTTTAAACTCATTGGCTACATCCCGTACATAGTATAGATTTAAGCCTAATTATCTTTTTTTAAATTTCAGTTGTAGCATGAGCGTGGTTTTTAAACGCGATTTGCAAGTTTGATAATGATGTTATTATATTTTCTTTCAGAGAAAGAAAGAACTACTTGATATGCAGCGGTTAGAAGCAATCAAGGAAAAACGTAAGTATGAATACCTCTGCAAATGTGCAGTGTTTTCCGTCCGACTTAAAATTGCTCAACGACAATGTAGAACAGGGAACCAGACAACATTTTATGCGGACTTTCTGATCTTCAAGGTGGCTTGCCACATACCCCCAGCATTCACATATTATATGCAAAGTGTAGAATACATTTACATCCAAGATGAACAGATTTCGGTCTACTCATAATAAGCTGACTTTTTGGAGCAGGTTATAAGGGGGGGGGGAGGGAGGGGAGGGAAGGAGAAATAGATCTTTGGCCTTCAAATACAGCAATAGCCGTGCCTGAGAGTATAGGCCTGTATAGTCTACTGATTTCTCGTATCTGTTTTCATTAGGTCTATATTTAATTGGATATGGACCGGCGGCTTAAACATGTGCGTAAAACCAAGAAGCTAGTAGAAAAAAGGAACTATAACTCGGTATTTCTGAACTTCTTCATTACTTAATAAGAATGTAAGCAATTTTTTTTTTACTTTTCTGTGTTATGTTTTAATTTTACAATTAACATATTGATTTATTAATTTTTATCGCTGCGTGTAAAAAGACTGAAACTTGTCGTGGAATGACCTGTCCTTGGAAATTGGTCTCTGTCCCTGTTTTCTGTAAAGCCTGTCCCTGGAAGCTAAAGTCGGGGGTAGGCAGGCCTGCAATGCAGGTTTCTCATCAAAAGTTGACAATATCACACTGCCTTAGACTTCGATGATAAGATGATTGATTGTCTTTGTGGAATACTTTCCTTCACTCTCTCTGTAAGAGGACCACTGTTGGCTTTAGGAAATCTTCGTTGGGAACGCTTGAGACTGGCTTATATATACTTTCCAAATAGTGTTTTTTCTTCTTTTTTGGGGGTAAGCTTGTTTTTCTTTCAGTGGGGCAACACTCATTGTGAATGTTAAAAGGATCTATCGAGGCGGCGTGGGCAACGTGGGTCCCTTTAAGTAACATAAACCTTTACCTACAAGGAGCAAGTACCGCCCTCTCTCGTTTGATGAAAGAAGACGGTGAGGGGGGGGGGGGGGTGTGTGGAGGTAAAAGGAAGGTGGGGGTGGGGGGAAGGGGAGAGGGGGGTTGGGTAAGTAAAACATACATGTTTACGTTTTGTTTGGACACTAGGTGTGAAAGCCGTCAAGGTCTACATCCGCACCAAGAGTGGGCGACTGGTGGAGCGAATCATCTTCTTATCAGAGGAGGACTATGAAGCATTTAAAGAGGGCAATAACGTCGCCGACATCCTTAAGAAAGTGAACATTATTTTTATATAATTAATTTTTGTTTTTAAGATTATCACTTTGATTTCCCCATTCTTAAAACATAGGTAAACCATTATTTTTCATTTTAATTTGGTTTTCTGTGCTTTTTAAAAATTTTTATTTATTTTTTTTAACCAAGCTAAACCAGTTAAAGAAAAATGAAGACAAAAATAATATGGATAAGAATCTGAAACATTACTTCAGAAAACTCTTGCTTGGTGATGTTATGCTGTCAGGTTTGACATTGTAGCAAAGTACAAATATGACCACAGGTTAAACTGAATTTGTGTGAGTGCCATATTCGCGCAGCAGACAAGAACTTTCTACAGTCATCCGATCTGATGGCGGCAGGGATAGCTCAGTCGTCAGAGCGCACGACTTGTGTACGTGCGTCTCGGGCGACGTGGGTTCCAATCCTGACTTTTGCAAACTATTTTGTGATTGCTGGATAGTAGTGGCCAGCGCTTTGAGAAGCTCTCTGAGCTTGTAAGTGGGCTATATAAAAGTAATCTATTTCTGTTTTCTCTTTCTTTTACTTTGCCCGAGATACAGACTAGTAGTAAAAAAAAAAAAAAAAATCAAAGATATGTAGCC
Organism: Oncomelania hupensis; assembly: GCA_036898135.1. NCBI lineage: Eukaryota > Metazoa > Mollusca > Gastropoda > Littorinimorpha > Pomatiopsidae > Oncomelania > Oncomelania hupensis. Next base: position 56,063,409 of record CM072514.1, on the reverse strand, counting down.
TGTAATCCTACTACTGTTTTGTTCTTTTTCCTACAGTATCTGACGGCGGAGGAGGCGGCGGGACTGGAGTCTTGGGATAAAGATGAGGTGGTGGCCATCAAAACGTACGTCAGAACTAAAAGCGGAAGACTAGTGGAACGTCTCATTTACGTCTCCAAGGATGACTATGACGCAATCAAAGAAGGTCGCGCTGACGCAAATGAGGTAGGCCTATGTGACGTCATTTTATCTCCTGAATGGAACGGTTACTAGATGCGCAAAGGAAAGGGATGATTACAATACATTACATGATTATTGCTTTAGGTCCAGCGGACTCTTCCGAGCCAAATCAGGACCGGACAACCCCTGATCCGCATAAAAGATCTGCTGAAACAACCCTAGTGGTAAAACTGAAAGCTCTCCACCAGCCAGTCACTTTACAATAAAGACAACCCACGTAGGAGACGCTGATGCTGTACTCTAATTTATCGAACCCCCGTTTACAAAAACAAAATAGAATACAAACATCATTATAAATTATCAACAAAACACATACATATAATATGCCTACACTGCTAAATAATAACATCATTGGAAGCCCTAGTGACCACCTGGTAGAAAGCGTCCAATATTCCCAAGCTGATCCAACAGACCTCATACACAAATAAGGAGTCTTGTCCCGGAGGAGTTTTCAAGAAAAAAGGTAGGTGACTGGTCTAGCGAAGAAGAAGATAGTTTAGCAGATTGATAGAACAGAGCAGGAATGAGAAAGAACAAATGAGAAAGACAGCGACAGTGGGAATTTAAAGCACTAAATTTACAGGAAGTGGGGATACTATTTATACTAAAAACCCCGGCACCCCAACGGGGGTAAAGGGGTGATTGGCGGACAACGATGATGATGATGATGATGATGATGATGATGATGATGATGATGATGATGACGACGACAATGGGGATGATGATGATGATAGTGATTGCGGTTTTAAAAAAAGGAATGTAGTAGGAGAGGGAAGAGGTGGGGAGGGAGGGTGGAGGGTGAAGGGTGGGGGAGGAGGGATGGTAACGTGAAATTTTTTGTCTTGGTTATTTTTTAGCTGATAAAAAAAATACGCTGTAGAGGACTATAGAAAGTTGTTTGTAATTTTATGCAAAAGAAACATGGTAATCAAGGAGAGAAGAAACCTTGTCCAGTTAAAGGGCAAAATAAACTAATCTGGTTTCTTTCATAGTTTCGCAACAATAGTGCACGGTAGTAAGAGAATAGCGCTCTAAAAGTTATGTGGTTTTTTTTTTTTTTGATGACGACGTGCTGCTGCAGAATATCTTCGACTTTACCCTGCATTTGCTCTGCCCGAAACCGTATTTAAAGGTGGAAATCTATCGGGCGGCATTTAAACACCGGTTGTTCTCATTGTTCATGCTCAGTTGCTGAAGAAATACGCTGGGGAAGGAGAGAGAGTGGAAGGATGGGGAGAAGCGAAGATGAAGACGATCAAGACGTTTGTGAGAACGAAGAGCGGCAGGCTGGTGGAGAAAGTCATCATGATCTCGGAGGAGGATTATAACAAGTTGTTGGAGGCTGGTGAGCAGATGGCTTGATTGACCGGTTCTTGTATTTATTGAATTCTGTCGCTTATTCATAATTTCGTTATTGCCATAATGTAATTTGTTTTTCATCTAAGCAAACACTTGTTCATTAATTTTGTTGAATTAATTAATTGATTGGTTTAATAATTGATTCATCCATTCTGCCCTCCACGTATCCATGGTCTCTCTATTTCTGCACTACTCTTTTTTTCCTATCGGTTTGCCCATTGTCTGTCCATCCAGTAGTTTATCTGAGTTCTGTTAGATTAATTTATGTAAAAATGAACCAGGTTAGTTTAGTTTTACTATTTTATTAAGTTTTCTTCATCTTCAATAATTCAACAAGAGACGATTACTGTTGAGTTGTTCTTGTGTTCGTTGTATGAAGAAGCAATAACCTAATAACAGAAAACCCGCTTTAGCAATATTAAATAAGGTTGTTACCAACACAAGATAACAGTAATTATTTTGAGTACGAACTGATAAAGCAGTGCCATATCTTCAATAGCCTAAAGAGTTATTTTATTCATTAAAAAATACATGATGGCAATAACAACATTAGTAATAGTAATATGGGAAGGACCACAAACGGCGTCTAGAAGACGTAACTGTCCAGTATAAGGAATAACAGGCGTTAGTGTTGGCAGAATGTTCACCACGAATGTGTATTCAAAGACATATTGAATCAGCGCGACATAATTTTGTTTTGAATATAGGAATGGACTCAAATGAAATTCTGGCAAGAAAACTGACAAAATCTGCGATCGAAGTGTGTTGTTTTTTTTTGTTTTTTTTTATAGTCCCAAAAAAAAAAACCAGTCATTAAAATAAACCCGTTTTCTTAAGCAAAGAAGTGGATTCCACTGCTGGTGAAGTGAGACCACAGAAGGTGGCTGGTAGATGGAGGATGGGAAGGGAGGGGGGGGGGAATTCTATTGACACAATCAAATTATTCTTACAAATTGTCCTGTTTTTATTTTTTTTTAAATTTTATTTTATATTTTAAAAATAGGAATGGACCCCAACGAAATCTTGAAGAAGTACCTAACGCTGGGTGACGGAGAGACGATCGAGGGCTGGCAGAGCGGGGAACCAGCCAAAGCTATCAAGACTTTCATACGTACAAAGAGTGGACGTCTGATAGAGAAAACCATCTACGTCTCCGCTGACGACTACGACCGCATGATGAGGGTAAGATGTAATTGCTGTGGATTGTGGGGGCGGAGGAGGAAGAGGACGAGGACTGAGAAGTTGGTGGTGGAGGGGGAAGTGAAAGACGAGGAGCTGGCGGTGGAGGAGGTGGTGATGGTGGTGGTAATGATGGCGCTGGTAGTAGATCGTAAATAAGGCATTGTTTCAGACGTCAGAAATGGACATTCTTTATATTTATGTCGTTCTTGGAACGGTCTTTTCCATGTTCTTCTTGAGGATGATTTTGGTGGTGGTATTTGTGGTGGTGATGATGATGATGATGATGTTGATGACGATGCTGCTGCTGCTGCTGCTGATGATGATGATGATGATGATGATGCATGATAATGATGATGATGATGGTGATGATGATGATGATGGCCATGGTGATAAGGTGATGAGATTATTAGATGGGTTATGTATAATTTCCCTGTACTTCTTTGGTTTTAAATGTTTTACTTCAGTTTAGTATAAATCAAGATGTATACCAATATAAATCTAATTGTATAATGATAGCGTTTGTATTTCTATGTTTAAACAGGAGGGTGCGGACCCCAACGCCATTCTAAACAAATACCTCAGCCCGGAAGAACAAGGCACTATTGAGTCATGGGATAAGCTACCAGATCCCGGAATGAAAGTAATTCTTCTTTTTTTCCCAACATTTTCCCGAGTTAACGATAACGGCCATTAGATTTGCGACAAATCTTGGATTTTTGGTGCTAAACATTTTTGCAGTGTTTAACCCAAAAGACAAGAATTTCCGAATAAAAAGTAACGCTATTTGGAGATCTTCTCTATATTTACGATGAAAGATAGAAGTTGTAGGAATTATAATATTCGTTTGTTAAAATGCATGCGTGTTTAACTAAATAAGATAGTCCCGAAACAAAGGTAACGCAGTTTGAAGATTTTCCCAAACACTACAATATGACTGTACTTCAATACATTCTCGATGATTTCCGATTTGTTCTAAAATGTCTGCTGTGTCTATGTTAATGTAAGTCCAGAATTCAGTGTAACCTATGTGGTTGTCGTGTTAAGAATGTCATCTTCAACGAATTGATAACATGTCTAAATCATTGTTGTTATTGTTGTTTTATCCTAACGAGTTCCAACGAGTAGATCTAACAGTGTTGTCATCATCCTCCACTTGTATCTCCAGGATTCTTTTCAACAGATTTAAATAACTAAAATTTTGCCAAATGCGGATGGTGTTGCATGAATGAAATAATCATGACGTGAGCAGGACTCCTTTAACTTCTCGAGGGTTGTTAGTCCGTCATCTCGGGTCTACAATTAGTCAATTAAGTGGGGGGGGGGGAACCCCATATTTGGCACCCAAGGAGGTAAAGGTAAAAGGTAAAGGTAGTCCCATAGCCTTGTGGCCGTAGGGAGCGTGATGTTGGAGATCACACTTATCTTGGGCCAGCGTAATGAGGGTGATGCCCAACTCTCTCCCTCGCTGCTTTACCTTCCCCACCCTCAAGAGAGTAGGTACTCAATCACAGTTGAGTCAACTGGGGGCGTTGTTGTTTGTCGCTTCACACCTTAGCGGTCACCCATCCAAGTGCTAACCGCACCGGACGGTGCTTCACTTTCGACACAGTAGCGAGTGCTCCAACCACTGCACTATCCGGCACCCAAGGAGAGTTTTAAATATTAAACAAATGCTGATACAAAGCCATTGAGAACTTTGAATTTAAAAAATAATCAAGTCACCATGGTTGCCAACGCCAAACTGATATTCACCGTTTCAGAATGGTGGCCAATTGTATTTACTGACCTTACTGCACATTTTGATCATAGACATGTGGTTGTGTGTGTGCGCGATGCACAGTTCTCAAACGCTAAACCTTAACCATAACTTAACCCCTGTTCTAACAGGCTATCAAAACCATGATTCGCACCAAGAGCGGTCGTCTGATTGAAAAGACGATCTACGTCACGGAAGAAGATTATAAAAAGATGATGGAGGAAGGTGGAGACCCGTCAAGTATCCTCAAGAAATATCTCAAACCTGACGAACAGGGGCAGATTGAATCATGGGAAAAACTGCCAGACCCTGGAATGAAGGTAAACACTTTTCCGCAGTGGCGGAATTGAAATAAAGTTGATGTGAAGGTGAAGGACACGGAAGGTCAGAGTAGCACTGTGTTGATGCCATAGGTAAAGGTCAATGAAAAAAACCTTTAAAGATGTTTTTGTCAAGGTAAAACTCTGTTACATTATTGAAGGTCAAGGTACATTTGTCTCGACGCTGAAGGTCAAGGTAAGTGAAAAACGTTTGGAGACATTGTATGCTGTCAAGGTAAACCTTGGTGACATCATTGAAGGTCAGGGTAAATGTGTCGTGACACTGAAGGTCAAGGCGGTTTTTTTTAAAAAGCGGTGATCAAGTAAAATCGTCGATGGCACTGAAGGACAAATTGAACTTTCTAATACTGAACATTAAAGATTGATTTTTGCTGGTATAGTCTACGAGATTTCTTGGCTCTAGTTTGATGTTTCTTTCTGTGTAGTAAATTATAATTTTCATTACATGCTCGTTTACTCTGGTTCTGCGTTCTTTTCGTATTTTTTATTTAATTTTTATTTTAGTTTCTTTGCATCTTATTTTTTGGTCGTAAATGTTTATTTAAATCCTTAGTTGCTAGTTCCCCCAAGATGTTGTATTAATTGCTTGCTTTTTAATTTTGAGAGGATGTAATGGGGATGGAGAGGAGATGACAAGTGCGTGGAAGGAGAAGGTTTGTTTAGGGGGGGGGGAGATTTAGGTGGTGGGCGCGGAAAAGAATGTTATATACAGTCTTAAAAAAGTAGAATTTTTTTTTAAAGAAAAATAGTATGGAAGAAACGAGTTTGCTTGTGCCCTGAATCAGAAAACACTACTTTGTGACAAGAAGACATTTTAGTGACTGCGCACCGTTTCTACCATTCGCCTCTAAAAACACCACCTTTGGGTTTCCTAAATAAGCTTAGGCCCCCCTCCCCCCCCTAGCCCCTTACCCCTAACACTAAGCATACACTTTAACCTCACCCGCACTACCACACACCGCCATGTTATAACCTCCATTGTTTAAAAGTTCTAGTACACATGCACTGCTAACCGCGAGTGCACTTCCACCCAGGCTATCAAAACCATGATTCGCACCAAGAGCGGTCGCCTGATCGAGAAAACGATCTACGTCACCGAAGAGGATTATAAGAAGATGATGGAGGAGGGAGGAGACCCGTCCAGCATCCTCAACCGGTATCTGAATCCGGACGAAAGAGGAAAAATCGAATCTTGGGAAAAATTGCCCGAGCCGGGCATGAAGGTAAATTAAACGTGCTACAAAATAGTATCATGTCGTATACGTAAACGAGCATAAATGTATTACGTGAACTATCCTATCATGATTATGTTAATCTTCTCAATATATTCCACAATAATAATGTTGTGTAACTATAATTGTTTTATTATATAGCCAAATATGAAGTTAACATTCTGTAATAACAATAGGATTTAAGGTATTCTTCAGAAACCGCGCGCAATGTTTACCAGTTTAGTTAGGTTGTGCTTTAAGATGACGAGATGAGGTAAAACTGGATATGGCCGGTCATAGATTCAATGAACTAACAATTAAGATTAAATCTAAATTGATAAAGGATTGATACATTGATAAAGTACCGCATTTAAAGTTTGTCTTATCATTGCGATGAAAAAACAACAACATTGAAACAACTCAACTAAACTGAACTGCATTTAAAGGCAGTTCTCATTCCTGATTGTTCTGTAGTTTTAAAAAGAGAATCCTTTCGTTAGGTACATAATGTTTGAAGAGATTACAGAGCTTATGTGCCTTGTATGAAAAGATTATATATATATAAAGAGATAAGATGATGCATTCATGGAGTGGTTATTAACCGACAACACGTTTGAAAAAGTATCGGCTGATCTAAAGAGAAAGATTGAGAGATTGTATTTTGTCATCGAGTAATGTCTGCATGTTGCTGTTAGTTGTTCAAGCGCAGTTTTATTGCTTGTTGTTGCTGATTTGAAGATTAGTTAGTAGTAGCCATCTGCTATAATTAGCCAAGTGTTCTTGTGTTAAACTTTTTTTTCTGCTTAATTTGTAGCCTAGACTGTCCCCTCTCCCTCACCTCATTCTCTCTCTTTCTCTCCCTCCCTCTTTCCTGTTGTCTCTCTCTCCCTCTGCTCTCTCTCTCTGTCACTGCTTCTGTCTCTTTCTTTATCCCTCTCTTCCTCTGTCCGTCTGTCTCTTTCAGTATGTCTCTGTCTCTCTGTCTGTCAGTCTGTCTCTCTCTCTGTCTGTCTGTCTCTCTGTTCGCCTCTCTCTCTTTCTCTCTCTCTGTCTATGTCTCGTGATAACATAAGACATACGATATAATTAAATCATTTATTGCCCATATAAACTATTTACAGGATTTAAGTGTAACAAAACGTATAACTACTTTAGTAGCATAATTAGACATACGGAAATGTATGATTGTATGGACTGCGTATTCATTACAATGTTTCAAATGTGGTCTGTCATTGTAAATATAAACAACACCATCATCTTCATCTCCATCACCACTGCTTTTGCACTTTAATATTCACCAAACTCATCATCGTCATCATCATTACCATCATCATTATCATCATCATCATCATCATCATCATCATCATCATCATCATCATCATCATCATCATCATCATCATCACCATCATCATCACCATCATCATCACCATCATCATCCTTCTTCTCCTTCTTCTTCCTCTTTCTTCTTCTTCTTTTTTTCTCCTCCACAATCACCAACACTACTGTTTTGCTCACTATCACACTGCTAAACCAAATAACACCACAGGCCATCAAAACGATGATTCGAACCAAAAGCGGGCGGCTGATAGAAAAGACCATCTACGTGACGGAAGAAGACTACAAAAAAATGATGGAAGAAGGAGGCGATCCGAGCACGATCCTCAACAAATATCTGAAACCAGAAGAGAGAGGGAAAATTGAGTCTTGGGAAAAGGTGCCCGAGCCTGGCATGAAGGTAGGTATGAGGCATAGTATAGTAAACACTAGCCTGTTGAGGTCTCTGTATGCCTGATATAGGCTACTGTTGCAGACCATGCCTTAGCAGGCTACTCGTTATATTCAGCGTGGGCAGTTGTTTATTATGTAAGGTTGTCACGAAGAGAGGGGTTGGGGGATGGGGGTAAGCTCTTAATCTCTCGCGCTGTATTACCTCCTTTGATAGGTTAATGGTGCGATGACATTCAAGAGATTAATGCTAGGCCAACTAACTAAATGATAGACAGACAGGGATTAGACGAGATGGAGGGAAGACTCTACTAGTTAAGAAATTCAAATTCAAAGGCCAGTCAGAATAAATGCGCTTCTTAACTATTTACTTTTATTAATTTGAATTGGGGAGTCTGGTCAAGTTATTCTAACGTGAGTCATTGGCAAAGCGTCTTTCAGTACGGAGTAGTTCGGTGATATTCTGGGTATTCAATATCGGGGGTACTAGAGCTACTGTAGACTGATTTCATCACAGGGCGAGAGTGTATCTGTATGGTTTCAGGGGTCTCTCTGATAATCTGGCGAGTGGGGATTCTCGTAGGCCAATCACTTAGCTCGGTACTGCAGAGCGGCGACTGGTCCTGGATACTCTGGGTGGCTTGTTTATCTGGGTTCGCGTGGCGTGGGCGGTGATGATGCAGGTCAGTTGGTCACGCGGTGACGCATCGATCACGAGTGATAGTCTTGTGATGGCACAGGGCTAGAATTCGGCTTTCGTAGCTAGCCGTCTAGAAAATGGCGAAGTCCCGAGTCACGCTTCTCATTGACCTCCTGGGATGTCAGGGGCCTGCAGCGGGTCAGCGACTGGGAGATGATACAAGGCCGGGGTGATTCGCCCGGTACAGGAACCGTCTTGACTTAAGACGGGTGGAAGCACACGGGTACTGTCGAAGCTCAGAGGTCACTCGGTGACGGAGACGTGTCTTCGGACAGGTTGTGACTTCGAGGCAGGAAGGCTTGGGTCTGACCCTAATTCAGGTTCTGTGCCAGGCTTTAAGGCGATGCCCCGGGGGGCGGGGCTTAAGCGACTGGGCGAGCGAGCCTGCTAGAGATGGCTGGGTGTGTGGAATGACTGTGGCTAGCCTACGTCAGAGGGTGATTGCACGCCTTGTCACAGAGGCCCCCCCAAGGAAAAAGGCGAGGTCGTAGGCCTCGACTGAGACGCGGCCAATCAGCTCTGAGGTCGGCTGCCGGGTGAGACGATGGTTTGCGATGATCCGGGTGATGCGGGGCGATGCAGGGTTCCGGGTAGTCGATGGCGGATGCCCAAGGCTGGGGTCCGCGGAGCTGCCGGGTTTCGGCTACGGTTAGTGGGCGGCGGCGGGTATGAAGGCTGGGGCGTCGGCCCTCAGGGGCGACTCGCTGGAGTCGGTTGCGGGGTGACGGCTGAGGAAGTCTGCGCCGTGGTTGTCTTTTCCTGGGATGTGCTCCAGCTGGAAAGAGTATGCTTGGAGCAGCAGAGCCCACCTCATCAGCCGGGCGTTGAGCGATTTTGAGGTCGCCAAGAAGGAAAGCGGCTGATGATCCACTTGGACGGTAAAGTGCGAGCCGTAGAGATACAGTTGGAACTTCTGGACTGCCCAGACGAGGGCGAGACACTCCTTCTCCGACGTGGCGTAATTCTGTTCGGCCGGCTTAAGTTTCCGGCTGGCGTACGCGACGGGGAAGAGCGTCGGGGCGTCCGCGGGGTCCCGTTGGAGTAGAACGGCTCCGAGGCCTACGTCGCTGGCGTCTGTGCGCAGGACGAAGGGCTGTCCGTGGTTGGGGAGTCGCAGGACTGGCTGGGACGTCAGCTTGTCCTTGAGCTCCTGGAAGGCAGCCTCACATTGCGGGGTCCAGAGGACTCGGTCCGGTGCGGTTTTCCGGGTTAGGCTGGATAGTGGCGCGGCGATCCCGTTGTATCCTGGTACAAATTTTTGATAGAAGCCACTCAGTCCCAGGAAGGACTGGACGTCTTTCTTGGTCTTGGGGCGTGGCGCGTCTCGAAGGCGCTGGACGGTCTTTTCCAGAGGCCGGAGCTGTCCACGGCTGATGGTGTGGCCAAGGAATTCCAGCTCTTGGTAGCCGAACTGGCATTTGGTCGGCCGGGCAGTGAGGCCAGCTTCTTTGAGGCGGCGCAAGAGTTGGCGCACCACTCGCAGGTGCTCCTCCCATGTCTCCGTTGCGACGAGTATGTCGTCCATGAAAGAGTGTACGAACGGACAGTGGAGGGGGTCCAACAGCTTCCGCATCATCGTGCTGAAAATACTTGGGGCATTGTGTAGACCAAACGGCAGAACGTTAAACTCATAGTGGCCGTCCATCGTGCTGAAGGCCAGGTACTGGCGGGACGAAGGGTGCACGGGAATCTGGTAAAAGCCCTTGCTCAGATCCACTCTGGAGAAGTATCGGGCGGACTGTAGCTTGGCGAACAAGTCTGTCGGGTCGGATAGGGGTCCGGGCACGAACTGGGTTACGAGATTCAACTGCCGGAAGTCGATACAGAGGCGATGTTCTCCGCTGGGCTTCCGTGATAGCACTATTCCTGCGCTGTAGGGGGAACGGGAGGGAGCGATGACTCCGGCTTGTAGCAGAGCCTCTACTTCCGTTCTGACTACTTGCTGCTGGGAAAGTGGGACGGGGTACGGCTTCTGTCGGACGGGAGTGGGGTCCGTCAGGGTTAGTCGAACTTCTTCTAGGTCCGTCCTCCCAGGAATGTCGGTGAGGACTTCCCTGTATTCTGCTACGATGGCGCGTAGTTGGCGCTGCTGGCCGGCGGGGAGTGAGGGGTCCAGAGAGACGTCCCGGAAGGATTCCTTCCCTTTTAGTGGAAATTCGGCGACGCCGGTCTCTGTGCCATCCACTTCGACGGCCAGCGCGACCGTGAGTAGCGAGTGGGAGTCGGGGGCGGGTGCAGGTTGCTCCAGGTACCGCTTGAGCAGATTGATGTGGTGGGTCCTGGGCTTTCCGCCTACCTCGATGCGATAAGTGGTACGGGAGAGCTTCTCAAGCACCGGGTAGGGTCCCTGCCAAGCTATGTCTAGCTTGTTTGTGCCGCTGGGGAGAAGCAGTAGGACTTGGTCTCCTACCTGTAGTTCTCGGTCCCGGGCGCGGCGATTATGATAGCGGGCTTGTCGCTCTCTCGCCTTCTTCAGGTTGGCGGAGGCGGCTTTCCATGTGGCCTTGAGGGTTTCTTGGAGCTTCGTGACGTACTTCGTGGCGTCGACCGGTGCCTCGTCCAGTTTGGCGTCGGTCCAGCTACGTCGCAAGGCGGCTAGAGGTCCGGAAAGGGGTCTTCCAAAAAGCAGCGTGGAAGGCGTGTATCCGGTGGAGGTGTGCGGGGTCTCTCGATACGCGAAGAGCGCTGACGTGACGTATGTGTCCCACGCTTCCGGCTGTTCGTCGGCGATCTTGCGAATAATCGAGATGAGAGTCCCGTTTAGGCGCTCGACCTGTCCGTTGCTAGCGGGGTGGTAGGGTGGAGTCCGGATATGGCGAATGCGGAGTAGTTGGAAAACTTCCTGCATGAGTTTTCCGGTGAACTGGGATCCGTTGTCGGTCAAGATGTTGTCCGGGAATCCGACTCGTGTGAATATGGTGACGAGCGCGTCGGCGACTCGGGCGGCGTCGATCTTCGGTAGAGGAACGGCCTCACACCACATCGAGCAAGCGTCGACAAGGGTTAGTAGATACTGGTTCCGCTTCTTGGTCCGCGGGAGGGGTCCTACTGTGTCGACAGCCACTCGCTGGAAGGGCGTTCCGACGACGACGGTGGGGCTGATAGTGACCGGTACGGTGTGATGGCGGGGCGAGTATCGTTGGCACTGGCGACAGGACTTGACGTAGCGCTTCACGTCTTCGGTCATCCCGGGCCAGTGGTACTGAGCGCTGATGCGTAGGGTGGTCGCTCCTATGCCCATATGTCCACTTAGGGGCATGCTATGGCCAAGTTCCAGGACTTGGGGGCGAAGTGTCGCAGGTACGACGAGTTGAGAATGGTCGTCCTTCTGACGGAAGAGGAGTCCGTCTTCGACGAAAAAGTCCCCGGACTTGGGTGGAGTGCGTGCGGCGGGAAGCTTTCCGTAGCACTTGCGGAGGGTGACGTCGTTCTCTTGGGCCTTCCGGATCTGTTCCGGCATCTGGTTGGGTATCGGGGGTGGTGTCGCGGCTGTTTTCGCCTGGGCGCGCGTCTGGACGGCGGCCATCGACTCCACAGGCTGGGGCGGCATACCCAAGAACACGTAGCGGCATCCTAGGATTAAGTCGTACAGGGGCTGGTCCATCACGGCAGCTTGAATGGTTCCCGTTACGTATCGGCTGGTGACTTGGATCCGGGCTATAGGGAGCGTGGTGCTGGGCTGAGACGCGTCGGCCAACTTCAGGGTGATAGTTTCGCCGGTCAGGTCTTGGTCCCTGATGAGCGAGCGGCGGACGACGGCGTCGAAGGTGAGTCCAGTGTCGTATAGACAGTGGGCTGGGCGATTGTTGACAGTCACTTGCTCGGTGACGGCCGGTCGATCTGTGGGAGTGACGACGGGGGTTACCGGTTTCCCGTCGGGGGTAACTTGGCGAAGGGCCAGTACGGTGCCTTGCTTGCGACGCTGGTCGCTGATGCGGCGGAAACATTTCTCCCGGGTGTGTCCTCGGCGCTGGCAGTAGCCGCAGTAGAGCTCTGTGCTCCGCTTCCCTGGCTCTGCTCCGGGGTTTGGGCGTCCTTTGGGCGGTTGTGGACGGTGGTTCGCTGGCGGGACTGGCCGGCGAGGCTGGTGGCGGGTATCTGGCGACGAGGGTGCGGGGGGATCACGGCGAGGCTGTCTGTCGTCGGGATGGGCGGTGAGGTAGCGGTCCGCGACGATGATAAGGTCTTCAAGGCGAGCGGCCCCCTGTTCGGCGGCGAAAGTCCGAAGTTCCGCTGGCATTGTCCCTCGGAGTTGCTCGGCTAGCATCAACTCTAGCAGTCCGTCGTACGTCCTTGGTTCGTCAGTTTGCTCTATCCATTTGTCCCGTAGCGTAGCTAGACGGTCGGCAAACTGCGTAAACTTCTCCCCTTTCTCTCTCCGGGAGTTCCGGAAATTCTTGCGGTAGTGCTCACCTGAGAGCTCAAAACCATGCAGTAGAGCTTCCTTGAGGGCGGGGTAGTCTCCCTCCTCGGAAGTCGGTGTCTTGGCCAGATTTCATAGGCCTTCCCCTTAAGGCCATGACTGAGCTTGCGATACCAGTGCTGGGGGTCAAGACCGTTTTCTCTCGCGACTCGTTCGAATCGGGCGAGATAGACTTCAATCGATTCGTCTCGTTCGACGAATGGGTCCAGGGGAAAGTTCATCCCCGGAATCGGCGGGGGGAGTGCGGGTATTCCGGTGCTGGCGGCGAAGCTGGGGCCGATGAGCGAGTAGTCTTCGCTCGCGGGCGATGCGATACCCAAATCGCGGCGGTCGCGCTCAAGCTGGAGGAGTGCTTGGCGCCGTTCGAGCTCCTTGTCCTTCCTCTTCTCCTCAAGTGCCGCGACCCTCTCGTCCTCCTCCTTCCTCCTTGCGGCGGCCCTCTCCTCCTCTGCAATCCTCTCCTTCGCCTCCTCTCTTCTCCGCTCGGCGGCTCTCTCCTCCTCTGCAATCTTCCGGGCGGCGGCCCGTTCCTCCGCGGCGATGCGCTCTTTCTCCTCCTCTTTCTTCAGTGCCGCTGCTCTTTCTTCCTCCTGCCTCTTCGCATCTCGCTCCTTAGCCCTCTCCTCCCTCTTCAACTTTTCCTCGGCCACGTCCGCATCTACGCTAGCCAGGACGTAGTCCTTGAGTTCGGTGCCGGCGAGCCCTAAGCTCTCGCCAATACTCTTGTACTTAAGCGCAAGCTCTCCCCGGTCGGCCATGGTAAGGGAGGTAACTTACCCTGCAAAAGGTCCTAACCGGAATGAGGGGCGCACACAAGGGGGTACACTGACGGAAAACAAGGGGGTGGGCTGGATGAGCTACGATGAAACTGCAAAGGGGCGAATACAACACAACCACAAAGACAAAATGCAATCAATCAAAACCACAAAAATGAATGCAAGAAAAAGCCTTGTGAGATATCACCACTCGGGAAAGCCAGTAAGGGACCTATGGGGCTAGGCTATCTACTACTAGGCCTAGAGGGCTGGGTCCTATCTATACTGGGCTGGGGTGGAAATTTAGCCAAGTCCTAAGTCTCGTCAAGTTGGGATGGGAACCTAAGTCTTTTGTCTCGTTGGGTTGGAAGGGGAAACCTAAGTCTTTAGTCTCGTCGGGGTCGCCAAAGTTAATGTCACGAAGAGAGGGGTTGGGGGATGGGGGTAAGCTCTTAATCTCTCGCGCTGTATTACCTCCTTTGATAGGTTAATGGTGCGATGACATTCAAGAGATTAATGCTAGGCCAACTAACTAAATGATAGACAGACAGGGATTAGACGAGATGGAGGGAAGACTCTACTAGTTAAGAAATTCAAATTCAAAGGCCAGTCAGAATAAATGCGCTTCTTAACTATTTACTTTTATTAATTTGAATTGGGGAGTCTGGTCAAGTTATTCTAACGTGAGTCATTGGCAAAGCGTCTTTCAGTACGGAGTAGTTCGGTGATATTCTGGGTATTCAATATCGGGGGTACTAGAGCTACTGTAGACTGATTTCATCACAGGGCGAGAGTGTATCTGTATGGTTTCAGGGGTCTCTCTGATAATCTGGCGAGTGGGGATTCTCGTAGGCCAATCACTTAGCTCGGTACTGCAGAGCGGCGACTGGTCCTGGATACTCTGGGTGGCTTGTTTATCTGGGTTCGCGTGGCGTGGGCGGTGATGATGCAGGTCAGTTGGTCACGCGGTGACGCATCGATCACGAGTGATAGTCTTGTGATGGCACAGGGCTAGAATTCGGCTTTCGTAGCTAGCCGTCTAGAAAATGGCGAAGTCCCGAGTCACGCTTCTCATTGACCTCCTGGGATGTCAGGGGCCTGCAGCGGGTCAGCGACTGGGAGATGATACAAGGCCGGGGTGATTCGCCCGGTACAGGAACCGTCTTGACTTAAGACGGGTGGAAGCACACGGGTACTGTCGAAGCTCAGAGGTCACTCGGTGACGGAGACGTGTCTTCGGACAGGTTGTGACTTCGAGGCAGGAAGGCTTGGGTCTGACCCTAATTCAGGTTCTGTGCCAGGCTTTAAGGCGATGCCCCGGGGGGCGGGGCTTAAGCGACTGGGCGAGCGAGCCTGCTAGAGATGGCTGGGTGTGTGGAATGACTGTGGCTAGCCTACGTCAGAGGGTGATTGCACGCCTTGTCACAAAGGTCAGAACATGAAAATGGTTCTTTTGAAGTCATAAATTGGAGGCAGAAAACCTCCCACAACACTAATTGATTTGAAAAATAAATTGAAGGGTGAACCACAACAGTAACTGATTCGAAAAATATTTTGGAGAACTTTCAAAATTTCCTTCTTCAGTTCTTATGGATGTGACAGTGACGAGGTAAATGGAGCCATTTGCGGAAGTCCTGCTAAATTACTCAACAATAACCTTGATTTGAATTGAACAACTGCACCTCATGTAATCAATAACGTGTTAACATTGTGTTTACCAGACAACTCCAAGGTTGTATCTCTGAGTACTTAAACTACAATACACTACATTTGTTACACCGATTCCTTGAACCAAGAAGAAGAAGAAGAAGAAGAAGATTCATTTATATGTGAAGTTTTCTTTTTTTTTATAAAGCAGGAATATATTTTTGGAGAACGGGTTACAGTTAGTTTTGATACTGGAATGCCAGATATGGTCTTGATCAATTATTGTAAGCCTACCTAGCGCTTTATGAAGAAGAATATGGGAAAGTTTATAAAATGAAGATTTCTGGTGCTACTATTTTTTCTGTGACTTCTCCCTGACCTGTTCTATCTTTTCTCTGACAGAGGCATACTCATCTATTTTTTTCTATTCCATCCTTTCTTTATTTTAAACCTTAATTGTTCTCTCATATATGTTCGTAGAAAGCTAGTCGCCTATTCTTGCTGTATTTCATTGGCTAGTTTTGATATATTTAGTGCTTTCCTTTTTATATCTATAAATCCCGATTCAGGACTGATGTTCTGGAAACATTTCTTATATTTCTTGTTTTCTCTTTTATTTTTCAATCCCATTCGTAAATAATTTAAATATGTTTAACGTGTTTATATTAAATCTTTCTGGTAATTTTAGCAACGTTATTTTCTTGGAGGTTTTTTTTTGTGATGTTTCATTGAGTTATGTTTTATTATTTATTATAGATATTTAGTCAGAAGACACGTTTCTTCAAGACTCATGTTGATAAATTAAAGAAAACATTGCACTATTTACTTCAATTTCTTCGACGTAGTATATTTAAAATACGGAGAGAGAGAACATTGTAAAGATGAAGAATTGACGTAAACGTTTGCAAGAATTACAATTTGCGTTCTG
The DNA here is from genome assembly GCA_036898135.1 of Oncomelania hupensis. Taxonomy (NCBI): domain Eukaryota; kingdom Metazoa; phylum Mollusca; class Gastropoda; order Littorinimorpha; family Pomatiopsidae; genus Oncomelania; species Oncomelania hupensis. Next base: position 56,047,163 of record CM072514.1, on the reverse strand, counting down.
TATAGAATCGTCTTAGAGAAACATTTTGAAATCTGTAGTGGGTTCCAAAACGTTGTGGTTCTTTTAAAATTTATTGCTATTCTTTTGAAATTCGTTGCTATTATGCTTTCTTGTTTTGCCTTTTAATATGAACTGGTTGCATTACTGCGAAATATTATGAGCTCTGGTTTCCCCTATAAATCTGATGATATTGCTGCGAAATCGCGGTGTTTTGACATTGAACTACTAGACGTCATAATGTGTAAAATTGCTTGTTTTCGACTCGTAATATGTAGGCCTATTGTAAAAATAAAAATAAATGTGTGTGGCGCGTATGAGCATGGCTAGTCTATAGTGCTTACAAAGCCGAGTTTGCTGTGTAAATGTATAGGCTGTGAAGACCATGATTCGCACAAAGAGCGGTCGTCTGATCGAGAAAACCATCTATATCACGGAAGAAGACTACAAGAAAATGATGGAAGAAGGAGGGGACCCGAGCAGCATCCTCAACAAATACCTCAAGCCCGAAGAACGAGGCAAAATAGAGTCTTGGGAGAAGGTACCCGACGGAAAACCTATGAAGGTATGACTATGAAGTAAATTCTAGTGTTTACCGCGGCAACGCAATAAAGATCAGATCTACACTGGCCGTAACATATTATTATATTTGAAAGTAGAAAGAAGGAAAATGAGGACAAAAATAATGTTCATTATGCAGTGCGTTGAAGAGCATAATTATGTTTTTGTTGTGTGCAAGCAATGTTAGGCTATTTTGGAATTGCCGTGTTTTTTTTTAGAAACGCTAGTTTTATAGGATCATAATTGGTTGGGGGAGTGTGTTTGATCATAGATGCGCAGACCTAATTCAGATTGTGTAGTTATTGTGCAGAACAGTTTGTTTTATGGCTCATTCATTGGATTTTGTTTGGTGGCGTAAAGCTAAAGTATCCATAATTCATTAATAGGCTTTTTTTTTTCGAAGCCACAATCATACAGGCAAATTGCGTTTTCGTCCAAAACATCTTTAAGAGTTCAATACGTCATATGTTAGTTGTCTTTTTAATAAAATGAAATTATAATAATAAAAATAAGACACGCTTTGCTAAAACAAAGCAAACATCAGCGTATTGACTCCCTAAATTGCCTATGTCAAATGCCTTCCATGACGCAGTATCAAATGATTGTGGTCAGGTGGTGAAGACATTCGTGCGTACTAAGAGCGGTCGCCTGATCGAGAAGACAGTGATGATGACGGAGGAGGAGTACAAGCAATTTCAGGAATCTGGCGGCGATCCGGAGTTCCTGAAGAAGTTTTTGAAGTTGGAGGAAGGCGAAACGGTGGAAGACTGGGAGAAGGCGTCCACGGTATATGACGATGACGACCCTGAGGTGCAAAAAGGTAAGACGGTATTAGGCCTGTACTTACAACTGTAGACTATTTATTATTTTTTTTAATAAAAATGTATTTCTGTTATTTGATTTGAGCTCTTGACCGACTTTTTGATAGATGAATGGTTGATTTGATTGGTTCACTGATTACTTGACTTATCAGTAATGTGACTCTTTCAGTAGGCTACTGTTATGTAGCTAATTCTGTCATCTTTTTGTCATATGCTCCTCCTCCTACAGTATCTTGTCAGCGAGTATGGTGGCTATTTTAATCCATCATCAGTAGAATTACATGTAGGCCCAAATAACAAAGGTATTAGGTTTTAGCTGGGTTTTTATAGTCTTGTGTGGCGCAACTCCTTCGGATGAGAGTGTAAACCAAGGTCTAGTCTGTGAACGCACGCATTCCATCGCATGGACTGTAAAGATCCTGGCCTGACGCTCATGTTTCAGACGAGTGAACGCCGGCTACACAAATACACCCAGCACGCACTAGGTCCCTTCTCCCCATCCACGGTCGCCCAGGATTGTGCTCAGTCGTCTGGGGGTCAGACTATGCGCCCAAAGGTTGCAGGTAGGCACTTCGGGCGGCTTGAGTTAGATCCTGTATCGACCAGCTAGCGCCTTGAGCAGCTCTTGAGCATGGAAAGCGCTATATAAGATTGATTAAATTAAATGAAACTGTGCTTCTGCCGCGAGGAACACACACTGACACTGACCCGAAGTTCACCTGCTTGGTCGTAAGCCATGTTTGTTGGACAAGGGGAGAAAGAGCTGTATAGATGTAGCCTACTGTTTCCTACAACGTTCCCAACTACAACACTAAACTGTCTGTAGCCCGCATTAATAATAATATATTGCTGTTTTACTTCTGAAATCTATCTTTCTTTCTTCTTCCCTATCTTGTTTCTTTCTTTGTTTCTTTTTTTCTTGTAATATATTATTTTATATTACTTTTCTTTTTCTTTCTTTCTTTTTTTTTTTTCGTTTTCAGCCAAAGTAGGGACCCGCATTGTCGGGAAAGATGGTGCTGTCTATGAGGTAGTGGTGGATCCTATTACGGGCAAGAAATACAAAAAGTAAGCGCACAAACAAAAGCTATCACCGTTATTGTCGTTATTATTTTCAGCGGCGTCACCATCGTCACCATCGTCAAAGTAGTTGCCGTTGTCGCCATCAGTGTATTATCACTGTTGTTAGTCGTCGTTATTATGGTAATAGACACACACACACACACACACACATTCACACACACACGCACACACAAATAGCGGAGCACTGTTTTGACGTCAAAATAACGGGGCCGTCAAAAGAACGTATGTAGAGTATAAAGAGTTTGTAACAATAATGGCTGTTCTACATCGACACACACACACACACATCCACACACACACGCACACACACACAGCACCACCACCACCACTACCATCACCATTATCATCATCATTATCATCATCATCGTCGTCGTCGTCGTCATCGTCGTCATCGTCGTCACCATTAGCACATTGCAGATGATGATTCATCTGCACCAAATTGGCCATTCATTTATACCAAGATCTGTTATTTTACCCTATTATAACTGTACCTATTAACAATCTGTTACATCTTGGAATATAATCGCAGGAAAATAGGGCAGATTGACCCAGAAACCGGGCTTGTGGTGATGAAGGGCGAAAAGGGCAAAGGTAAAGGTCGTCTCAAGGTCAAAAAGGACAAGGACGGCAACATTATCGTTACCGAGGAAACGGCGAAAGAGAGGGCAGCACGAAAGGTGATGTTATTAACATGTCTATAGTAGTAATCTTGTTGTTGCTGTTGATGTA